>OU795043.1:53208474-53743415 GCA_917208275.1 Patella pellucida
ACTTGCAACACCGTCAAGCATCATCAAACGGTACAGCTGCCAAAGAGCAAATATTTAGAGATATCGATACATTTAAGAAGGGAACCAGCTCTGACAGCCCTGCAACAGATGGTATAGCTCTTTTGTTGCTGGAGTATTTTAAAGAAACTAGACTAGTAGAGTTTTTTTCGGCAAGTGTGTGTATATAATAAGCAGTGACCGCCTTTGACTTTCGGCAAGTCGCCAGTGGCGGTAATGATGATACTAGCGGAAGTTCTGGCAAATAAATTTTAAAGAGTGTAATTTCGTATATCTGTAAAGCATAAACTTGAAATTGTCTAAAGCGCCCCATCCACGATCAATTATATTGCGCAAGCCTGGTTGCACAATATAATTGACAATGTTTTGCTGCCCACACACAGCTCAATATAATTGAAACTTTAATTGCGCAAACAAAACTCATTTTGGTCTTGCTATCCGTTTGAGAGAGGATGGGGGATTTTGACCCAGCAATTGCCGTGACAGTTGCTCTTGCTGTAGAATAGAAAACCGTTGTTCCAATGATTTTATTGCACAATTAAATTGACGATCACCACACACAATCAATTAATTGCGCAATCAAATAGACTTGCGCAATAAAATATCAAGCAGAGTTTGATTCACTCAATACAATGAGGTACCGGCAGAACTATCCCGCCTGGTGGCGCTGTAAGAAAGTAGGACGTCTCCGTAGCGACAAGCAGACGCTAAAATGGCTGACTTCGAAGACGATAAATATTGCGATAAAACATTATCAGAACTTAAGGAAATTCTTCGCGTACGGAAATTAAAAATTGCCGGGAAAAAGAAAGATTTAGTTGAACGGTAAGTGATAATTAATCCAATGTTGTCTTTAGATTTAGAAATGCTAGAAACGCGGGTGAGTGATAGTCGATAGCTTAGTTAGGCCTAGTAGGCTAGTATAAACAAACACAATTCTCGAGAACTATGCCGATATTGATATGTTTGTTCACATAATTCGTTGATTGTTATTGTTTCTTATCCTGATTATAATTTATACAAATTAAGTAATAAATAATTAGTAATAATGAAACAATATATGATAGATTAGAATGATAAGAATAGGGCCTACATTATATAGTACAAACATAACAACATAGTACGTCAGTTAGTATTACTATATTAGTAAATAATTTCATTACTTTCGTTCGGCCAGGGCAGAAATAGAATTGCCCGTACGGCCGTAGGCAATACTATGGTCTATTACTATTATATATATTAAACCTCATATTCCTGAAGCAACGGCCCGAGAAATCCCTCTCTGGCCATTGCTGGATTCGCTTCGGATTCTTGACATTTAAGTAAATGTGTCTATTCTTCTCGTTCAATCAAATCTACTACTTACGTACAGTAACATGACATTCCGTCGTTTAATCTTGGGTCTTCCTTAATATTTTGGACAAAGATTTAAGTTATTAAAAACGTTAAAAGTCTGTTCGTTGCCATACCGTAGTGTTTACTTTACGTCAATACCGATAGCCTCGTTTGTCACGCAATTAGTTTTGCTGCAATATCCTGCTATGCGCTGGTTAATATAGCATAAAAATCCCGTGCAGCCATGACGTAACGTTACGTAAACACAGTTGTCCTAATTAAACGTCTTGTTTTAAAGGTAATACCTTTGTAAGGAATTCAGTGATTGGTCAGTAATAGGACCACTGGCCAGTCATAATAAGTGACAATAATACCCACTCAGTCCAGCAGGGAGTAGTCAGATTAGCTCTAATCAAACGGAACACTGCGAGGAGGATGATTAAACCTTAGCTTGTCTAATTCTAGCCTCTTTGTTAAATTCTAGATTGTTATTTGATGACCGAAACTCAAAATTTGCAAATAAAAATGAACCTGCACCGGAATTCCATATGTGTCTGCCTGGAATCAGCAATTACATAGACCTCCATGCTGATCACTCACAGAACTTCCCTAATGTAACCAGAGAGAGAATAATAGATTTCCTGCAACTAAGTGACCAAAAGTTGACCGAAAAAATTGAACTTCTTTATGCGCAGAGGTAATTACTTTCTTTTAAACTAGCCTGCGTCACACTCACTGACTCACATCATGTACTAGCACTCTCTAGGCTAACTATCAAGCAGAGTTAGGCCTAGTTCCTTTGTCATTAATTAAAGTAATTTGTAGTTTCATTTTAAACTTTCGTCTAAGCTTACTATGAAGTATGTTAAGTACCGATCTGCACTAAATAGGAAATATTTTTTATCCAGATAATGAGATATTTACCGCTGATCAGTCTGCTGTGACATCTTTTCAGGTTTCTTCTTTAAACATAGACTTATCTTTTATTAACAACACATTTGTATTTATTTTAGGTATCTAAGATATGTACGTGTAGTGATAAATGATGTAACATTTATAACCGCCAACGTTTGGGCAGAAATGAAGAAGTCAACGAGTTACAAAGTAGATGCAGTGATCCAGCAAACTCAGTGTGAGTGTGCTGTAGGGCAAGGACCGTTGGCTCATTGTAAGCATGTTGGTAGTGTGTTATTTGGACTTATGAAATACTGTACATCTGGTAGCATTCTAACAGAAGTAACATGTACACAGGTATATATATTTATTATTATCTCTAATCTAATAATAAGGATGTGTCATATTAATTAATTGTTATTGATTAATTTGCCTTGCAATACCAATACTGATCTTACTCTGGTATAAGGCATGGATATATATGACTGATAATGCCTTAATTATAGTGTTATACCTAGTTAACACCTAGTCATGTGTACTATACAGCAATAATAAGTATATACATGTAAAATTATAGCCCTAGGCCCCAAGCAGGTTAAATCCTCCATATAACACTCCAGCCCTGTCGAGATGGAATGCCCTGGTGTCATCTACCATATAAAGGAAACGCTGGTCTGTGACATCGCCCTAGGTGGAAACAAACCTGAAGCCACATTAACTGAGAAAATGATGAAAGCTCGTATGGAGTCCAGATAAACTGACATTGCATGTAATTGTAAAACACATGTTTGCCTTTCCGTTATATTTATGATACATTTAAACTTGGAATAAAGATTATACGAAATTCATTAATGATATTTTGCATTCATTTCAGGTTTTGCAAACATTTCACAGAAGTAAGCCTATGAAAGGTAGCCCATTGAGAACAAGGAAACTGAGTGGAGTCAGAGGGAATGTGAAGCCTTCTATCTATGATCCTAGGCCAGGGCATAAGATATATTCTTTAAAAAATGAACAAAACATGAGAAACATGGTACTTAACTGGCAGGTGAGCTATTAATTTTTTGGTTTTCATATCGGTTTTACTATTATTAACTGGTTTATGTTATTATGAAAATAAATCATAACTAGATCATCCTGTACTATGACAAACTTTTATGTTTCAGGGAAAATCAAAATGGCCAGTGCTCCAATTATATGAATCGGCTAACATAAGAGCCTTAGCAGCTGATCATGACTACATGAACTAACAATGGAGGATCACTTTCTCAAGACAGAAAAGGTATTATTTAAGTTTTAAAATTTATTTGTTATCAGATGATTAACTGTCCTGAACTTTATTCAAGATCGCAAATGGTTTGACTGTAACAGTAATTAAATTATTTTTCCTCTCTAATATCTAAATCTGATGGCCGAATGTGTCTGTGGTTTTGATTCCCCGGTTTCTTCCCTCTGCTAAAGACCCCTATCTAAAGCGAATAAATGAAATAAAATTAAACCATGCTAGTCCCAAATTTACCTAGTTTGTGTCAAGTTGACCTTAAACCCCATTTCTTTTTTTCTCAATAACACAATATATAAAATGGATAATCCGAGTCATACTTAGCCTTGATTGTTGATTACCATTTCTACGATTAAACGATCTGCAATGCATTTTCGAACAGTCATTACTTCGCCAAGAATATATTTTCCGGTGTGGTTTCCCCTTGTCAGTGATGCAGACGGAGGGCCTGACAAGGACAGATGCCTATTCATTCGGATGGGACGGAAAACAGGTCCCCTGTACACATTGGCGTGCACGTAAAAGATCCCTTGGCAGTTGGAATTCAGTGGCAGCCCGGGCAAAATTTCCCTCATAGCACACTGTATGACTCAATGACGTATGCCCATCGTCAATTAGCCCAGGTTAGGTGCAGAAGCATAGGACGTTAAACCCCATTTCATTCATTCATTCGCCCAGAATAACGTAATTTGAATGAAATTTTCAATATTCTTTTTTTTAGCGAGAACAACTAATATTATTATAGACAGATCTAAATCTTACATAATATATCTTTAGGTTAAATGGCAATCGGATAATAATTTATTGTATTTACTTTAATTTCAGGTATCTTGTATTTCGAAGTCTGAAACCAATGAAATTGAGCAGCAAACTAAATGCCAAAGTGCATGTGACAGGTGGACTGTAGAAAGACATAAACGAATTACATCTTCTAATTTTGGAGCTATATGCAAGGCCACTATAAAAAGAGACATTGATACACTACTGAGGGGTATATTACAGCCAGTTAATTTAAAAACTAAACCAATTCTGTATGGTAGGCAATATGAAAGTGTGGCAGTGGAGAGTTTTGAAACATTGACAAACACTAAAACTAAGAGCTGTGGACTTTTTGTTAGTGAGACACACCCTATGCTTGCTGCTTCACCAGATAGAGTCATTGACGGCGAAACTCTGGTAGAAGTTAAGTGCCCATATTCAGCACGAAACCATTTAATTTCTGAATCGACGGTTCCATATCTGACCATAACTGATGGGAAGTTAACCCTAAAAAAACCACATAATTATTACTATCAAATACAAGGGCAGTTGTTTTGTGCTGGTGGGAGACAGTGCAAGTTTATTGTTTTTACTTTGGCAGACTTAAAAATCATTGAAATCTGTTATGATCATGAGTTTGTTTTGGAAATGCTGCATAGACTCTCCAATTTTTACGATTTACATTTTAAGAATGCCATTTTGAAAAAATATTTATTTAATAAATAAAAACATA
The DNA here is from genome assembly GCA_917208275.1 of Patella pellucida. NCBI lineage: Eukaryota > Metazoa > Mollusca > Gastropoda > Patellidae > Patella > Patella pellucida. The sequence continues at coordinate 53,213,496 of OU795043.1, forward strand.
TCAGAGTTAATGTTTTATTTTATTCAATGTTACAAATGTATACAAGAGCAACAAATGTGAACTTAGGCATCATTATTGACAATGGCTGGTCTAAAATTACATAAATAAAAACAAACTGAAATAATTGCATCTGACAAATTAGATTCGGTGTTATTGAACGGTTTTTTCAATATTTTATATGTCTTAGCTAGTCCAATAATTCGTTCTACGTGCACTCGCTTGCTTGCTTTTTTTCGATCGTTTACTACCGATTGTCCAGACATCCTGTTCTTTTTTAAAAAAAATTCTGGAATGTTAATTTCCACATTTGATGGTATGAACAGATCTTGGACATTGAACCCCTTATCAGCCATGACAGAGTCACCAGATTCGCATAGATTCATTAGACAGCTTCTCTCGCAAATCCGCCTATCACTGGCTGCACCACCAAAAGCATCGGACACATAACTCACAAGACCACCTGGTGTAACACCTACAAGGACCTTAACAGTATTTCTGTTTTTATAAGTGGAAAAGGTGCCCTGTTGAATAATTGGTTGTTTTGGCCTTTGTATTGGTATTTCCGTACCATCAATTACTACCCTTGTTGTCGGAAACTTCGACTTAAAGTCTGCAGGACTATAAAAATTTACTAACTCTTTGGATGGCCACCAGTTAATTTCCTTAAAGTGAAAATACATGAAATTTATCCATGTTACAAATATGTTCATAAGCTCTTTTTCACATATTTCGAATGTGTCAGCCAACTCAAAATTGCCCCTACCAAGTCTAAGTTTAACCAAAGTCAGAAAAAGCTGGTCTTCTGTTGACATTTTAGGTTTTGTCCCATAAAAATACTGGAGTTCATCAACTACTGGCCCAAACGAATAAAACAAACACATAAAAGCATCATAGCTTTCTAGTCCAGTAAAATATAAAAAAAATTCTCCGAACTCAACCTGTATTTACGGGCACAGAAGCGCATTGAGATATTATCAACTTGAGTAGCAGAGTCTTTGGTATCAGGTTCACATATAACTGAAACAAAAGAAAACAGGTTTTTTTTGTAAATTTCAAACATTAATAAACAATAATATTTGTTAACCGCTGAGGCCAATTAAGGGTAGGCCCTATATAGCTATACTAATATTTTTGACTGCTGTTTGTATCCATGTCTGTCTGTTCAGGGCTGCCGGCTTCACTAGGGCTGTCCTGAGGCTGAAATTTGATATAATAAGCCGAGGTAACTCGGGCCAGCTGTTGTACTATAGCTTTCAGTTTCAGAGTTCTACTATTATCAACCTATCAGCTCCAGGTCATCTATAAACTGAATAGTTTACGTTTAATACTATTAAGGGTATATTTCGCTGCAAAAATGAATCCAGAGATAATTTTTAAATACCTGTAGAAAATAGCTACCTGTATTTTCCAAGTCGTTCTAATATTATGATTTCTAATGACATTACATTATCCAAATGAATTTAGATATATTATCCAGCATAATATCACTTATCAGATAAGGGATATGGGCCGGGGCATGGGCTAGTAGTAGTAGTACCATTATTTAGTAGTCCAGAGTCCTTTGCATTATAATTTGTACAGTCCCGGGTATATTAGGTTTAAACTGTCTTTCAGTACAGTATCGTACGATAATTGTTAGACAAAACCAATGTTCATTCACAAAACAGATAAGAATTTCCCTTCATTTTTTTTTCTCGTAGACTAGTCATCGCACAGGTCTAAACTTTGTAAGTTAAACTAAATACGATACCTTCGATTGGGGTAAAGTCCTCTTCAATGTATTCTATTTCAACTTCGTTTCCTACATTTTCACAAGTTGAGAAGCTTTCCAATCTCTCAATTTTGTTAACACTTTGTTCTTTATGTAAGGCTCTTTCTCTGCGTCTACTACCCGACAAACTTTCTCTTTTCCAAGCAAACAAATGTGGAACCGCTCCTGGCTATTGACCATCTGATCCCCTGGAATATTAAATTAAAAATCCAATGAAATACCGGTAGACTTAATAACGCTAGTCAAGTACAATTTTTATTTAATAACATAGATAGGCCTACTCAGATAGGCCTACACTAAGATAGGCATCATTTTAACAAACGAGAATTATTCCTAGGCCTTGATATTGCAAATATTATTTACATAGGTATACACTGTAATAGCCTACAGAATGTTACCAACCAACCAAGAGCTATGTACGCAAGATATAAATATCTGTTTTCTATTTAGGCCTTTGCAGTAAAAGTAAGAGTAGATTGACAAAACCTGTCCTTTGGAAGGCCGGGCAGGCTAGTGACACTAGTCTAGGCCCTAGCAATGACCTAATGTAGGCCTAATAATAATATACAGGGACACTTGTTTTGATAGGCAGCGACCGGCGAAATTGTAATCCTTAAAACTTTCGACTACATCTAATTGAAAATATATATCTCAATCTAATACCTAAAAAGAGTCAAAATATTAAAATAAAAATGTCAACTTACTTTCCTTGGTTTCGGAAATGTAGTCAGAAGAATCAAAATGCGACCGACAAACAATACTCCACTTAGACGGTGTCCAGTCAGTTTCTTCTCTTTTTACGGCCTGAATCCATCGCCGTCTCTCAACAGGATCCATCGGAAACTTATGCCCACCTTTCCCATTACACATCGGTACGCAACAATGAGCTGGCATTATTTAATTCACAAAGAAAAACAAAACGGGAGCTGAGAATGATAATGATGATTGTCAGTGAAGCGTAGACTCGTAGAGCAGACGAGACTGACAGTGACACTTCCGTCCTACTTGCTTTGCGCGCCACCTAGCTTCCGGTTAAATTCTGCCGGTACCTCATTGGGCAAGTCATCATTATCACCCATACACGGTCAATTTAATTGTCAATACAGTGTATTGACAATTTAATAATTGATCGTGTATGGGCCCCTTAATACGTGGTTTGCACGTGCGCTAGTTGTGAGAGCTAGTAGCAGGTTGTGTTTATTTGCTCTGTTAAATGTTTGAAAAATTATAGTATTTATGAAGTGCAAAGGACTATATAAAGTTGCAAGAAGTTTCGAACAGCTTCAGAGAAGACAATGTTAAAATATTTTTAAAATAATGTTTTGTTGTTTTTGGAGAAAATTGGATTTGAAATTCAAATAAGGAATTTAAAACTTATAGAGTGGCCAATGAGGTGTGAAGGTGTGCCAAGTGGACCATGTCCATATAAAAAGAAAGGTTCAGATGTACATATGTCACAGGGTGATCTAACTGTATGTAAACACTGTGAAGAGATGAGGTTTGGTCCTCTATTGAGAAAAAATACTCGTAGTTCACAGTAATGAGAAGATAACACCCTAGAGTTGAGATCTCAGATACAGATACTAATAGCAATGCAGGGTTAAGCAACATGATTACTGATCAGATTGTCACTAACACAGTAGTTTCAATCACTGATGGTATTCTAGGCTATATTGTGTTTGCTATGGATAATAGTACTCAAGTAAACATCAAGAATGCTGTACTTGGACATTTTACCCTTGAACAGATTGTGAATAGCAAATATGTTATTTGGTTAAAATGTGACGCTATCATAGGAGAAAAGGCGAATAGAAGAGACTCTGCAGTAAGATCCGAAAAAGAGGCACATCTGCTTGACATACTCTATGCTTTGGACAAACTGGATGACATCGCGCCTGGTACGTTCGTGCATTTTTATGCGCGAACTCTTAGTTTTCCTATTACTGGCACGCGCACGGGCACTATTTCTTTTTCTTTAGCATGTACCAAAATCTGGGTTTTCGCGCGGAGGTACCTTTGAGGTATTAGCCTGAGAAGCATAACACTTGCCACTGTACCTGTGTATCGGTAATTATAAATCGAGTGTTTGAAGACAGTTTATATAGATCACGAGTGTTATTTTCAGTACAGAGTTTATTCCTGCTCTATTATTTGCCGCTAAGCAAACCAATGGGACTATTTTCTCAACAGTGTATGAACGTGTCCATAAGCGATAATATCCTTACACCGAGAGAAATTATCTAGTCTCGGTGAAAAACCATGATCATCTGGTAAAAAATTACTTTTCTATTTTTTTGAACGGAAAACAGTGTTTTTAAAAACAAACGAACCTGCCGCACATGAGGAAGTCATTATATTAATAATAACAGACGAGAACTCTTTTTGGGCACAGGCTTTCTTACTGAGTAGTAAATCGTCCACAAACAATCATTTATGACTACAGGAATTAGACTAGCGACGACTGTAGACAGTAAGTAGGTTATACACTATACGTTTGAGCCGAGATTACTCGCTTTGAGTCGAGATTACCAGCTTTCAGGTCACCGATAACCAATTATGTCAGAAATACCATACTGACATTCGGTTTTTCAAGTTGTACGCGAACTTACAATCGGCGCCCTAACTCAGTAACTGTCTTCGTCAGCTACTTTCAGTTTCACAATGGCGTGTACGACATTGCTAAGTGTTATGTACTCATCCGTGTTATTTGCTGATAAGGAAGCCCATCAAATAAGATTAATTAACAAAACAACTATAACTGAGTAGTGATTAAAATACTTCATTTTTTTTTCTTTCTCAAATAGTAAATGAGTTTGATTGACCGATGACTGCTAAAGTTTTTTCGTGAATTAAACGGGATAATTGCAATCAACCCACGATCATATATTTTCCTGAAAAAAAACCCTTGCTTTGTTGAACGCACTATAATTTATCGATTGGTATTGCAATCTACGACCAGATTGTCGAGGAATGCGTCAACGCACAGCTTACGGATTATCGTTAAAGGGACAATAACACTCTTGCTGGTTTGACGGGTTCCAAAGAAAAAAAATAGCCTTATTCTAACTCCTAGATGCTTAGGTGTCCTACCCGTTTTGAAATTATCCATTATAACCTATCTTACTTGTCCAGAGGGTTCGAAAATATGTTTAAATCCAAGTTGCATCTGAAAGTGCTTACGTAAGGCTTTTCAAACCATGTTACGGCATGTAGCTGAATACTTTCAATTTTTTAAATTAGGAATGTTAAGATGAAATTTGTATCATTTATTAATTGGAATATTGTAATATACCACAATTTGTTGACCAGAATAAAGATTGGGACATATTGTTCAGTTACAACAAGAGTGGTATTGGGCCTTTAACAATTTCTAGGGGCTTGTTTTTGTGTATGTCATTTTCAGTATATTATTCGTTTTTAACAAATTTATACAACTTTTATGTGAAACTATGATTATCAAACAACCGTAAACCCAACTGATGTTTTATCGTTTGCTTGGGCCTTTTACGAACCACGTGTAAGTCATGAACTTAATAAATATTTTCTTCAAACCTAACTAACGTGACGAAATTTATGACGTAGCTGGCTTTTTTTTTCGCATATACACAGTGACTGGCCATTTTGCGCAGTTATCCCAGCCAGAATTTGGCTATTTTGTTAAAATTGCTATAAAAATTTTAATTTTTGTTTAGAACTGAAATAAATTAACTATTAGTCAATCCCCACACTAAAATAATTGATTGTGTATATCTGAAATAGACCCGACCAAAACACAAAATAATTCCAAGATGTCAGCGCCCATGAGCGAAAAGTTTCGGGACGCTATACATTTTCAAAGTCGAAGTTAGGAGTTACAAACTTAAATAAAAGACAACTAATAATGTTTTCATTTCTTTATTGTTATTCATAATCTGTCTTCGGCCATCATCTAAAACGAAAAAAGATAAGTTATTACTATTTCTACATAAATTCTTAGAAGTCCCAACTGTCGTTTATGTTGAGGACCGAGTCCCAAATAATAATTATTTAGCTTGGTCCGAGTGGTCTTTTAGCTGGGTCCGAGTGGTCTTTTCACTTGGTCCGAGTGGTCTATCAATTGGTGCGAGTGGTCTTTTTTATGGTCCGAGTGGTCTTTGGTCCGAGTGGTCTGGATATCTATCCCCCCCCCCTCTCGAATCATGTTATCAAGGCAACCCCTCCAGGGTTATAGTTATTTTTCAGGCATATTTATGTTGCCTGCACGGTCTTGAAAACTTTCACCTTTGAAAACCTTTTATTTGTTAATAATATTTGATAGCACAACATTTTTTTATAAAACACTATGCAGTCAATTTACGACAAACTATAATTTAAACTTTAATCTTATATATATGGTGAATTCAAACCTAATTCTAATTGGAAAAATTTGTATCGAAGTAATAAACAGAGAACAAAATTTATGTAACGGATAGACATAATAAATATTTTTAATAGTACCATACATTATTGACGGTCTCCTGTAAGTGACACAAGACAAAAGACCTGCCAAGACAGATACCTAGTCATTCGCATACACGTTACAGATTCCGTTTCAGTTGATACTCATTTTAAGAAGTAAGCTGTAGTGCCGCTGTCCAGGCAAAACCTCCGCCATATCACATTTTATGAGAATATAAACCCCATTACCCTTATTTCATCCTAACCATACCAATTTGGTGACTTTAAACTTACAGTGAAATAGTGTTACAAAAATCAAAATTAACATAATGATCGATAATAAGGTTACGACGAGTGATTAATTATAGTTTATTAACTTCGAAAACAAAAAATCCATTAAACCATATACAGAAATAGCAATTTTTTGAAATAATTAATATATCATTACATTATGACAATATGACCAGTCAGTGTCAAGGACAATAATTGCCTCAAACTTTAATATAAATCTTAAACATATAAATATAGTGCAATTTTTAATGACTTTAACCTCAAATATAATAGTGCACAATAAAAAGAACTTAATTAATATAATAATTTGTAGACAAAATGGAATCAAACACTTTCAATTCATAATCTTCTCTGAGTGACAATTCTTGGACATTGTCCACAAAAAATAGGTTTCAAATGTCATTCACAAACCCCTCCCATGTCCCCATATTTACTATATTTAGTGATTAACCAACAAAACAATACAGATGTAGGTATTAAAGTTGTGTTAAATTAATTATCTGCAGAGAATTCTGCCTTTACAGGTTTACAATACACCTTTTCAATGTTAAAATTGTAAGAATACTGGAAGAACAAGACTAAAATAATGTATCGTGTTAAAATAGAACTGGACAGTAAAGGCTTGTATACGTGTAGCTCACTGAGATTTTCAGACGTGTTAATAGTTAAAGTCAATAATTGGATAACAGGGTCACAAACAGGGTCACGCACACCAAGTAATACACATGATTTGAAACAGATAGTTACTAATACTTCTAAAAATGACATTTAGTAATTGAACTGTAACACACTATATAAAAATAAAATAAAACCAAGTACGAACATTCCAAACCATTAGACAAAATTCGAATTAGGTGCTGCTTAGTTCATTGGCGTGCGGCGTTTTGAGGCATTGCATATAGATGAACCTGTAGTTGTTATCCACAAATAGTGTTTAACTAATTTTAACTTTAAATCCATTCAGTATGGTAAAACACATCAAAACAAATCTAAAATCTCGCAATTTTATTGTCTATATCATATCATCAAGACTCTTTACGTGCCTCTGGCAACGGATAAACAAGTCGCTCAATATGAAGCAGCGATGGCAATTCTTACGTGACCATCTTCAGACTTTACATACTTATTCCTTATACCCTAATGATAATTCCAATGGCTTTTGGTGCATGCCCGACCCCCCAGGGGCAGAGCAACCCTCATAATTCATCCACTATGACTATATAAAATCTAATCTATTTTTAGTGCTACGCCTTGTTGACAGGTGCTTTCACCCACGTCCTCGCGCTGATGTAATTTGCAGTGACTGCGTGTTAGCAAGGGACACCACGCGTATACATTCATAGGTGTACAGTATTTTGATTGTGTGTTTCATGTGTTTTGTTCAGTTTGTGTATTTATAACAATCAAATGATATGAAAATATAATATTGCATACTAAAATAACTGTCAAGGAGTTCTTCATTCAAATTTTATCTTGGATATATTCCCTGTCAGAATTGAATTAAGTTACCGGTACTCAAGAAACAACATTCATCAAACAACATAATGCAATCTCTAGTTTTAGGTGATCGATTGGTCACCTGGTTGAAACCTCAGGTGATCAGAAAATCGATCACCTGGACCAAACAATAACAGTTTTTGCAATGTTCAGTGACTATTTTAGAAAAAATTTAAATTCAGTTGTACACTGTCTGTACTATGCCCTTCATCCCCATGTCTGCCATATGTAATTCCACAACACTTTTATGTATATATTTGCTAAAACATGCAGCGTTATATTTCACCAATCCGCATCAACTCCATCTGCTGTCTTGCATACTCCCATGTGGTTCAAATCAAATTACGTTCCATTTACGACCACTGTCTAATAATAACATTCATCTTATGTTATGTACCTGATCTGGTTCAAAACTTCGACACATAACTCTTACAAAGTTCATCCAATGGCCAATTCCCCACTGTGAACATACTGTTTTTAATCGTATTTAATCCATAACATGAAAATTACTGTCAAATTCTTCATTTGCATTTTGGCTGCTTTATCACTGTCTTATACTATTGCCTGTATATCATACTCATATACCACAATAAATTTTTTTTATGTTCACCTGACTTCTTTTTCCCCCGCTCACTACTGAGCCCGTTTACAGTATACCTTATAACTTCATACCGCCCTGTGTTCTCCAAACCATCCCTATTACCCTCTCTTTATGCACATGTTCCTATATTTACGCAGCGGCAGTGTCCTCTCTGTGCTGTCCAGCACGCAAAAGTCATCATTTTCCACCTGATTCTCACCGTGTCTTACAAAGCGAATATTTCGGCAAGCCCCAGGCCTAATTTGTTACCCTTGTAAAATGATGCGATTATTATTATTATTACGCGCTCGCGTACCAAATGAGTTATAATTTACTTGTCATCCATGTGGTCGACGGTTTGCGGGATCTGTGGCATAATTGTATGCCTAGTGCCTAGTCTATCCAGTCAATCTGGACAGCTTTATCTTGCATCGCAAGTACCCCGCAAATTTAACTCAATCACAGTGTCGACTTGCACCAACATGAGGTTTGCCGAAAATGGATCCCATTGCAACTGCAGCATGTCATACACCACCCTTCCTTCATTCCCAGTACCGCACAACGCAATTTCCTTCCAGTAGCTCTTGGCATAAAATTACCAACTCCCGTTGTCTACGTGACATAACATCTATTCCTCATCGCAATGCATTTCTTGGGTTAGGGTGCAGTCATGCGCGTCACCCCCCTTATTTTCCATATGTGGTGGGGCCGACATATACTCATCTCCCCTTTTACTTATTTTAACAGATATTATGATTATTTAACATTCTATCTGTATACAACTTGTACATATCCCAATATGTTAAACAGCACCAAGAATATTTCCATTTTGTGACAATTTCTGAAGAACATCTACAACTGACCCCCCTCCCTTTGCGAATGACGGCCCTCCAATTAAAGTCACCTCCACAATAATAAACTTTAAACCGCCCCTGACTATCACAGTCATTACTACTGTTGTCTACAATTTTTATATTAACATATCAAGGGTATAGAACATCATTGTGATAAATCAAAAATAACAACAACAAAAATTATTCTATTAAAATGAAGCGCTTGTGATGCATTTTCTATTGGTATATAAATCAATATCATCGCTCATTTCAAAATGTCTGATAATATCGATAAAATAAATTAATGAATGAAATTTGGGTAGTGAATCAAAAATTTAAATTGCAATTTTCTCAAAATCAGGCATTTTGACTTATCACAAGTGTGTTCTAAACCTTCGATATGTAACAGTCATTAAAAAACGTCTGAATACGGCACCACCTGACTTAAACATGATACACGTTGTACAGGCCTATTCATTGCACTTTCATGGCATGTCAAAGTTTACTCGGGGATAGATGATAAAAACACCAATGAAAGCGTCTATAAATCAAAACGCGGTTGATTCAACAACACGACTTCATTAGTTATTGAATACGTCCTTAACCCCGTATAACCTTTCACACGTCCAACCACAATATCGTGCAATAGGTGTATTAATTTGATTTTGAGGTTTAACGCCGCAAACAATGCCAAAATAGTGTTTTCACTGCTCATGCCTGACACATACTGTCAACATTGTATATTTTTCCGTTTCCGCCCTTCACCCCACAATATATATTCCACGGCTACGTTGCGACGGTACCATCACACCCAGTTGTTGACACCCATTAAATCACCCCTGTCTAACAAATCATAAAGCTGTGGTGTTACGGTGGCGGCATAGTATTTCACCGTAACACCACAGCCACTCTAACCATTCATAATACACCTAACTATCACTCCCTACACATTTCCCCTCGACCTACTTTCCCAAACGTCAACAACACATCTCATACATCCAGTTCACTGATTAACCCTTGTACCACGTCTACTGGATACAGCAGACGCCATGCCGCAAGTTACAATAAGTGCTAAGGATATTGGATACATACCCCGATATTATCCAGAGGAAGTCAACACTATATCAATAGTAGAAATATTGAATAGATTAGAGTCAAAGATGTCGGGAATGCAACAAATACTAGATCATACGATTTGTGATAACGTCTCGATAAAGGTGAGATTGAGTAAAACCAAAACGTATTCAGAATGTCTGAAAGTACCTACTCAACAAGAGCGGGACAGAAGAAAGCCAGATAGAAAGTCGACACTCTCTATACAGAAAAATCCTGCAATATTTAAGGTACGTGATAATTCTGTAGATAGACTTTCTATAAACTCAGTCACAAGCATGAAATCCAACAACAGGCATAACGAGGATGGCCAATTTGAATTGCCTGCGTATGTCAGAAAAGAGCAAAAGCGGAGAGAAGGGAGGCGTCAGAAATTCATATTTGGTAAATCAACCCCCAAACCAAACATGTTTAAAGGCGCGCCAGCACCTGGCAGACAATTATTTATATACATATGTGACATCACCACAACAGAAACTGAGATATCTGAATATCTGTCTTCTACTGATTTCACAGTAAGACGCGTAGAGTGTATTTCAAACCCTAGTGGCAGAAATGGAATTTAGTAAACTGTTTGATGAGTCCATATGGTCAGAAGGTGTTCGTATTCGCAAGTATTTTCGGCGACGTAACGATTCGCAAACTAGACTGAAATCACAATGAACAGCTTGACGATCGCATCATACAAATCCCATTGTCATGGCAGGTTTGAGTATGTTCAGAAACTGTGCAAAGAACACGATATCGTTTTGATTCAGGAACACTGGCTCTTACAAGAACAACTGAATATATTTGAGGAGAAAATAAAAGACGTGTAGAATTTTTATAGACAACTTGGCTGCCGTGTTAGTCCGCTGTGTATTTACCGTGTGTATCTGTAAAGCTTTGAAGACCGATCCATTGGCGGTGATGGCGTATTTATACTCTCCGGCGTAGGAACACGGGAACTCAGGTTGGGTGTTGTAGTCCCGGATATCCAGTCGCGTCTCAAACTGTATACCGGAAGTTGGTCCAGGTCCAGTATGTAAAATCAAAACACTCTTCTCCGTTTTTTCCTAAAAAGGAAAGGTGCTACTTGCACTGAAAAAAAAACCTTATTTTCTTATAATTTTTTTTTTATATATACACTATTATCATTTTTTTTTGTATTTTCCTTTTTTTTTTAATTAGTCAGCCTTTCACTCTCGCATTCTCTCAGCAACGGTGTACTACACCAGTACATCTACCCGCCATTCGCTCAAAAAAACAACAATTATTAGCCTTAAACCCCCACTGTCAACGGCTCCGCATCCCAGTTCTCGACGGGAGTTAAGATAAAGGTTGATAGCCTAGGTTTTTTTTAGGAAGTTGACAAACTCCCCTTGATCCGTAGGATTCAGGTGGTTAATCATGATTATCAGGCAGCGCCAGTAGGCCAGACAGGCGGGGGAGTTAAATGGCCTTAAAGAGAATCGGGTGACAGGGGGCCAGTGATTTAGGGTCCACATGACGTTTAACCCAGGATATTCCTTTTCTGTAATTTGGCTACAATATTATACAATTTACATAATTTTCAGTACATTAAAAATAAGCAAAATATGTTTATATTTGTGGCATCAGTTTGGTGTCTAAATAATGTTAATGTCATATAATATATTATCACCAAATAATACATTTGACAGTAGATATCGCTTGTGTGATAAATAACATAATCTACTGTGATATATACACAGTGGTGATATCGCTTTACATAATTATGATTGGTCAATCAAAAAGGAACTACTTTTTTTGATTGAATAGGAAGTAATTATTTATTCAAAAGGAAGTAATTGTTTATTCAAAAGGAGGTACATGTACATGTACTTTTATGTTATTGATATTTCAACAATGGAGGCCATCAAAGTTTTTCACTCTGGTGACAAAGTTTCAATTGATCATTCTGGACAAGGGACTGTTTTAAATAGTGTTGGTGTACATAATTATACTGTTGAAATAGATGGTTCTGACTACATAGCCTCAATTGATGAAGACAGACTGCAGTTGATCAAATCAAAACACACATGTATTTTACATACAGAAGATCAGACAATAAATGTCACATCTTTAAACCAAATTGTGCCTCCATGTACTTCTCTAACTGGCTCTGAAAACAAAAGAAAATTTATTAATATAGATGAAAATTATATTGAAAAATTATTAAATAAGCAGGAAAATCTAAATACTGCAAGAAAAACATTATTCAACACAAATTTACTACATGAATTTATTTCTAAAAATAATGATCCTCGACGAATCCATGATATTCCACCAAATGAATTAAATGACATTTGATGCAAATTTATTGTCGCTGCACGCAAACTTGATGGTGGAGAATTTGAAAATAATACTTTGCGTGGCATAGGATCATCTGTTGAACGCTACCTGCGCAGTAAGAACTATGGACACACACACTTCGGGAAAGTATAGCCTTTTCTAGGTATAGGGATGTAATGAAGGCTAAACAAAAGGAATTAAAATCACCCCATAGATCTGATGCCATAACAGATGACGAGATAGTATCTCTGTGGCAGGCCAAACAGTTAGGATCAACTTCACCAGTCAATTTTAAATACACTTTGGTTTCTTAACACCATAGATTTTGGTCTCCGTTGTTCAGACGAGCACAAACAAATGCTATGGGGTGATATTGAACTGAAATTAGATAGTGATAAGATAACAGAGTGTCTAGAATTTACAGAAAGGGTTTCTAAAACAAGACGGGGCTACAATTCAAAAAATGTTAGAAAAATTACACCAAACGTGTGGGTAACTATACAAAATAAAGACCGCTGTCCAGTCGAACTGTACAAACTTTATAAGAGTTTGAGGCCCCAAAACTACTCAAATCCAGACAGCCCCTGTTACGTATCGTGTACAACTGTACCTATTCCCAAAGTAGGTTCCCTATGGTTTAAGCGTCAGCCAGTTGGCATACATAAACTCGAAAACTTAATGAAAACCATGTCAAAGACAGCTGGAATTTCAACAGATAGAAAACTCATCAATCACAGTGCCAGAAAACACTTGGTTCAATAACTGAACGATTCTGATGTTCCTCCATCTCATATCATGCAAATATCCGAACATAAAAATGTACAGAGCATCAACAATTATTCACATATAAATGATAATCAGCACAAGAAAATATCGTCAATTCTTTCTGGTTCAGAATGTAACTACCAGCGTCCACTCCCAGTCCCAACATCAACCGTCGTTTCTTCGTCATCATTATTGTCTTCACAAACACAAAGTAATAACAGTACTTCAACTTCAAACAAACGCGAGCATTTGCAATCTGTTTTGGGGTCCAGTAGTATTAATGGAGGAATGTTTTCTATTACCATAAACAATTACAATACTCCAAATAAACGTCCAAGCGTTATAGACAGTGACACCGATTAGTTTGTTTATCAATCATGGCGGTCGGCTTGACCTTACAAGAACTACCGGGTCAATATATAGGACTTTGCAGCGGGTGACTTGCTGTCAAAACTAGTGTATCACTACGCTGTAGTGTAATTAGGTTCCGCTAAAAAAAATCTATACCACAGAATTGTATTTATTTATTTGTGTTTATAAAAAAGGGTTGGGTGATAAATAAAATATCCTACTCGTCTTTTTTGATATCAAAAAATATCAACACTCGTTGATAAAGTAAAAGAAAAACCACGGCAGAGCCTCGTTTTTTTTACATTATCAACTTGTATTGATATTTTTTGATATCAAAAAGGACTCGTAGGAGATTCTCTATATATACAAGAAAGTCGGTTTATATTAATTATTTGAAAAAAGTAAGTAAGTCGATCTATGACAGGAGTATTAGTTAAATATACTTTTATCCCTTTTCTATCAGAAGTAAAATAAGAAGAGCCTTTTAAAAAAAAACTTTTATAATCACTGCTTTGCTATAATATACGACAGGAGTATTATTTAAATATACTTGTATCCCTTTTCTATCAGAAGTAAAATAAGAAGAGCCTTTTTAAAAAAAAACCTTTTATAATCACTGCTTTGCTATAATCATTTTATAATTTAGGTTTTTAAAAACTTTCACCCGTCTATTTATATTATCTCCCTTGTCTGGGATGTGGGAGTCTACATATTTAGGAGGTTATTTAAAAGAAGCAAAAGAAAACATAGGTTGCTATACTCCTTTCCGCGAAAAAAATCGAAAGAGAGAGGAGACAAATAGCTTCCTAGTAACGAACTAAAAAATGCATGATACATTTAAGGTTTTATAAGGTTCATGTATCTTCACATAATTTCATTGCGACCAGTCTAGTTCTACACAAATTTGTTGCTTTCTACATATTTCCATTTATTTAGGGTGTACATATTTGATTTTAAAACTTTCAATTCTAATGCGATTTTAGTCATTAGAAAAGCATTATATCGGGATAGTGATGACTTTACGTTTTCTAAGTTAGATCTATATATATAGTATTTGGTTAAGAATATTAAATGGTTTGTAAAATCCCATTCACATGAAATATTGAAACTTGTTTTACTGGATACCCAAAATGGATATTGTATTTGTTAATGTTATATTTATGTTACTTTTAAGGGTAATTTTTAGCATTCGCTCCAGATTTGTTGGGCATAACTACAGAACATGAATTAGTGGTTTACTATCTCAATATCGGATTGACAGAAGGTGCAAAGAGCAGATTCAGTTAACTTTAATTTACATAGTAATTCGTTTGTATATATTATCTTTTGAAAATATTTGTATTGAAAGTTGTGAAGCTTGCTGGCTATACTTATATTATGTGCAAGATTGAATATCTCTTTCATAAGTTGTTTATTTATTTTTATTTTGAATTCCTGTTCCCATTTGCCTATAGCCAACGGCTTTTCATATAGTAAACTGATCCGCGCGGAGTATAATTGTTTAGCAGTGATCGACGTTAAGTCATGCTTATACCAAGATTTTAGGTTAGTGTTTATGTTTCTAAATAATTAAAACTCTTACAATTTTGTGTTTCGTTGTGTACAGTAGTTTTCAGAAATCTCTTGACAACTAACGATATATTTTTAATATAATTTCTACAATATTCGTCAGTTACCCGTTCATTTCAAAAAAATTCAATAAGATCATGCATATACAATGTATTATTATTTTTAAATTTATTTCTAAAAATATTATTATCTAGTCCTATACATCTATTATTCCAGAAAATTTGATTTTTCGGTTGTATGAAATTATCAATATCTTGAGTATATATAGCATACCAATTTTGAAATAATTCTTGATAAAAAGGAGATGCATATTTTAGTATTGCCGTACATAAGGATTAACAGAAATATTTTTAAAAAATTTGGAACAATATACTTTATCAGTTTGTTTGTCTACCATTTGGATTGTCTTCAGCTCCTAGGGTTTTTACCTAAATTTTAAAACCAGTATATATTTGGTTCCGTTATCAAGGTATTCGGTATACATATTATATTGATGATTCTCTTATTATGAATCAAGATGAACAGCAATGTTCTAAGGATACAATTGTGATCAAAGATAAATTATTCACCTATTAATACTGGTAAATCAAGTCTAATAGTAATACTAAAGCAGACTATTGTGTTCTTTTGGTTCATTATTGATTCTGTGAAATTTAAAGTTTTCCTGGCTAAGGATAAGATTAAAAAGATGTTGAAATATGCAAATTTCATAAAGTCTTAAAATTATCACATCTGTTAGAATTCTGGCTTCTTTCATTGGTTTGATAATTAATGCATTTTATGCTGTACAAGAAGCAGCGTTACATTATAGAGGTTTGGAAAGAGATGAAATAAGAGGATTTGGATGTAATATGAATTATGATAATACTGTATTATTGTCTGATCTAGGCATTGGTGACAATGTTTGGTGGCTGAATAAACACTGAAATTAAAAATGGCAAGACAATTAGACAAGGAAATCAACAAGTCTCTATTACAACATATGCATCTTCCAATGGCTGCTGTATTCATGACTCAAAATCTGATCAGCACTATTTCACTTGATGCCCTTTTGGAAATTATCCAAGAACCACTAGGGCCACACCATATCCGTACTAAACTGTATTCGATTCCACTTACTATTTTGAAATTGCTTAAATCCGAATGTTTGGATTCAAATTGTACTGATCCTGCATCCATTGAATATAGGGTTGTTTCCATGGTTCTTGACATTGCTAACCGTCGTTTGGACATTGCGACTGAGCCTGATGCGTCTAACACCACTAATAGCTCTTTTCTAAAACTGAAATTTGCTAATAAAGGCATTGATGCTATCGGGTTAAGCCAAATATTACACCATAAGCATGTCACAGCACACATCCCTCCTTATTTCAAAACCGTTACTGTTCCAAGGATTTCTTATACATACACTACACCCATTGCACCCAAAATATTTAATTACAGAAACGCATTATCTAACATCAATGCAAAATAATTATATGATAACCCTCTACCCTGTTCTTGCTCTACGTCGTCCTTCATTTACCAACCAGCTGGACATGTAGTCACTGGTGATTTGAAAATAGTCCAGCATAATAAGTTACGTGAAATTTTATCCAAAGGGCCCAAATACCGGGAACCACAACCATTTTCATGGGATCAAAATTTCAAACTTATTATGGATGCCGTAGAGGACTACGCTAGATCATGGGCCAAGAGGGAAGATGTTATCTCTGATACTCTCTCAGATTGGACTAAGTCTATTAGTCGTTTACTTAAACGCAGAATTTATATGCAACGTTTGTTAGTTGATACTAGGCCTAAATCTATTTTCAATGATGCTAGCATTGTTGAAAATCTTAACGCCTTACATGACAAGTATGTCATTGTACCAGCTGACAAAGCGTCCAATAATTTAGTGTTTATATGTAAACGGTACTATTATGACTGCCTGTTCAAAGAACTAAATTTCGGGAAACCTATTGACAGTGCTACGTATAAACGCTCGACTTTAAGTAAGGATGAAATTTTATCCAATCACAGAACGGTACTTACTTCATTTGGTACGCCATGTGGTGATACCTATACAGATATGCCGCTGCTATATTGGATACCTAAACTACATAAAAATCCCTACAAGCAACGTTTTATAGCAGGTTCATCCCGTTGTTCCACAAAACCACTTTCAAAAGTATTGACATCTATACTAACGGCAGTGAAAGAGGGTATTCAAAAATACTGCGACAAAATATACTCTCGTAGTGGTATTAATCAAATGTGGATCTTAAAAAATTCCAAAGAATTACTTGATGGTTTGCAATCTAGATCACTTGCTTCAGTCTCATCTATACAAACGTTTGACTTTTGTACCTTGTACACTAAAATTCCCCACAGTAAATTAAAAACTCGGTTGAAAGACATTATTCACAGTGTCTTTTCAACTAAATCGGGACATGCTAGATATAAATATTTAGTTATTAATTATAATTCCACTTATTTTGTCAAGAACCATAGTGATTCTAAAAACAAATACACAGCCATCAAGATAATTCAGATGTTGGATTTTTTAATTGATAATATCTTTGTTGAATTTGGAGGGGAAATTTATCAGCAAGTGGTAGGTATCCCCATGGGTACCAACTGTGCACCTTTGCTTGCTGATTTGTTTCTCTATTCCTACGAAGCCGAGTACATGCAGGCACTCGTAAAATCTAATAAACGTTTAGTTAGACATTTTAATTTCACTTATCGATATATCGATGATGTTCTATCACTGAATAATCCAAAATTCAGTGATTATATAGAATTCATATATCCTGATGAGCTCGAAATTAAAAATACTACTGACAGTGACAATTGCGCTTCCTACTTGGATCTGCGTCTCGATTTTGACAATTGCCATAAACTAAGTGTTAAATTGTACGATAAACGTGATGACTTTGACTTTCCGATTGTTAACTTTCCATTTATTAGTAGTAACATTCCAATATCACCAGCTTATGGAGTGTTTGTGTCTCAGCTAATTCGTTACGCGAGAGCTTGTTCATTCTATTTTGATTTTTTGAGTAGATCGAGGCATTTGTCATCTAAGCTTCAACTACAGGGATACTTGCGAACTAGACTTATTAAAGCTTTTAAAAAGTTTTATGTTCGTCATAATGACTTGATCGGTAAATATAACATGTCTCTCTCGACTATTATTCTAGACATATTTAATTGACGGGTATACTATCTACCTGATTATATATGTGTACTACATCGTTAACACTGTTCATCACGTGCATTTTGCATACCGATAGTTCATTGGTCTATCACGCTATTTTACCGAGTTTTCGCTTAATAGATTGGATGCAGCAATGGCGGGTGTGGCGCGCCAGGCAGGGTAAGCTTACTCTTCCTAGGACACCTGTTACCACTGTTCGTCGTGTATTTTGTACACGGTGAACAGTCCATATGCTGATTACACTATTTTGCGTTTTTACACATTTTTGCCTATACCGTTTTTAGGACTTCGAATTTTGTCTAATGGTTTGGATTGTTCGTACTTGGTTTTATTTTATTTTGGCGGTAGATGGTCACTTTCTGAATCTTATATCAAATTAATTTATTTAGAACTATTAGCCATATTTTATGGGTTTACAAGCCCATTATTCGAATTGCACGGGTATTCATATTGAGTCTTCTTCAGACAATACTTCTTATATGAATAATCTCTTGTATAAATAATTTTGATGGCATGAAGTCAATCCATTGAAATGAATTAGCTAAAGATGTTTGAAACTGGTGTATTAATAGGAATATCTTTTTATCTGCTAATTTAATTTCCAAGCTGTTTTTCTACTCAATGGATGTTAAAACTCTGATTTTTCACAGAATTTGTGATCAATGTTTTCATCCAGACATAGACTTGTTTTCATCCAGACTTAATTTTCTAATAGATTCCTTTGTTTCTTGGCTCCCTGAACCAGGTGCTTGTAAGAATAATGCTTTTTCTTTCGCATAGAGTGATTTAAATCCGTACATTTTCCCACATTTCGTATTTTGAAAATAGTATTTTCAATTGCCATATTATTAAATCAATATTGTTTTTAAAATGTTGGCGTTTCTTGCATGGCAACCACTTGCCCGCCCCGAGTGCCAGTAAGTAGATGTGTAGCCGAATTCTGAGCATGTTTCCGGCGTTGAATTTGTGATTTATGAAGTCCGTACAGTAGTGATTATTAAAGCATGAATCAAACGTTCGAGGTTTAGTTATAATTTCTCATACTTTACAAAGTAGATAACATGACGAAAAACAGACTGAAGTTATATGGTTATCAAAAGAGAGGTACGAGTTAATAATGACGCCAATATTCTTAGTTTTTCTGGCGGGATTAAAGGTCTCGCCATCCAGTTGATATGTGGCTTGACTAATTATTGTTTGTCTAGGCGACGGTGGAAGGATTTCTGTTTCGAAACTATAAAAGGTTTAAAAGGTAGTTTTTAATTACCGGTACGTCACAATATTCTCTATAAAATTCCGCTATTAGACCGTCGTTTCATAGACACATTACACTCACTTTCATCTAGTTTGTATTCTCATAAAATAAAACCAAGTACGAACAATCCAAACCATTAGACAAAAAAACGGTATAGGCAAATCAGTGTAATCAGGCAAAATAGTGTAATCAGCATCATTATGGACTGCTCCTCGTGTACAAAATACACGATAAACAGTGGTAACAGGTGTCCGGAAGAGTAAGTTTACCCTGCCTGGCGCGCCACACCCGCCATAGCTGCACCCAACCTATTCAGAACAAAGACAACAGTCGCCCAAACTCATCTATTTTTTATCAACTAATAAAATCCAATGAAACTAGAATGTTTTTTTTTATCCATTCCTTGTTCTGAATAGTTGTTATCCAGTTGTGTCAATTTCTAGGTCCCAAATATTTTAGTTTTGAGAACCGGCCCCCGATAACAATAAGGATGTAATTTTAATGATATAACCGAGCCCAGCATTATGATGTAATTGGTGATTAAATAAAAATAGATATATACTGTACAAGGGCTACATTATCAACGATCTATCTTTGCATATGATTATCGAGGGGTGGTGGGGTGGGTAAATGGTTAGCATGCGCGCGCTGTATCATAAAGCCTGCCATTGTGTCAACTGGTATGGTTTAAAATCCCCGGTTCTACGTGGCAAGGAGTAGGGTCGCTTGTCCAATCACGTGGGTTTTCTCTGGCTCCTCTGGTGTCCTCCCACTGCTAAAGACCCCTACACGCAAGCGAATAATAGAAATAAAACTAAACCATATGTTAGTACCGAAATGACATAGTTTGTGTCGAGTGGACGTTAAACCCAACTTCTCTCCATATATTTAAATACCGCGCGATATTATACAATCTTAAACTTTGTGATATATCGATCGCTCTGTTTTGTAAGAGAAAGTAATTTTTTTTAAGTTCTACATGTGTATACCTTATTTATGCTTAATTAGTTGTGTTATCCTTTATAAACCTAGCAGATCAATGTACTTTAACGCAGTAATTAGACTTTCAGTGTATTTTTTATAAGTACCGAACAATATTAAATCGATCTTGCGCAAGAATCATCAATTCTTGATAATAATCTAAGATGAGTTGATTTACGCTCCACATACATGTACAATCTATCAAAAAAGTAACAAATTCATCTGAAATTATTTTTAATTATCTGTCATGTTGGCTGCCGTGTTTCCATTTTAACATGATTTTTATAGCTTCGTTATATACTTTACAAAGATAATCGTTGATAAATGAATACGATGGCTAATATTTTTGTTGTCAATATTACACTTTTAAAAACTTGCTTTGCTGATTTTCTTGCAAAAAAATGTTTACTTGGACACATTATACAGAAATTTCAACTTTTTTTTTTACCAGTGAATTAATGTTTCTAGATAATGGCTTGTAAATCAACATGTGCTTTAATTATACCCGTAATGACAATTGAGGCTTCCGTCTGCCGGTTTGTTTACACGTAACTATTTTTTTTTTCAGTGTTAGACAACGAAGATGTTATTTGAATCTAAATTTGACTATTTAATTTGTCAAGTATACGATAAGTATAAAATAAATAGCCTTAACAATGTAGTTATATTAGGATAACATTCAAATCGAACGACAAAGGCATACGTGTACTTAAAGACACATGGAACACCAAATGCCTGCGTTTCAGAGTTTTCGAAAAATTGTTCTTTTTATGCTCAGAAATCTCAACATTTAACTTAGCATGCGTATAAGGCGGATTCAAACCTTTACTTGTCAAATTTACCTCGCATTTCAGAATTGAATAATTATGAATGTATTTTGGAAATTGTTCAGTCCAACCTGGTGATAAGAAGGTGATCGGTCTGATTCCATCCGTTGGGGTATAGTTCAATTTAAAAGGTTTTCTTGTCGAATTGCATAATTATGAGGGACATTTTACGTGTGCAGAGGACCTCAGTTTATTGTCCAATCCGCACTACTGGCAGTTGACATCTTCTCTCGTTTGAGGGAGCTATCTGCCCATTGCATACTTATTCTGATTTAATAATTAAACATTCGATTCTCTAGAATATTAGGTGGTCGTAATATTGAACGGATTAAATCACAGGTGCCATTTAAAACGTTTAAACTGATAAATGGGTTTCTGTTTATTATCGGGGGATTGCATAGCCGAATGGTTAGCTCGAGCTTGCTGTATCATAAAGTCTTTCATTGAGCCAACTGACGTGGTTTTGAATCCCCGGTTGTACGTGACAAGGGGTATGGTCGCCTGTCGAATCTCGTGGGTTTCCTCCCACTGCTAGAGACCACTACGCGCAAGCGAATTATTGAAAAAAAATTAAACAATATGTTAGTCCCGAAATGACCTAATCCCAATGTAAGCACTATCAACTTAAATAAAACAATTAGTTATTCTCTCTATTGTGTTTTTTTTTTGTATGGTGTTGTTTCGCAGCTCCGCGTACAATGGCTCTTGAATTAAAGAAACACAACAAAATATTAATTTAACGGCTAACGCTTTCTGTTCGTACTGAACATCATAAGGCCTATTTTATTTACGAAGAATTACGTAGAACCATTATATATATAATTATGAGGTTTATACTGTGATTTATAACCTAAGGCCTGTTATGATTATTATTCTAATCTGAAATAGGGGTTTTTATCTCCAAACTATTCTGTGGTTAGAAATAAGTACGTCCATGAATATTAATTGGTAGGTCTGGAACCAGCTTTTCAAGATGGGATTTAACTATTTACAATAATCCCGCCTATTTCACCCCGTCTCGGCTAAATATTCCGGGTTATCCCTTTTTATTGTTTATATGGAGACAGGCCAGCTCCTGGTAAAAAGACGGGCTAACCCGTTTAACAGTTTCAACCCGTTTAACATAGTCCAACCCTTATATGACAGGGCGAACGTTCTAGCCGGGTTAAAAACAATTTTACGTTACGTTCTTTGACAAAATGGCGACTCCCCGAAGGCATGGGCAGCTACGAGCAATTATATCTGTTAGGGCTAAACAAGATAATATAATAGCTGAAAAGTTGTCTGAATCTCTGCTGAACGACAGAACTAGAGATTTTTGGGTAGAAGTTGACAAAATCAAGGGTAAAGCAAAACCCATAGCCACTAATATTGATGGTAATGTCGGAGATAATGATATAGCTAAATGTTTTACACAGAAATACAAAGAATTGGATAACTGTATTTCATACGACAATGCCGACATGGACAAATTAAGTTGTGACATTGATTCTAACATTATGCACTTTTGTCAGACAAATACATACAATGCTATTAAACATACTATCTCTAAAAATAATGTTTCTGAAGCTTTACACAAACTGAAACATAGTAAAAATGATGGTTATATGGGTCATAGTAGTGATCATCTTATAAACTCCTCAAATACTTATCATGTCCATTTATCAGTGTTAGTAACTGCCATGATTAAACATGGTTATTGTCCAGAATCATTTTGTTTGTCAA
The DNA here is from genome assembly GCA_917208275.1 of Patella pellucida. Classification (NCBI taxonomy): domain Eukaryota; kingdom Metazoa; phylum Mollusca; class Gastropoda; family Patellidae; genus Patella; species Patella pellucida. Next base: position 53,236,964 of record OU795043.1, read on the forward strand.
CTATTACATCCATACCTAAAAATCGTAGACAATCCTTGAATAGCTCTAGTAACTACAGAGGAATATCACTGAGTAGTATTATAGGTAAATTAATTGATTTGATATTATTAGATTGTTATCCTCATATATTTAACTCCTCACATTTACAATTTGGTTTTAAGAGTGAACACTCGACAACTTATTGTACCTTTGTATTGAATGAAACTATTAAGTATTATCATAACCGGAAGTCTGACGTATTTGTTGGTCTGCTTGATGCCAGCCAGGCATTTGATCGGTTGAACTACATAAAGCTGTTTCGATTATTATTACGAAAAAATATACGTTGTGTAATTGCTAGATTTTTCTTAAATTTGTATATTAATCAAAAAAATCAGGACCAGATGGGGTAATTTCACAGATAAACCATTCTCTGTTTCGAATGGAGTGAAACAAGGCGGGGTTTTATCTCCCATATTATTTAGTTTGTATCTAGATGAGTTACTAGTGCGCCTGAAAAACAGTAAATTTGGTTGTCACATTGGGCATGTTTATGTAGGAGCCCTGGCATATGCAGATGACGTCACCTTAATTACACCAACAAGAAAGGCCCTACAAGAATTACTTAACATTGCAGAGTCGTACTCTAATGAATACGATGTCAAATTCAACCCCGACAAAAGTAAGCTTCTAATATTTAGACATAATAATAAACCTGATACGAGTACTTGTCCAATTAAGTTCGGTGATAAAGATATTAATATCTCAACTTCAGTATTACATTTAGGTAATCCAATCTTTAGTGATCAAACCAAAAATAATATAGACAACTGTATAAATAACTTTATTGTAGGATTCAATGTAACTTCAGGTGTATTTAAGTGTGCCTCGCCATGGATTAAGTATAAACTATTTAAAACCTTTTGTATGCCATTATATGGATGTCAACTGTGGAACCTAACTAACAAATCTATCGATTAATTTCACTGTGCCTGGCGCAAAAGTGTAAGACGAATATTTAATATTCCATATAGAACTCATAATGTCCTATTACACTTGATTTGTAATGATCTACCTATTGATGTCCAAATTCATAAACGGTTTGTAAAATGTATTGTATCTGTTCTAAACAGTAAAAACAAATGTACCCACATATGTGGGACTACTTGCACTAAATGGTAGCCAATCAAATGCAAGTAATAATATTAATTATATTAGTGAAAAATATGAAATGTATAAAAATGTATTCTGTTCAATGACAACAACTGAGATAATAAGTAGGATGGTAAATGTCGCCACAAACAAATATCAAGTTAATGACCTGCAAACTGCTAGCGCTATAAATGACATGTTATTTGTGAAACATTCTAATGAAGTCTGTGATAAAGAAGACATAAACGAGATTATAGAGTATTTATGTACAAAATAATTAAATTTAATTTAATTGTATTTATGAAACTGTATATAATATAATTGAAAAAGTATTGTAAATATTATTATTAGTATTACTACCACTATTATTATTAGTGCATCTGTACTTCTATATGTATACCTTTGTGTATGAAATAAATATTATTATTATAGTGGTAACGTCCTTGTTAGAATTGTTGACATCACATTTACATGTTGTCCTGGGGTGTGTTCTTAACGTCACCCAAGCACGGGGGAACGCCTGATACTATACTTCGTGTACGACCATTATCTTTCAACCAAAAATTTGCGAAGAAGACGAGTAACTGGAGGAGTACGAAAACAGACTATGGCAGAACGGATCAGTGGTGGTGTAACACGAAATAAGGCAGACTTGAAGATTCAGAATGGCATCAGAATTTCCGTATGTCAAAACAAGACTTTCAAAAGCTTGCAAATGAATTACAACCTTTTATTGCACCGAACACACTATCACAGCTTTGATACCTTAAAGGACCCTGGCTCATTTGCAATGACTGCAAACTTTTTTTGGGTTTCGATTAGCATAATTTCCACAATTATCGTGCAGGTTTGTAAAAGCTATTACATTTGAACTAAGCAAAGTATACTCAAAACTACCAATTATACATGTTCATGAATTCCAGACAAAAACTGCAGCATTTGAGGATAAATTTGGAATAACCCAGGCATTTGGTTGTGTTGACGGAACACATATTGCGATTAAGCGCCCAGTTCCAAATTCCCAAGATTATTATTGTTAAGAAACCTTGTTCTCTCTCAATATGCAAGCTATTTGTGACACATCAGGATTATTTATGGACGTGAACTGCAGGTGGCCAGGTACATAATGGCAAGATATTTGCCAATTGAAGTCTAAACCAAAAGCTAAAAAGTAACTCCCTACCAATAACAATTCGTTCAGTTTTGACCGGATGTACTAAACTTCAGAATTACTTAATTGGCGACCCAGCTTATGCCCTTACCCCATACTGTGTTAAGGAATATCCCACGTAATATTTAATAATATATTACGCACTACCAGGAATCCAATCGAGTGTGCATTTGGTCGACTTTAAGCAAGGTGGGGAACTAAACTTATCAATTTGAAGCTGGAGAACTTACTTACCTTTAACTATTTACAGATGCTTCGTTTATTGTGAAGTTCGTTATCTGGTTAAAAACATATGTTGGTTATGGAAGCTAGACAAGGCAATAGAGTCGATACAATGTATTCGTGTAACACTGATGAAGGCGAAGATGTTCGGGGGGTTCTAAAACAATACCTTTTAAAGGACAATCTTCCTGATCATTTGTGAATTATTTATTTTGTGAAACGTAGATCTATAAAAGATTGCCATAAAACCTTTGTTAAACAATTTTATTTTTGTACGTGTCGAGGAGGGTTCGGATGGGAAACAGTCGCAGTCAGATACAAAACTCGGCTGCACCAAACAAACTGTTTTCCCTGAAGACTCAATCCATATGACATGTTCACCGAGCAGGTTGTTCTACCACTAAACCACCGCCACAAAGCCGCTGGCAGTCGTATGTTCTACCCATTGAGCCCCCATCCCGACCCCTTTCAAAGTGGATGCGCATTTTTTAAATGTAAAAGTTAAAAAGAGTAACATGCTTTCTTTTAATGAACTCTTCGCACGCGTTGACCCGCCTTTAAGCCCGGAAATTTATTTATATGAACGGCGGGCTGGCTCTTCGAACCGAGCTTCTCGGTCTGAAGAACGGGAAACTCGGTTTAAAGGGTCGGGTCAGCCCGCTTTCTTTATAAATACTTTATTTTAATATAATGACGTCACTATCGTGGCCCGTTTATGCGAGCTGGTTGTCAGCGAGGGTTAGCCCTTTTCATAAAGACAGGCCCTAACGACCTGGCCCCGAGTTCACAAAGCATTCTCAGACTTAAGCTAAGAATTAACTTAACTTTCAATCACTGTTTATGAGAAATATATTTGATCCAGAAAAACAAAACTTTCAATCACTGTTTATGAGAAATATCTTTGATCCAGAAAATCAAAATTTGTATATAGTTTTTTATTGGTGTATTTGATACATATAAACAGCAAATTGTGGGGGCCCCTTAAATGTGGGGGGGGGAGCATTTGTCCATCTTTGCCCCCGCCCCCTAGATCTGGTACTGATGATGCAAATATGATTCTAGACAGTGTAGTTGGAAGTCAATTTGACAATCAAGTGTATTCAACAGGTTCATACTGTCTGGAACATCGGGAACATGCATATCATTAACATCATGCTTGAACTCAAATCTTTATTCTCATAATCTCCAAGCATGGTAAACTAGATACAATTTTTGAATAGTCTGTACATTTAACATACCTTCTAGCTTATTGTTTGTCCTTATTGTCTGGTTAAACACACTCTTAAGCCCAGCTTATGTCGCCCTACGACGCGATAAAACTGTTGGGAACTGACAGCTTATGTCGCTACGACTGATTGTATCCACGACTGGAAGCAACCAAGAGAAACCAGTTGATCGCAGTCGTAAGAGCGCTTATTTACACGATCTGTGCCAAGGGCCAAATTGGAAAAGGCCTCAGGCCTAATTTGCTACCCTTATTATTATGTCGCCCGGCAACAGTTGAGGATTTGGAGCCAAAACTGACCACATGACTGACACGTGATGACCTTCAAAATGGCCTCATTACATGGCCGTTACCGACCGCTGGGTGTCACGTGACTAAATAACCGAATCCTGTTGCCTACGTCGACTTGGCACCAGTTGTAAGTGCGCTTTTGTCGCTTGCGACTAGAGACAACTAGTTGTCTCCAGTCGTAGAAGTAGAACATGTGCGACTCGGAGAAACTGGATACAACTCGACGGGGACTGGCTTGCGTCCGATTCAAACCAGTCGTAAGAGCGCTTATGTCGCCCAAGTAGTTATGACTGATAGTATCCACTTGATCGTAGACCGGTCGCCGATAGTTTTATCGCGTCGTAAGGGCGACATAAGCTGGGCTTTAAGATGACATTTTGAAAAGGCTGAATCCACAGATGTTCTTTATAGTTCATTAACTCAATTAATTTATCATTTACCCTTAGGTTTTTAAAATAAAGATTAACACCACAAATTGTACGTTTATGTATATTCAGTAACATGGTGTTTATTCAGTATTTGTTTTAATACAACCTGGGTTACGGATAGTGAATTGCGTTATAGTAAAATATTATCTTGGCCAAAGAATTTGAATAGCACTTCCGGATTTAAACAATTCACGTCTATGCTGTCAAATAGTAAGTGCAGGGGGACTGCACCACATATGATTTACACAAACGACAAACATAGCCACAAGACACCATACTCAAAAAACAACAACAAACAAACAATTCAAAAAAAAAAAGCGAATGGATCCGGGGGCTAGCCGTAAGCGTCCACTGCGCTGTGCAGTCCCGGGCCTGTGGTGACACAGACTTCACTCAATTTGAAAACAACTGGGAATGCACCCCAAAGAAATAATTATATAGTGTCAGCATGAGTCATGATCTATTATATGTTGTAAGAATTACGAATGTAAGTATATTGTTGTATAAATTCCGCTACACAAGTAACCACATAGTTAAATGTATCAGAAGTAGGCCTAGTTCAAACTAAATCAAATCAGTAAAAGGATTGAAGTATATTAAATGCATTTAGGACACACATTACAACCGTCACAGAAACAAAAACAAAACTGATTACAAGAAGCAAAGGAATATAGACTATCTAGGGAGACAGCCGAGCCGTCTGCTGACTGAGTGGCGTGACGTGAATCTGCCGTAATAGTTGTTATGACGTCGTGGTTTAGAAGGTGACACAGATTGATCAGTGATGCGGTATATTATATGATCTAGATTACATCGTTCTAAGTTATATTAATTGTATTGATGTCTTACAATGGTTGGTTCAATGGCCCAATACCGTGTTGATCTTTAGATTACTTACTACGACCCGTACGTTTATGTACATTCAGTAAAGCCGGATATATGTAATAAATACACTCTAGGATGGGTATATAGAGGATTTTATTTGTGCAGCGAGGCAATCAGTTAGTTTAAACAATATTTTATTCGTTTGAAAAGGATTAAACAACAGGCAAAGCCTATACAAGTTTTTTCCCATGGATACAGAAAATAATAAACGATAAATATAAACATATACATAAAAATAAGATGAAATATAATAAATTGTTAAACCGAACAAACATACAGTTTCATGTGAAAATGGTATATACGAAATATAGTTGATGCAATTATTTGATATTATACAACAATATGTAAAAGCAAAAAAAAACCATTGGTGCTTTTAATAAAATTATTGACTACCGGTGTAGGTTGTCATTCATAGTCCATTGGTCAATCACGCTTTTTTACCGATATTTCGCCTAATAGTTTGGATGCAGTTATGGCGGGTGTGGCATGCCAGCGGGGTAAGCTTATTCTTCCGGACACCTGTTACCACTGTTTGTCGTGTATTTTATACACGGTGAACAGTCCATATGCTGATTCCCCCCTGGGGTGTAGGGGGTGATAAGAATATACCCTTCGTATGTCCTGCGTGTCGTAAAAGGCGACTAAAAGGATCCCTGTAATGGGGCAACGTGTTTGCCGTGCGTTGCGACCCGTGTCGGTGGAGAGTGGAATCCTGGTGATTGAGTGGGGATTTGGCTTGCGAGCCCCTTCTCTGCAACACATTGCTTTGGCCCATGGTTCACCTAGACGGGAGGTCAGAGTGGCCCACTCTGATCAATCGGCTTTGGTCGTTTTAGCCCTGTAGAATGTACCCTTTTTTAATCCAATGCTCTGTTGTTTATTCACTCAGCAATTGCCTACCTTTGTGTCCTTAGTACATTCTACAGAGCTGCGGCTTGGGTCAATCCGGTTGGAATGTATTTTTTACTTCTGGCTTGAGTATACCCCTCGTCGAGCCCTGAGGCCATGCGCTGGTTATCCGTGCTAGACCTCCCCCTAGTAGGCAGGGAAGTAACCTGGGGGACGACGAGGGGTGAAATTAAAAAAAAATAGTTCATGGCTTCACAAATCCCCCCCACGCCAACAAATGAACGATCAAATAAGAAACGTCCTAATTCTGAGGACGTTTCAAATATATTTATTAAAAAAATGGCAAAGTCATGGCCGAGGTTTCTCTTGATTGAGAGCCCCTCTACTGACTTATCGAAAGTCTCACCTTTTTTGATAGACAAGGGCATTGTCGGCTTGGCCGGTGAGCCCAAATCTATTAAAAAATTGAAAAATGGAACACTCTTGATAGAATGTGCCAAAGAGCAGCATGCTATCATGCTTCTCAAGTCAACAACTTTGGCAGACATTCCTATCAAGGTGTCTCCACATAGATCATTAAATTATAGTAGAGGTGTTATTCGATGTCGAGACCTTGAAGGTAGCAGTGAGGATGAAATGGTTGAATACCTTTCTTCTCAAGGCGTCCAACAAGTTAAGCGAATAAGTGTACGCCGAGGAGATAAGGTGATTCCTACAAGCACCTATATCCTCACTTTTAATCGTCCCGACATACCGAAATCAATCAAGGCAGGTTATTTAAATATACCTGTTGATTCTTATATTTCCAACCCTCTTCGCTGCTATAAATGTCAACGATTTGGACATAGCAAGACCGTCTGCAGGGGCAAAGACACCTGTGCTCGTTGTGGTCATGAAGGCCACGAGAGCACTGCCTGCCAGGCGGAGTTTTGCTGCGTTAATTGCAAGGGTAAGCATTTTGCTTATTCTCGCGAATGTCCAATATGGCAGAAAGAGAAAAGAATTCAACAGGTAATGTCTGAACGGAAGATTCCATATTTCGATGCTAGGAAGCAAGTAGAACTGACTTCACTCATTGCACCACAAGGGAAATCCTTTGCGAGTGTAGTTAAAGTGTCTACAACATCCATATCTGTTCAGACAGATATAACCTGGCCACGTAAAGAGAAAAAACCTAAGACTTTGCCTCCATCAGGTCATGTAAAAGTGGTCTCGATCCCCATTGAGAGATCGAGTCAAAGCACTAACTCTCTCCCCGATGAGAGTATATCCTCCTTGCCTTCATCTGGAGTTATTGAGAAAATTCCCAATACTCCAATCCAAAATGGCAAGAAGGATCCTCCCTTGCACGCCTCTAAAGCTGACACTTCTGATTCCAGTTCCACTGGGTCAGGGGTGCAGTTTCAGGGTATTCCATCCGCAAAGGACAAAATAGTGCATCCTAAAAAACAAAAAAAAAATTTCAGACAAATTTAGAGATAAAGAATCTAAGGGTTCAAAAAACCCGATTACTCTCTATAATAAATATGGGGATGATCTGATGGACGACATTACTGTAGTGGATGTCCATGAGGACCCACTCAGTAAGCCGCCAAAATTTAAATTTCCCTGACAATGGCTAATTCCATTATTCAATGGAATTGTCGTGGTTTAAAACCAAATTTTAATGAAATCCAATTATTAATTCAAAAGCACAATCCTTTAGCTATTTGTTTACAAGAAACTTTTTTACGGAATTCTGACACTTTGTCTTTTAGACATTTTGTTGGTTACCATCATCATTCAGTTGGTGATGGTAGAGCTCATGGGGGTGTTTCTATTATTCTTAATGGAGATATCCCTCAAAGTAAAGTTACTCTCAACTCGACTTTACAGGCAGTTGCAGTCAGAGTAACTTTACATATTCCTATAACACTCTGTTCTATATATCTTCCTCCTAGTTTACATCTGAACCCCAAAGATCTTGATGACCTTGTTGCGCAACTCCCTCTCCCGTTTATAATTACGGGAGATTTCAATGGTCATCATTCACTCTGGGGTAGTCCGGATGATAACAACAGAGGTAAACAAATAGCAGACTTCATTAACATTAATAATTTGTGTTTATTAAATGATGACTCGCCTACTTATCTACATCCTGCCACAGCTTCCTTTTCTTCTCTTGATCTCACCATTTGCTCTCCCGTCCTGTTTCAGGATTTTACATGGAGAGTGAATGAAGATCTGTGTGGTAGTGACCACTTTCCTATCTTTATTGATAATAATGGTCCCTCTCCGGTCGAAAGACCTCAGAGGTGGAAGTTGCATAAGGCTGATTGGGCTCTCTTCGAATCTTTGTGTCTCTTCTCTTTTGATGCAAAAGAGTTAGAAGATGCAGATGAGCCCATGGCTTTATTCACTTCCATTCTCCATGATGTAGCTGAGCAGGCGATTCCAAAAACCACGACGGAACCAAAACGTTTCAATAAACCATGGTATAACGACGATTGCAAACTTGCCATAAAAGAGCGCAATCGTATTTTGAGACGACTAAAGAACCATCCTTCCATGGAGAATATTGCGGCTTACCAAATGGTCCGGGCGAAGGCCCGTAGAACCATACGCCAAGCAAAGAAGTCTTCATGGCAAGGTTACGTCTCTAGGATAAATTCCCGTACCACTTCCAAATCGGTATGGGATAGGATTCGTAGGATTAAAGGTAAAAATAGTGCATTATCAGTTAACCATCTCAATGTTGATAATACCACCTTAACAACATTTCCTGATATTGCTAATTCTCTGGCCAGTACATTTTCATTCAATTCATCATCCAATTTCTCCTCTGATGCCTTTCGGGGCATTAAAAATCAACAGGAGAAAAGGCGACTTAATTTCAAGTCCCGTAATGATGAATGTTATAATGATCGTTTTTCCATTGCAGAGCTCCGGGATTCGTTAAAGCGAGCTCGCGACACTGCGACTGGTCCAGATGAAATACACTACCAAATTCTAAAGCATTTACCTTTTTCCACTCTCTTAATTTTATTAGATCTTTTTAACCGGATTTGGGTTGATGGGAATTTTCCCCCTTCGTGGCATGAAGCCACAATAATTCCCATCCCTAAACCAGGCAAAGATCATACGAATCCTACAAATTATCGTCCAATTGCTTTAACTAGCTGTATTTGCAAAACAATGGAGAGATTGATCAATCGAAGGCTTGTTTGGTACCTTGAGTCTAACAACCTCATTACAGACCTCCAATGTGGATTTCGGTCCCAAAGGAGCACTCTTGATCATCTCGTTCGATTTGAAACGTTCGTTAGGGACGCTTTCATCCAGAAGCAACATTTAGTTGCAATATTTTTTGATCTGGAGAAAGCTTATGATACTACATGGAAACATGGTATCATGCGCGACCTCCATAACCTCGGCCTACGAGGTCGCTTACCTATCTTTGTTAAAAATTTCCTGGAAGATAGGTCATTTAAGGTACGATTGGGATCAATCTTCTCTGACCCATTTCCTCAAGAAATGGGAGTTCCACAGGGAAGTATTTTATCACCAACACTTTTTGCTATAAAAATTAACACGATCCCAGCGTGCCTTAAACCAGGTACAAACGGGGCTCTCTATGTTGATGACTTTCAGATGTGCTATGGTTCAACAGACATGCGGATAATCGAACGTAAGTTGCAGCTTTGTTTGAATTCACTTCAACAATGGGCAACCGAAAATGGATTTCGTTTTTCGAAATCCAAGACTGTCTGCATGCATTTCTGTCAGAAAAGAGGTTTGCATCCTGATCCAGAACTTTTCTTGGATGGCAACCGCCTTCCAGTTGTGGATGAAACCAAATTTCTGGGGCTGATATTTGATAAGAAATTATCATTTATTCCCCACATTAAAAGCCTAAAAAAGAAATGTCTGAAAGCCCTCAACATACTGAGAGTCCTATCAAATACAGACTGGGGAGCAGACCGCAAGGTCCTGCTCAGATTATATCGAGCTTTAATAAGATCTAAACTCGATTATGGGTGTATTGTGTATGGGTCTGCCCGCGAGTCTTATCTCAAAGAGCTGGACACCATACACAACCAAGGACTAAGAATCAGTTTAGGAGCATTTCGTACATCTCCAGTGGACAGTTTATACGTCGAGGCGCATGAGCCCTCACTGCACAACAGACGTGATAAACTGGCCCTGCAGTATGCTACGAAAATTGCATCACTTCCAAATCACATTTCATTTAACACCATATTTAGACCTCTTCATGAGCATTTGTATTTTGTGAAGACTAAAGTTATTCCATCATTCGGTATTCGCATTCAACCCCTTTTGTCGGAGGCTGGTATCAGCATTGACAGTATTGCGAATACCCCTTTCTTTAAGACTCCACCGTGGGCTATATCTCCCCCAAAGATCGATTTCGATCTTACTCAACATAAAAAGAGAGATACTAGCTCGTCGGTGTTTCAGTCTCTCTTTCGAGAGCTAAGGTCTAAGTATGGTGATTATGCTCCAATATATACAGATGGTTCAAAGGATGGTGATCGGGTGGCTTCGGCCACTGTGATGCCATCTCAGACCATTTCTGTTCGTCTCCCCCTGCTGCTTCTATATTTACAGCTGAGCTCCAAGCCATTCTTCAAGCTTTAGAGTTCATTCAATCGTCAACCATATTTAAGCACATCATCTTTACTGATTCTCTGTCCTCGCTTCAAGCATTGCACAATAAACAGCTTGAGCACCCACTAGTAACAGATATTTATTATCTGTTACTATCTTATGAGTTTATCAGCAAAGACATCGTCTTTTGCTGGCTCCCCAGTCACGTTGATATAAAGGGGAATGATCAAGCAGATTTTGCTGCCAAAGCTGCTTTAGATCTTCCCCTATCACCGTTTTTAATACCATATCAAGATTTTAAGTCATCAATAAATCATTTCATTTATGGCCGCTGGCAGCGGTCATGGGATCTTGCAGGCACAAATAAACTCCATCACATCAAACCTCTCCTTGGGGATTGGCCAAGCTCCTATAGTTCCAACAGGAGAGATGAAGTTGTTTTGTGTCGCTCTCGTATAGGTCATACTTTTTTAACACATTTTTTCATCTTAAAGCGAGAGCCTCAACCGGAATGTGAACACTGTCAAGTATCTTTGACTGTGAAGCACATTTTGATTGAGTACAAGCATCTCAGTAATATTAGATCAAAATATTACCGTTGCCAGACATTACATCATTTATTTGCTCAACCGGAGCTATATTGTAAAATGCTGAACTTTTTAAAAGAGACAAAATTTTATTATAAGTTTTAAATTGTATATATTATGTATATCCGTTTTCTTTTAAATGTTTATATTCATAAAGTATTTGATATTTATTTTTAATTTCATACATTATCTGTGATATTTGTTTTTATTTATGGATATAAATATATTTCTGTGATTTCGTTTATTTTGTCTCGGTTTTTCATCATATGTTTGGCGCAATATAGCCCGGTTGGAGCTGACGTGCCATAAAATCACATTTCTTTCTTTTCTTTCCATATGCTGATTACACTATTTTGCCAGATTACACTGTTTTGCCTATACCGTTTTTTTAGGACCTTGAATTTTGTCTAATGGTTTGAATTGTTCGTACTTTGTTTTATTTCACTTCTAAAATCAAAATATTAGAGGTGTTCGAAATTTCAATAATTCGCTTGTGCGTAGGTGTCTTTAGCAATGAATGTCAACCATCATTGTGACAGGGTTGTCTCGCTTTCTAAAATAGAATAATACATCGCGGGTGCATAATCCAAATTCAATTTACTGTAAAATAATTATATCAATAGTAAGAAGGTAGACACATGAATAACAGCGACCAATCAGAGGGCGACCTACGCGGAAACCGTCACATTGAATGAAACTTTAACTTTGCAAGTCAATTATCACAGACAAACATGTAAGCTGGAAAGCGCGAGGCTTGGTATTCGTGGTGATCGAGGAATCTGATTGGCCTACACGCTGAATGAGTTACCCAATCGAAATAAGTAGTGAAACGTGCGGGGTATTACGTGAAGGGCTTGATAAGATTTACGGAGTTACAGCCAAATTAAGCCTTCTTTTGAAGGTGCTTGTCAGTGGGCATGGGAACGAACAGTGTTTAATCATTCAGATGGAACGAAATACCGTCAACAATATATACTGGAAAACACCGTATTATACTGAAACACGTTACATATTTAGGGTGCTTTCCGGTATATAGTGTGTTTTTCCGGTGTTTTCAGTATAAAATGGTGTTTTCCGGTAGTTTTCCAGTTGTTTTGCGGGATATAGTTTAGCATAGCCCCGAAATTCCGAGGTCCCGTGCATACATTGGCGTACACATACAAGATCCCCTGGCATCTGGAATTCGATATATGAATAGACCGTAGTATCGCTTTCCGGTCGAAATCCCCTCATAGAACATTGTAGGGCGTATGCCCGTCTTAATTAGCGACATTTCTCTAATGGCATAACAGTAGGGCCTTAAATCCCATTTTACAGAAACTTAAGTCGGTTGTTTTCTATATATTTGTCGTGTAATAATATTATCCGAGGCCTTTCGATAGGTCAGCGAGCTTTGGCCTATCAGGGTTTTTTTTCTACACAAAGAATCACAGAATTTGTTAGAGCCTTAGTGTTACATTTTGAAGTCCACGTGGGACTAAATTATACTATCTGGGTGTGGCGTGGTGGTGCGCTTATGAGACGTGAAGTATGATGAATATATGTTTACATATTTTAAATAATCACGGAAATACGTGTCTACCTTAGCATTATTGTTACAGTCTAATGACAGGTAAAAGATTTGAGGAGGGTGGGGTGTTCGTTCATTGGTTCATGGGGTTTTATGTCCGTTTTCCCCAAGGATGATATTGTAGACCAGAGGGTGGGATGGGGATCTTTAAGGGGCCATTCCCGATAACTTTTTGGGGAATAAAACTGTTTAATTTTGTGTTAAAATCATTTGAATCTAAGGCTGACCAACTAACCTGATATTTGTGATTCGCTTGTAAATAACTTAAACCTGACAGTCTGCAGCTGGAAATGGAGACCTTTGTATTATACAGTATCTGGATAAAACCAGACTTTTTTCTATCGTAAATCAATTATCAGGTCACCCAATGGAAAAAAAAGACCCTAAATCTTAAAAGGGTTACGTGTCCTGATAAGCAGTGTTGACGTTCACGTCCAAACGACTCAATATATTCAGCTGAAATTATCAGACAATGTAAATACACCATGCTTTAATATTTTGGCCCATAAATTTCACAAATACTCGGACTTTAATTTTTGAGACTCTGTTCTTGATTTAAATTTAAGTTTTATAATATAAGCTGGGACAATGATTGAACTTGAATCTTGCTTATTATTTATTTACATTTTAGCACATGGGTGTTGTCAGATAGATCAAGTGTTACTGGTTGGGCTCCATGACAACGCGGGGGGCAGGGGTGAAGACTGTCTTGAACTTTGGAATAACAAGTTAAATGAATCACTATGTTCAACACCACTTTATTTCTTGTGTGAAAAATACATATCCATTTGTATTCTAAAGGTGTATGCATATTTTAAACTGAGAATATACACATTTTAAAGATGTAGAGAAGAAACTTAAATTGGTATGAACATTTTAAAGTTGTATAAACATTGTAAAGTTGTATACACATTGTAAGATGAATACACATATTAAAGTTGTATACATATATTAAAGATAAATAAATTTACATGTTAAAGATGTATAGACATTTTTAAGATGAATACACAAATATCCATTACTCTATTCGATTTATGAAAAGTCGTAATGCCGATTTTATTTTGTTTTTTCTCATGTTGATAAATATTTTAATCAAATATATTAATATTAAAATATAGTGTAAATTATATATTTTCTACGCACATAGTCACCAATATTAACCTATCTACTGAAAGTTCATATTTTCTCCGTTTATACGAGCCACGGTGGACCATTAGCCTACATGGCCCAAGTTCCGCCACGTAGCTGGTTGAGTGTGGTAATCTCGATTGTCAAGCGCAACATTTTTTTTGTCAGTTGTGTAGGAACAGTTGTCTGGTCGTTCGGATTGGCCGAAAAACCGACTTGGCTTGTTATCGATTCCAGGCTACTTGGAGATGCATTATGTGAGATGTAGAGAGATAGAGAGAAATGGGGTTTTACGTCCACTCAACACAACTAGGTCATTTCGGGACTAACCTATTGTTTAATAATTGTTTTAATAATTCGCTTGCGCGTAGGGGTCTTTAGCAGTAGGAGGAAACCGGAGTGCCCAGAGAAAACCGACAAGGGCTTGAAACCACAACCGCAAGCTAGAGGTGGCCGACCAGTTAGAGGTCGAAGCGCGGCACTCTAGACCACTAGGACACCCCGACCCTGCCCATCCCCCCCCCCATTGAGATTTAGATAAAGAACTGGTCATTCTTCTATGTTTAAATAAATGGATATTGCAAAGGGCATATATCGAAAACATCTATCAAAGTACTTTATTCTGAGCGACGTTATTAATATTTGGGGTTGGGACGGTCGAGTGTCGCGCTTTGAGCTCTAGCTGTCCGGTCACCTCTGGCTTGCGGTCGTGGTTTCGATCCCGGATGTAAACGCTTTTGTCTTGGAGATAGGGGCGCCTTCCAAACCTCGTGGGCTTACTCCGAGCACGCAAGTTTTCCTTCCACAGGAACGACCCCTTTATTTTAGTGTTGATGATAGGGTGCAAAGGTCAGAGTTAGTAAAGATCATTATACATTGAACAGGCTTAGCCTCAGTTGGTGATGCAATCTGAACGACAGATCCATCCTGATGCAGAGAAGTGAAAAGCTACCTACCACTTAATTTTAGTGCGTTAGTTACTTGCGTTGGTGATGGCGATAGCAACGCCAAGAGAAGTAGCAACCACCAACGAGGTTGACAGATATAGACATAGCTTATCCAGCGCTTCACTAACCAATTTCCAATTTATCTTTGCGTCCCAATTTAGTGGTTGAATTCTGGTGCTTGGTTTCCTGCCATCCATACACAAAACCAGAAACTTTAGCGATTTTGGAAAAGTAGACTTCCCCACCTGTGGAAGTGGGCACATTTTGTGATTACAGTAATTAGTTGCATGAAACAGAAATTAAGCTTGAGATATAATAACATTTAAAACACAGAATTATCATCGAAACACGCGTAGGTCTAATTCGTAAACATATGAAAAAGTAAACAAATAACAGCAAATATTTAAGAAGGTCTTTGTCCTAATTTATCTAGATGTTTAAATTATAAAAGTTATTTGTATTGTTATTATACATGTATAACAAGCTTAATTTATGTTTCATGTAACTAATGACTGTAAACACAACCAGGCCCGTAGCCAGGGAGTTGTTTTTTTGGGGCAAAGATGTATTCGGGAGGGCCATCTAGCATGGGCACCTGCATGAATTTTGCGGTAAAGGACAATTTTCTTGTGATATTGGGGGGGGGGGGCAAGACTCAGTATTGGGAGAGCAGTTGCCCCCCCCCCCCCCGTGCCACCCCCTGGCTACGGGCCTGAACACAACAGGGCCAAACTTTCACTCGTGGAAAAGTCTACTTTTTTTTCTAATCTATAGTCTGTATCAAAGTTGTACACATGCGCTAACGCCCTCTGGTGTAATAATGATGATAATTCATTGTATTCTTCGGGACATTTTCATTTCAAGATTTTAACTTCTAGACTTTCTGAAACGTAGAAAATATTTTCATAAGAGTTCAAATTCCAGATTTGTTTTTAGATACTTTCAGAAACCAATAAATTGATTTCTTTGTGGTGTTAATTTAATAAATTATTTTTTAATTTTAATATTAAATGAAATATAAAAGTTACCGATAAAACGCTGAAAATGAAAAATAAAGTCATATTTTTGTTTAAAATGTTGATTTTGTACATGAAATGCTGACATAAGAATGTTGAACCAAGAATCATTAGTTTAGAATGTTGCGTTCATGTCTAATATGTTCAAACTGGAATGTAGAAACAATAATCGTGGATATTGTCCCATTTGGTCTTCCATATCCGTCCGGAATATAAATAACGCATAAGTTACAAAAAAAAAAGATATTCTAAACCAAAATATAAACACAGTTTACAATGTAGGGTCGGTTCAGCATGATTTCATGAAAATACAATCAGAATATATACATTTGATCTTTATGAAACAAAGAAAGGCCTCGGCGTCTTGCCGCCCCACTGTACCCCTGATAGCGAGCGAAGGGAAATATCTAAAAAGGTATCTAGTTGATAATTGATAAAAGGCATCCTTGTCGATAAAAATATTAATAATATAATACTGGGTAATGCATGGCTACACGATAAGACTCTATTTAGTTTAAACTTTAAGATAAAAAAAATACACAAATATAAACAATCATCTTTTTTTTATTTCGCAGTTAGCAATATATCTGTGATTGTTCATTTTTTGTCTCCTGTTAGATTTTGATAAGGACTGAGTTGTTGATATGTACTTGGTTGTTGATCCATTGTTTGTGTATCCAGTTCCTCATATGGTGATGCTGTTGTTAATGTGTTCATATAGTCGGTGGTACTGGTTTCTAGAACACCAGTATTGACTGTACCTCTGGTAACAGTATTGATTGTATCTCTGGTATCTGTGACACCAGTATTGACTCGGTCATAAACATGTGGAGTAACAGTCAAGCAAAGTATACTCTCGAAGTGGTATAAATCAAATGTGGATATTAAAAAATTCCAAAGAATTACTTGATGGTTTGCAATCTAGATCCCTTGCTTCAGTCTCATCTATTCAAACGTTTGACTTTTCTACTTTGTACACTAAAATTCCCCATAGTAAATTAAAAGCCCGATTGAAAGACATTATTCACAGTGTCTTTTCGTCTAAATCGGGTACTGCTCGATATCAATATTTAGTTGTAAATTATAATTCTACATATTTCGTTAAGTATCACAGTGATTCAAAAAACAAATACACAGCCATCAAGATAATTCAGATGTTGGATTTTTTAATTGATAACATCTTTGTTGAATTTGGAGGGGAAATATATCAGCAAGTGGTTGGCATCCCAATGGGCACCAACTGTGCACCTTTGCTTGCTGATCTGTTTCTCTATTCGTACGAAGCCGAGTACATACAGATGCTCGTAAAAACTAATAAACGATCAGTCAGACTTTTTAATTTCACTTATCGATATATTGATGATGTTTTAGCCCTTAATAATCCTAAATTTAGTGATTATGTAGACTTCATATATCCTGATGAGCTCGAAATTAAAAATACCACTGACAGTGACAATTACGCTTCCTACTTGGATCTGCGTCTCGAATATGACAATTGCCATAAACTGAGTGTTAAATTGTACGATAAACGGGATGACTTTGACTTTCCGATTGTTAACTTTCCATTCATTAGTAGTAACATTCCAATATCACCAGCTTATGGAGTGTTTGTGTCTCAGCTTATTCGTTACACGAGAGCTTGTTCCTTTTATTCTGATTTTTTAAGTAGATCGAGGCATTTGTCATCTAAGCTTCAACTACAAGGATACTTGCGCACTAAACTGATTAAGGCCTTTAAAAAGTTTTATGGCCGTCATATTGATTTGATTGGTATATATAACGTGTCTCTCTCGGCTATTATTCTAGATATTTTCAATTGACACGTATACTGTTACTATCACCCTGATAATGTCTACTACATCGTTAAGACAGTTCATCACGTGCATTTTGCATACTATAGTTCATTGGCCAATCACGCTATTTGACTGACATTTCGCCTTATAGATTGGATGCAGCTATGGCGGGTGTGGCGCCAGGCAGGGTAAGCTTACTCTTCCGGACACCTGTTACCACTGCTTGTCGTGTATTTTTGTACACGAGTAGCAGTCCATTTGCTGATTACACTATTTTGCTTGAATACACTATTTTGCCTATAACGTTTTAAGGACTTCGAATTCTGAATTATGATTTGGATTGTTCGTACTTGGTTTTTATTTTATTTCTACCACTGGGTGGGTTGCTCTGCCGGTGGATATTTTGTGTCCCCGAGGTAACCTGAAACCCAGTAGCTTTATAGTTCCATGTTGAGTACAAATAACCAAAATATACGGCTGGGAGGCAGTTTCAGGGTAAAAAACTGCCACGATACCCCCAAGGGCACGGGGGATATCGGTGATATATCCCAAGATACTAGTAATGGTATGGGAGATATTTTTCGTTCAGGTGCCTGTAATGTTTTAAAGTCCTCGAATGATTCATCAATCTCAACTCAACAGTGTTCTGTCAAACTATTTGATATTTTGCATTTTTCACCACATCATTCTAACTGTTTTATTTCTAAATGTATGTCTAATAATTGTAAAACCTGTCCTATTTTGAATAACAATACCAGTTTTACTAGTTCTTTAACTAATAAAACTTATTTTACACGTGGGTTTGAGAAACTCAATTGCAAAACCTCCAATGTTATCTACGGTATAGATTGTACACTCTGCGGACTGATTTATGTTGGCGAAACTAAAGGCCCTTTACACTTACGGGTCAATGGTCATCGTCACAACATTAATAAGGGTAGTAACCAGATTCTCTATAGACATTTTAACCAACCGGACCACTCTATACTATCAATGAGAGTGTCGATATTAGAGAAAATTTACCACCATACTAACAGCCCTACTTTGAGTACTCCCTTTCGCAGAGACCGAGAGGAATATTGGATACGGACATTAGGTACTGCCACCCCTTATGGATGCAATGACAATGTAGCTAGTATTGGGAATTTATCTAGCCCTGCGTGTAGCGATGTTAATGTCATGACGTTATTCCCCAAGTTTCGTCGTCGAAAACGCAGTCACGGACATCGTCGCCACACATCACCTAAGCTCAGCACTATATCATTGGATGCCCTTTTAGAAGTTATCCAGGAACCACTAGGGCCACATCATATCCGTACTAAATTATATGCCATTCCACTAACTATTTTGAAATTACTAAAAGCTGAATGTTTGGATTCAAATTGTACTGACCCTGCATCCACTGAATACAGGGTTGTATCAATTGTTCTTGACATTGCCCACCGTCGTCTGGACATTGCAACTGAGTCTGATGCGTCACACACCACAAATAGTTCATTTCTAAAATTGAAATTTGCTAATAAAGGCATTGATGCTATCGGATTAAGCCAAATATTGCACCATAAGCAAGTCACAGCACACATCCCTCCTTACTTCAAAACTGTTACTGTTCCTAGGATTTCTTATACTTATACTAAACCCATTGCATCCAAAATATTTAATTACAGAAACGCATTATCTGACATCAATGCTCAAGACTTATACAACAACCCTCTACCATGTTCTTGTTCTACGTCGTCCTTCCTTTACCCGCCAGCTGGACATGTGGTCACTGGTGATTTGAACATAGTCCAGAATAATAAGCTACGTGAAATTTTGTCCAAAGGACCCAAATACCGGGAACCGCAACCATTTTCATGGGATCAAAATTTCAAACTTATTATGGATGCCGTAGAGGACTACGCTAGATCATGGGCTAAGAGGGAAGATGTTATCTCGGATACTCTCTCTGATTGGACTAAGTCTATCAGTCGTTTACTTAAACGAAGAATATACATGCAACGTTTGTCAGTTGACACTAGGCCTAAGTCTATTTTCAATGATGTTAGCATTGTTGAAAATCTGAATGCCTTGCATGACAATTATGTCATTGTGCCAGCTGACAAAGCGTCCAATAACATAGTGTTTATTTGTAAACGACATTATTTTGACTGTCTGTTCAAAGAACTTAATTTCGGGAAACCAATTGACAGTGCTACATATAAACTATCTACTTTCAGTAAGGATGAAATTATATCCAATCACAAATCTGTACTAACTTCATTTGGTACTCCATGTGGAAATACCTATACAGATTTGCCCTTGTTGTATTGGATACCTAAATTACATAAAAATCCTTACAAGCAACGTTTTATAGCAGGTTCATCCCGTTGTTCCACAAAACCACTTTCAAAGGTATTGACATCTATACTTACAGCTGTTAAAGAGGGTATTCAAAAATACTGTGACAAAGTATACTCTCGAAGTGGTATAAATCAAATGTGGATATTAAAAAATTCCAAAGAATTACTTGATGGTTTGCAATCTAGATCCCTTGCTTCAGTCTCATCTATTCAAACGTTTGACTTTTCTACTTTGTACACTAAAATTCCCCATAGTAAATTAAAAGCCCGATTGAAAGACATTATTCACAGTGTCTTTTCGTCTAAATCGGGTACTGCTCGATATCAATATTTAGTTGTAAATTATAATTCTACATATTTCGTTAAGTATCACAGTGATTCAAAAAACAAATACACAGCCATCAAGATAATTCAGATGTTGGATTTTTTAATTGATAACATCTTTGTTGAATTTGGAGGGGAAATATATCAGCAAGTGGTTGGCATCCCAATGGGCACCAACTGTGCACCTTTGCTTGCTGATCTGTTTCTCTATTCGTACGAAGCCGAGTACATACAGATGCTCGTAAAAACTAATAAACGATCAGTCAGACTTTTTAATTTCACTTATCGATATATTGATGATGTTTTAGCCCTTAATAATCCTAAATTTAGTGATTATGTAGACTTCATATATCCTGATGAGCTCGAAATTAAAAATACCACTGACAGTGACAATTACGCTTCCTACTTGGATCTGCGTCTCGAATATGACAATTGCCATAAACTGAGTGTTAAATTGTACGATAAACGGGATGACTTTGACTTTCCGATTGTTAACTTTCCATTCATTAGTAGTAACATTCCAATATCACCAGCTTATGGAGTGTTTGTGTCTCAGCTTATTCGTTACACGAGAGCTTGTTCCTTTTATTCTGATTTTTTAAGTAGATCGAGGCATTTGTCATCTAAGCTTCAACTACAAGGATACTTGCGCACTAAACTGATTAAGGCCTTTAAAAAGTTTTATGGCCGTCATATTGATTTGATTGGTATATATAACGTGTCTCTCTCGGCTATTATTCTAGATATTTTCAATTGACACGTATACTGTTACTATCACCCTGATAATGTCTACTACATCGTTAAGACAGTTCATCACGTGCATTTTGCATACTATAGTTCATTGGCCAATCACGCTATTTGACTGACATTTCGCCTTATAGATTGGATGCAGCTATGGCGGGTGTGGCGCCAGGCAGGGTAAGCTTACTCTTCCGGACACCTGTTACCACTGCTTGTCGTGTATTTTTGTACACGAGTAGCAGTCCATTTGCTGATTACACTATTTTGCTTGAATACACTATTTTGCCTATAACGTTTTAAGGACTTCGAATTCTGAATTATGATTTGGATTGTTCGTACTTGGTTTTTATTTTATTTATCTAACCTTGTATCGTTATCGCTAACTACTCTTTGATCAGATGCTGAAAGACATAATACATGAGATGGTTATTCTATAGGTTGTGGTTATTCTGTGGTTACTCTTTCCCATTGGAACACAATTCATATTGGGGACAGTAGGGAGAGAGGAGGTCTGTTCATGATGTACAATTTAGAAAAATGTATCTATCCGAACAATTCATATTGGAGACAGTGGGGGTGGTGGGGAGGTATGTTCATGACGTACAGTACAATATAGAAAAAATGTATTTATACACCGTACAATCCTCAATTAATTACTAACAATGATTTCTATGTAACAAATAATTACCTTTTATAAATTTTTTACAAACTCTCTTTCCATTTCTCTTCAGAATCACCCAGACTAAAGCTGTAGCAATACAAACCACTACAACACTAATTCCAAGACCAATAGCTATCCCAACACCTAGCATGCTATTATACCCATTTGAATCAGTATCTTTTGACGTCACCACCAGGTTAAATACAGTCGATCTGGTACCAAGACTATTATTAACATAAACTATATATTTGCCACCATCATCTTCTGTAACATCTTTTATAGTTAATTTTGATGATAGACCAGCATCATCTTGTCTAATTCTAAAATCTGTAATCCGTTTTTCACTGCCATCCTGTTGTTGATGATACCATGTATACACAGGTAGTGGATAAGCTAAAATATGGATTGATAAGATACCTGTCTCTCCACGGTCTACAGATATAGTAGTTTTAGTATCTTGGTTAGGATCAAGGACAGGCACACCTGAAATATAACAAAAGGATATTAATATCCGTTTGTCGGATTTCTTTCATCAGAATTTAACACGGTGCCAGCGAAGCAAGCAAAGTGTAAATAAAACAAAAAATACATTTAAAACAACTCTCAGAGCAGTCCGATCAACCAACTACCTTAAAGCTAGATGCTCAGCGACAATTTTTCCCAGAGATACACCCCAGGATACACCCAACATATCCGCCATTTCCCTTTAACACAAACGACTCTCTGAATGTATTTCCAATATTATAGATTAAATATCCGGCATTGGTCTAAAGTGCTAAAAAGGCAGATTTAGACATTTAAGACATTGGATACATAATCAGCAAGAATCTGGATCACTGGGCTAAAGTACTTACATCTAACATAGAGTGGAATAGTTTTAGATACAGGTTGACTAATATTATTACTAGCTGTACAGGTATAGTTATCAGTATGTTGACAACTAGCTTTAGGTATGGTATATCGACTACCAGAATAGAGTTGTTCCCCTTGTTGTGATCTAGACCAGGATATTGCTGACGATGGAAGACTGTCAACAGAACAGGTGAAGGTTAAAGTAGAATCTTCATCTATCATGTTGTTGGTAGCATCTGATGTTAGACTTGTGATGGTTGGTGGATCTGAAATTAATTTTAATCTGTTGAAAAAGTGGCAAGTCTATGTAAACGACCATGGGCACAGACATTCTAAGCCCTCAACTCCCGTTTAAATATGAAAATCAGGAAATAGACTGATTACATATGAATAGATAGAGGTTGAAGGTGAGCACACTAGATACAATTGTTGCTTTTAGTCTGACGACATGCACGTGTTATTCTCTGTGACTAACTGCATATAATTACTGGCTAACTAATGACAGATAGATTAGCCCTAATAAAGGGGACAAATAGCAGTAACAATGACACGTTTTAAACTAGCCGTAATAATGTCATATATATAGACTGGTAAATTTAAAATATTTTATCAACTTACAATGTACTATAACCATGAATTGTTTAGATCGGGGTGTAACAGTTATCTGTGTATTTGTAGCCTGACAGATGTAATTACCAGCTTGTTGTCTGTTGTTCAATGAGAGAAGACCATTACTACCACTAGTAGCAGGTCCACCTCCTGTAAACCAGTTGATATTACACGGAGGATTACAGTCAGCTAAACAGGTTACAGTTCTACTTTCGTTTTCAATCAGTTATACTAGAACCAGTTGGTGCAAATCTCATATTCTCAGGTCCATCTGTTAAGAAGTGTATTATTGAAACGTTAATATTTTGCCATGCACTGAGTGTGTACATGTATATGTCATACATTGTAGCTAATAGGACCAATCACGGCTGTAAAGTAAAACGTATAGAAACAATGGCAATAAGTTATGGCGTCGATAAATTATTAGACGAAACGAAAGGTTGTATTTGTTTGTGATATAGTAAAACGATTCATTGAAGGTTTCATAACATAAATTAGATATTAAATGTTTATCTATATATGTAATAGAAAATGGAAACCTTGGCACGATAGCTGGACGACTGTGAGTTAAACCCAATCTGTATTACCAATATAGTTAGTTTCCATGACCAGGTATATAATTTACAGTCGGATGAATTAAGGTGTGGGGCTATTTGGGGTGTGTTTTATAATTGACCCATTGATAGCGATTGATCATTGTTTTAATCAGCTCTATTTCTTTGACAATAATTTATTACTGTATCATTTCTGCTGGCATAATCCTGAAGTAATGACACGGAAAATCCCTCTCTAGGCAGTGCTGTGCTGGGTTTTTTGTGACGTAGTGTGTCCTTGGGTATCGTCCAATCAAATCTATCCTGATCAAGTACAGTATAATCTGTATTAAGCAGCCATTCCATGAAATTTTCAAGACTAACCGCTTAACGGGAGAGATCACTGAATAAAATATCAGTGTTTGTTAATACTGCTATCAATCAAAATTTTGCGTTTGGATACATCGAGGTAAAACACCAAGGCCCTACTTGCATCAGTAGCTAGGACCGTCAACGAAACTCGATATTTGAACGTAAATTCTTTGACTCAAATCTCCATTTTAATTCTGTTTGGACCAATATTAATTACAACATTCGTGTACTGTTTTTTCAATTATTAGATTTATTTTATCAAAATAACCTTGTGTATCACCCAATTAGTTTTTCTGTAATATTCTGCTATGCACTGGGTAATTGAACATAATAAATGTTGCCGCGTTATGGCCTAATGTAGCTGGGGTTTTCATTATATAGCTTTTAACACGTTCAGAGCTTTGGTTAAACTCGATTAATTTTGCTACGCTGTAATGTATTTGATATTAACCAGTTATAATTTGACATAAGTGCGATTGAATTGTAAAGTGAATAGAAACTACAAACCACACTTGTAAATATAAATGTTATAAACTTACAGTATACTATGACCATCAGTTGTTTAGATTGAAGTGAACCAGGTATCTGTGTATTTGTAGCCTGACAGGTGTAATTACCAGCTTGTTGTATGTTGTTCAATGAGAGAATACCGTTATTACCAGAAGGAACAGATTCTTTATACCAGTTGATATTACACGGAGGACTACAGTCAGCTGTACAGGTTACAGTTCTACTTTCGTTTTCAATCACTGTTATACTAGAACCGGTTGGTGTAAATATGATATTCTCTGGTCCATCTGTTTAAATACAAGATATATTTATATATGCAACAATTAATATTGGTTGACAATTGATCTCACACAATCATTATTTATATTAATTTATTATTTCGCTGTTTAAGGAAATGTGTCCTAAAAGATAAAATGGGCGGATTTTTGTAGTATGCTTTAAATTACATTTCCGAATAAAAAAGCCCGAAAATAATAATTCACCTGTGTAATGAGCTCTTACCCAGGGACGATGGAATATTGCTGTAGGTAACTCATATGTAGGAACTGCCTGCATGTGCTTGATTTATTAGGATTTATATTCACAGATATTCTAAAATATACTGATACCTACACGGTATAATTCTAAGAGGACAATTTCACTCT
The DNA here is from genome assembly GCA_917208275.1 of Patella pellucida. Taxonomy (NCBI): domain Eukaryota; kingdom Metazoa; phylum Mollusca; class Gastropoda; family Patellidae; genus Patella; species Patella pellucida. The sequence continues at coordinate 53,262,403 of OU795043.1, forward strand.
TGTACTCTTTTACAATAGTTCCAATTCATTCATGATATAAATTCCATTCTAACACATTCTAACACACCTACACTACATAACATAAGTTTAATGTACTGTGTGAAGATCAGTACCCCTGCCATTAATAACTTTGTTTTAAGATATGTTTTTTTAAAAAATCATTCACGTCATTATAGTTTGGATTGTATTAAACTTTTTTCCATATGGCATTCTAATAATATAATCCTTTCAAAACTATTTAATGTAATCCGGTCATTGTCACGTGACTTGATTGAAGCCACGCGTTATCTCCCTTCTACAAACTGCCTGTTAGATGAACGCTTATATTAAGTGTAAATCATAGTTTATACCTACGTGTACAGGGACAGGAATTCGACTTTGTATCTTGTGTATGGGATGGGGTTCCAGCAAAACAATCCGATTAGTTCGTGAATTGGTTTCAATATATTGATTCCTCTGTAAATTTGTATTTATTACTGTAAATCTTTAAGTTGACGATGCATTGCTAACTAATTTACATTTCCTCTTTAATCTGTTGAGTACTGTTCTAAGTTGTGCATAGACTCTATGTTGTGCATAGACTGGGCTAAGAAAACAGTTCAAATCTGTCTAGAACAAGCCCGATTAACGACGATCGTTAGTCTGACCTTCTCTTCGGCAATGACCAAGAGGCTAATAAACTAGCTATAAGGTCAATCCAAGTAAAGGAGTAGCATTGACCTGGTGGCGCTGCACTACCATGTGTACATCTGTTTATACTACTTCTGATTCAGGGTTGGGGGATTTGGGTTTCGTTAGAGTTAAGGTTACCACGGCTGCAATAAGAGACAGCTCGAGTCGGGTAGTTACATATCATATTTTTGAAACCAATCAACTTACAGTAAACAGGAAGAGTTACGGGTGGACTGGTGCCAATATTAAAGTAATCTCCACAGGTCCAGTCACCAGCATCAGTTGGTGTAACATTAGTTATATTAAGATACAGTTGTCTGCCGTTACCATTGATACAACCACATGTATATATTGTTGATGAACTAGGATCACAATTAAATGATTGTCCGCAGATTCGGACATTTCCCCTGTGAAACATGATATAATCAGTGGGTAGAAAATGACCACCAGATATCTGACATGTAAATCTATAATCTTCACCTTCTAAGACCATATGGTGTTGATCCTGATAAACTGTATGATTGACCTGTAATACATGTAAGAGGTCACATGATTTATTTATCGTTAACACACAGTCATTTTGAAATTGTGAATTAAGATTGGACAGGGCTAGAATAGGCAGTGTGAAGTTAGCTCGATTTTCGTTATTCGATATTGGCGAATAACATCATGTCTCCAAAACACATTTGATTAAATCAGTTATCTAAAGTGAACTAAAGGTATCATAAATGAGGATGCCTGAGCAGTGGATTCACATAAAAACTGTTCTTTCTCATTGTTTTTTGATATTGGCGAATCTCGAAAAACGAGCTACTCGTAATTCGTTATTCAAACTTGAATATCAAAAAAGCAGATTTGATGGATGTATATCTACATTATGTCTCCAAAACACATTCTATTAAATCAGTTTTGTAAAACAAACTAAATATGTCATAAATGAGGATGCCTCAGCAGTGGATTCACATAAAAACTGTTACTTCTCGTTGTTTTTTTATATTGGCGAATCTCGAAAAACGAGCTACTCGCTTCCGTTATTCAAACTTAAATATCAAAAAAGCAGATTTGATGAATGTATATCTACATAATGTCTCCAAAACACATTTGATTAAATCAGTTATCTAAAATGAACTCTGAAGATATCATAAATGAGGATGCCTGAGCAGTGGATTAACATAAAAACTGTTACTTCTCGTTGGGTTTTTTTACATATTGGCGAATCTCGAAAAACGAGCTACTCGTTTTTCGATATTCAAACTTGAATCTCAAAAAAGCAGATTTGCTGGATGTATATCTACAGAATGTCTCAAAAACACATTTTTTAAAATCAGTTTTGTAAAACGAACTAAATATGCCATAAACGAGGATACCTGAGCAGTGGATTAATATAAAAACTGTTACTTCTCGTTCTGTTTTGATTTTGGCGAATCTCGAAAAACGAGCTACTCGTTTTTCGTTATTCAAACTTGAATATCAAAAAGCAGATTTGATAAATGTATATTTACATAATGTCTCCAAAACACATTTGATTAAATCAGGATGCCTGAGCAGTGGATTCAAAAACAACGAGAAAGAACAGTTTTTATGTGAATCCACTGCTCAGGCATCCACATTTATGATATCTTTAGTTCATTTTAGATAACTGATTTAATCAAATGTGTTTTGGAGACATTATGTAGATATACATTCATCAAATCTGCTTTTTTATATATTGAAGTTTGAATAACTCGTTTTTCGAGATTCGCCAATATAAAAAAACAACTAGAAGTAACAGTTTTTATGTTAATCCACTGCTGAGGCTTCCTCATTTATGACATATTTAGTTTGTTTTACAAAACTGATTTAATAAAATGTGTTTTGGAGACATTCTGTAGATATACATTCATCAAATCTGCTTTTTTGATATTCAAGTTTGAATAACGAATAACGAGTAGCTCGTTTTTCGAGATTCGCCAATATTAAAAAACAATGAGAAAGAACAGTTTTTATGTGAATCCACTTACTAGGCATCCTCATTAATGATACCTTTAGTTCATTTTAGAAAACTGATTTAATAAAATGTGTTTTGGAGACATTCTGCAGATACACATTCATCAAATCTGCTTTTTTGAGATTCAAGTTTGAATGTCGAAAACCAAGTAGCTTGTTTTTCGACATTCGCCAATACCGAAAAACGAGCTAGTTGTTTTTCGTTATTCGCCAATATCACCAATGTCGAATAACGAAAATCGAGCTTCACACTGCCGCTAGATTAACCATTAACCAAAAATAAAAGCACGTGTGTAGGAATGGGACACCTCCGAATCTTTATTAGATGACGAATTAAAAATATTTTGTCTAGAAATTAATAGAGTACTTTCAATTGATTTTTCAATATGTGTTGTCTTTTCTTACTAGTCCCTCCTTTATCTCAATATATAATGACTCGAATAACTTTAACCACGTTATTTAACCACGTTGACGGTTTGTTTATTACTGTTTCGTTTGTACGACAAGGATTCTACCCACTGGTTGTGGTATAAATAATTCAAAAATGATTTTTTTTTCTCCTCCATTGTCTCTGTTTTTGAATGTTGATGTTGGTCTGGGATTTGATTTTTTACTTTATCATCAGATTTTAGTAAATATTGATGTAATCTGCGGCGGAATAATTGTGTTGAATCCTTGTCAAGATTCTCTTACTTCACCGTGCGTTCATCAATATTATATTATATTGATCAAGGAATACAACCCGATTATAGTGTAGACTATATTAATATAGTAGGGGAGCTAGGTTCAGGTTAATTCGAAAATCGCGTACAAAATTTCTACTATGCCAAATGTGTGGGCAGCGGTATCGGATACTTTGAACCTCGATTCTTAAGTTGCGGGTCCCCTTCCCGTGGGGCTGAGGGGCCGTACAAAACGTCGGAATGTTGCGTTTTATTCGACTTTTGCGTACAACGATCAACTTTCGTACATAAGTCGACCAACCCTATATGTCACCAAAAACATTACTTAAGAAGACTCCTGACCCTTCCTTCGTCCCTTAAGAACGCCCACTTTACCCCCCTCAGGGAAGAGTTAATTCGACTTCCGCGTACAACATTAATTTTTTCGTTAAAAGTTTCACTATTGGTCCACTAAAACATAACACTAACTTAAGAACGCGAAATCCCCTTCTATCTCGGATAAGAACGACAAAAAGGGGGACCCAGGGGGTGAAATGACGATTTGTTTCGACTTTTGCGTACAACGATCAACTTTCGTTCATAAGTCGAACAATCCCAGATGTCACCAAAAACATTACTTAAGAAGACCCCCAACCCTTCCTTCGTCCCTTAAGAACGCCCCCTTTGCCCCACTCATGGATGAGTTAATTCGACTTCCGCGTACAACATTACTCTTTTCGTTAAAAGTTTCACTATTGGTCCACTAGAACATAACACTAACTTAAGAACGCGAAATCCCCTTCTATCTCAGATAAGAACGACAAAAAGGGGGACCCAGGGCTGAAATGACGATTTAATTTGACTTTTGCGTACAAAGATCAACTTTCGTACATAAGTCGACCGACCCCAGATGTCACCAAAAACATTACTTAAAAAGACCCCGACCCTTCCTTCGTCCCTTAAGATCGCCCACTTTACCCCCCTCGGGAAGGAGTTAATTCGACTTCCGCGTACAACATTAATTTTTTCGTTAAAGGTTTCACTATTGGTCCACGAAACTTAAGAACGCGAAATTCCCTTAAATCTCGGATAAGAAGGGGGGACAAGGGTGTTTTAAAGCTGCTCTCGGATCTTGGAGATGATTTAGCTGATGGCCCTGAAAGCTCCCGATGTCCATTCTTATTCAGACGGATCTATATGTTTAGTCTTATTTGTTCCTTTAGTTCCCACAGTTTGTATTTTTCTTTCTATATAATTATATTATATTATTATAAATCCAACTCTTCATACCGCAAAAACGGCTACTCCGAGTTCCACGAAATTCAGTGTGGGTGATTACCCAACATTTCAGGATTCAACATTGTCATGTGTTAAAGAAATATGCGTGTAACGGTCATATTCCATTAAAGGGACAATCCCGATAAGAACAGAGTCTCAAAAATTGAAGTCCGAGTATTTGTGAAATTTATGGACCAAAATATAAAAGTATGGTGTATTTACATTGTCTGAAAATTTCAGCTGAAAATATTGAGTCGTTTGGACGTGAACGTCAACACTGCTTATCCGGACACGTAACCCTTTTAAGATATCGGGTCATTTTTTTCATTTGGTGATCTGATAATCGATTTACGTTTCTTGAGAGGTCTATACAGTGAATGACCCATGTACTGTACTTGATAACAAAAGGTAAATTTCACCTACACATTATTTTTATAGAAAAAGTCTGGTTTTATCCAGATACTGTATAATACAAAGGTCTCCATTCCCAGATGCAGACTGTCGGGTTTAAGTTATTTACAAGCGTATCACAAAAATCGGGTTAGTTGATCGGCCTTAGATAATTGGTTTTAAATGATTTTAACACAAAATTAAGCAGTTTTTTTCCCCAAAAAGTTATCGGGATTGGCCCTTTAACATCTATCGGTGGCCTAAACTCTGCCCCGTGGCACGCTGAAACATTTTTACCTGTATGCATGTTTGAGAGATGGATTATGACAGTTGGAGGACTCTATACTGCCACCGGGTACTTGGGTGAGTAAATTTATTATGTTGTGAAATTATTATGTTATTAACTTTGGTGTCTTGAGTTCCTTTGTGCGGGATTCGTTTATTTAACTTATCGTTGTATTAGGTGCCTACTAATAGATGATGTGTTGAATCACTGCTGGTATCGTCGATGAATGTTGGTCGATAGATGGAATCGTTGATGCATGGTCTTGCCGATGGGTGGACAGTTTTTGTTATGAATGGTATAGTCTAATGATGGTCGCCGATAAATGGTATCGTCGATGAATAGTCTGCGATAAATGGTATCGTCGATGAATAGTCTGCGATAAATGGTATCGTCGATGAATATTCTCCGATAAATGGTATCGTCGATGTTTGGTCTTGTCGATGGGTGGTCAGTTTATTTTGTCAATGGTATCGTCGGTGAATGGTTGCTCATTAAATTAAATGGTATTGTCGATAAATATTCAAAAGAAAAACCGTTTTATGACTAAAAACGCAATATCCAAATATTATTCGAAGGTCTCAAAATTACCATACGTAGGTACTTATCATAAAATTCCATAAGAGATACGTATAATGCATTATCATCTGTATTTTTCAGGTAGATAAAGCCTAAACTAAAAATGGCATCAACCTCAGAACAAGCGGCCCCGGAACCAGAACTATCTGTGTCCGAGAATGAACTGACATGTATAGTTCATATGGATGATACGGACCAGAATGTAAACGAAGAAAGAGAATCAAAGTCCTGTGCCTTAACTCCGAAAAAGATCCCAACGGTGGGTGTTTTGCGCACAATGGATACGTCAAAATAGGATTCATCAAAATATGCTGCCGTTGTTAATAATTTGCCCCAGAACTATGAAGCCCATCATGGATATCACGTCAAGAGCTTCAAGAACTTCACCGCTATACAGGCCACTGAAAAAACTCTAAATGTTCAAAGCTTAAAATTGAGATCAGATATACAATCTAAGCCTGGTAGTAGCAGAGCACAGTTATAATAATAATAATAATAATCACGTCATTTTACAAGGGTAGCAAGTTACACATTGAAGGACCAAACGGCATCATCTATTCATCTGTAATAGGTTTAAATTGTGGGTAAAAGGAACAACTGAGAGACCTCGCACACAACTGATCCTAAAGAAATGAAATTACGAAGTGCGGTAGCGGAGTTGGTGTCGCATGACAATGAAATGGAAAAACACAATCATCAAATATATTTAACGAAAAAACGGTGCCCTCCGACCCAAGCGATTTGTCATCCTTATCCGAGATAGAGGGGGATTTCGCGTTCTTAAGTTAGTGGTTTGTTTTCGTTGACCAATAGTGAAACCTTTAACGAAAAGAGTAATGTTGTACGCGGAAGTCGAATTAACTCATCCATGAGTGGGGTGAAATGGGGGTTCTTAAGGGACGAAGGAAGGGTCGGGGGTCTTCTTAAGTAATGCTTTTGATGACATCTGGGGCTGGTCTACTTGTGCACCTAAGTTGATCGTTGTACGCAAAAGTCGAATTAAATCTTCATTTCACCCCTGGGTCATCTTTTTGTCGTTGTACGCGGAAGTCAAATTAACTCATCCATGAGAGGGGCAAAGGGACAGTTCTTAAAGCCCCAATACCACTCTTGTTGTAACTGAATAATATGTTCCAATCTTTATTCTGGTCAACAATTTGTACTATTTTATAATATTTCAATTACAAAATGATACAAATTTCATCTTAACACACATAATTTTAAAAATTGGAAAAATTCAACTACATGCCGTAACATGGGTTGAAAAGCCTTACGTAAGCACTTTCAAATGCAACTTGGATTTAAACATATTTTCGAACCCTCTGGACAAGTAAGATAGGTTGTTATGGATAATTTCCACAACAGGTAGGACACTTAAACATCTTGTAGATAGAATAAGGCTAAAAAAAATTTCTGGACCTGTCAAGCCAGCAAGAGTGTTATTGTCCCTTTAAGGGACGAAGGAAGGGTCGGGGGTCTTCTTAAGTAATGTCTTTGGTGACATCTGGGATTGTTTGACTTATGTACGAAAGTTGATCGTTGTACGCAAAATTCGAATTAAATCGTCATTTCACCCCTGGGTCCCCCTTTTTGTCGTTCTTATCCGAGATAGAAGGGGATTTCGCGTTCTTAAGTTAGTTTTACGTTCTAGTGGACCAATAGTGAAACTTTTAACGAAAAAATTAATGCTGTCGAATTAACTCCTCCCTGAGGGGGTAAAGTGGGCGTTCTTAAGGGACGAAGGAAGGGTCATCCTTGTTGGGTAATCACCCACACTGAATTTCGTGGAACTCGGAGTAGCCGTTTTTGCGGTATGAAGAGTTGGATTTATAATAATATAATATAATTATATAGAAAGAAAAATACAAACTGTGGGAACTAAAGGAACAAATAAGACTAAACATATAGATCCGTCTGAATAAGAATGGACATCGGGAGCTTTCAGGGCCATCAGCTAAATCATCTCCAAGATCCGAGAGCAGCTTTAAAACACCCTTGTCCACCCTTCTTATCCGAGATTTAAGGGAATTTCGCGTTCTTAAGTTTCGTGGACCAATAGTGAAACCTTTAACGAAAAAATTAATGTTGTACGCGGAAGTCGAATTAACTCCTTCCCGAGGGGGGTAAAGTGGGCGATCTTAAGGGACGAAGGAAGGGTCGGGGTCTTTTTAAGTAATGTTTTTGGTGACATCTGGGGTCGGTCGACTTATGTACGAAAGTTGATCTTTGTACGCAAAAGTCAAATTAAATCGTCATTTCAGCCCTGGGTCCCCCTTTTTGTCGTTCTTATCTGAGATAGAAGGGGATTTCGCGTTCTTAAGTTAGTGTTATGTTCTAGTGGACCAATAGTGAAACTTTTAACGAAAAGAGTAATGTTGTACGCGGAAGTCGAATTAACTCATCCATGAGTGGGGCAAAGGGGGCGTTCTTAAGGGACGAAGGAAGGGTTGGGGGTCTTCTTAAGTAATGTTTTTGGTGACATCTGGGATTGTTCGACTTATGAACGAAAGTTGATCGTTGTACGCAAAAGTCGAAACAAATCGTCATTTCACCCCCTGGGTCCCCCTTTTTGTCGTTCTTATCCGAGATAGAAGGGGATTTCGCGTTCTTAAGTTAGTGTTATGTTTTAGTGGACCAATAGTGAAACTTTTAACGAAAAAATTAATGTTGTACGCGGAAGTCGAATTAACTCTTCCCTGAGGGGGGTAAAGTGGGCGTTCTTAAGGGACGAAGGAAGGGTCAGGAGTCTTCTTAAGTAATGTTTTTGGTGACATATAGGGTTGGTCGACTTATGTACGAAAGTTGATCGTTGTACGCAAAAGTCGAATAAAACGCAACATTCCGACGTTTTGTACGGCCCCTCAGCCCCACGGGAAGGGGACCCGCAACTTAAGAATCGAGGTTCAAAGTATCCGACACCGCTGCCCACACATCTGGCATAGTAGAAATTTTGTACGCGATTTTCGAATTAACCTGAACCTAGCTCCCCTACTAATAAACATTTGTAGAATTTGCCTGAAATGTTGTATTCATATTCGTTTACATGATAACATGTAAAAATATCTTTTGAGATCAAATCAAGATTTATTTGTTAATACTCATGTTAATTAATATAAAATAGATATAAAAACAGTTGCTACGTTACCTTGTATATATCCAATATTTACAGCCATTAAAATAACTATAATATTATAATTCGTGTGGCTATCCATGGCCGATATTTTACTGTTCTACATATACCAGGAAGGTTTATATGTGCAGTCGGTTGTAAGATAACTATAATGATCGACATTTGACTTGTTCTTCATATAGACCAGGAAGGTTTTACTTGGATGGATAACTATTGAATCGGCTGTGTATTATTAAGAAGTGATTGCGTTCATGTATAGTGTATAGTCAGTAACATAATTATATTAATATAATACATGAATTTACTGTTCTATATATAGACCAGGGAACATGATCGCTGTGTAACAACGACCAAGAGATTGATATGGATGAGTAGATATTGTGTTATACATGTACATGTATATGTGTGATATCTGGTAGATATTTTAAACATACACGCGAGGAGGACAGGGGCGTTAGTAATAGAGGTGATGGTGAATTCGATGAGGTTTTGATTTTAACGCCCCACTTAGGTCATGCCGATATTGGCGCCACTGCAAATGCTTATTTTGAATTTCACACACCAACGGGTTTTTTTTACGTACACGCCAAAGTTCACACGGAACCTGGGTTTGTTTGTCGTAGCATCCTAACGATTAGGCAATGTTTCTTGACGCCACCACCCCCCATCACCGAATCACTGACAAGAATGAATGAATGAATGAAATGGGGTTTAACGTCCTACGCTTAAGCACCTAACCTGGGCTAATTGAAGACGGGCATACGCCATACAGTGTGCTATGAGGGAAATTTTGCCCGGGCAGCAACTGAATTCCAACTGCCAAGGATTCTTTTACGTGCACGCCGATGTGTACACGGGACCTCGGTTTTTCGTCCCATCCGAACGACTAGGTAGCTGTCCTTGTCAGGCCCTCCTTCTGCATCACTGACAAGGGGAAATCACGCCGGAAAATCGAGATGAACTTTCTCGCCACATGCAGGGATCAAACATTCGACCTCCAGGCTAGCGAACCAGAGCCTTATCCACTTAGCCACCGTGATCCCTCACTGACAAGAGGGAAACTACACCAGAAAAAAGATCAAATCTGGCATTCCTCTAGCAGGAAGAGTATATTGGACATCATTCATACCAGAATAACAGAAAGTCCATGCAGCTGTAGAAGAGGAGAACGCCTTTGATTACCACGAAAAAATGGAACGACGCTAAAACAGGAATTACTAAGATTAATCAACATTAAAGCGAAAATTTCATTTATTCTAAGAAAATCAAAACATAATTATTTGAATGTCTTTTACTAAATAGGTTGTCAACTAACTAATATACACAGGATAAGTAAATTAAGGGTGTATTTTTTTATGTCTATTGCATATCTTTCTTTAGATCCACTGTGATATAAATAATTAATTAGATATGTATTAACTTGCCAAGTTTTTAATCAACTCTCGATGCCACCGCATGATCTAGATTTTCAACAAATTTAAAAACGATTGGCATTTCATGTTTTACTTTAAAAATGGACAATCGAGAGGTTTTTTTTATTATCGTTACAATGGTAGCATTGTCAATCGTGACTACACTGTTCTGCAATCGACGATAACTCCAGAATCAACTTATTCTCAGCATATTCTCATTATTTATCTTGTTTAACGATTATAACAATATGTGCAGTAATAATGTTTTTTCGTAAGAAATCTAAATTTTCGATCCTTCTATGGTGTCCTCAAATAAACCACACCTTTTATCACCATGTATGGTTTCTTTCATAATATTGGTAGTCTACCGCCCGGCGAAGCGTGATGATATTAAAATCCCTCTTCATAGATTTGGCGGTTGTTTAACTACTTTGTTTATTTCAGCTCTTTATCTTACTTTAACATGATGTATGTTTAATGTAAATTTTTTATCGGGTCCTTTTCAGGAATATATACACCCCCACCCCCCGTCCTTTTATCATAGTACCACATCATACTGTACTAGTAAACTATCGTATTCTTAAAAACTAATATGAATAATATTAAATCTTTTGATGTTGTTAAAGTAACCAAATACCATATCAAATATGTAGATAACCAATTATTTAAATGTGTAAACTTTATATTGTAATATGTTGAGATTCTCTTAATAAATCAGAATTAGTTATTAAACTCTCAAAGTGGTGTTTTGCTTTTTAACCGAGGATATCCCGTTAAATACCTGTCTCCCCGCCGTATTCTCAGACGGCTATTAAAATTGTCCAGTTGGTGAATGTTTGACCGGGTGCGATGATGAAAATTATCTCCTTAGGGTAAGTCAAATTACACAAATTAATTGGTAGGTGTTCTTATTAAATTAGAGTGATGCCAATCGTGACTACTCTGTTCTTCAATCGTTGATAAGTCCAGAATAAAGTAATTTCAACTTATTTCCCTTTTTTTATATCAGTGGGGTACGTTACAAATTTCCATCAATAAAAAATGGCCACCAGATATACCCTTGGGTGTGTCATAACTTCTTTAAAATTGAGTTCCCCCTTGTAAATATATTACCGATAGGCACATGACCCCTGCGTGTTATAAATGATGATAAATCAACCCCAATAACTCCAGCACGTCCTATTTAACCATTGATTCGCTACTAAATAGGAAAGATGTTGTTAATACTTCCTAACAATGTAGCGCTGTATATCTAGTATTAATCAGGTCAAAATATAGTTTAACCCCTAAAATATTGCAACAGAAAGGTTTTGCAACTGATTCTGGTAAGATTTGGTATACTTTATAACATACTAAAAAGTTTACCAAACTAGGGCCCCCGAATAAATGTTGTTTTTTTTTCAAGATGCCGTCAAAGATAACCACCGAAACGTCCTGGTGATCATAATTATGTATCTATCAACTCAAATTTGATGATCTTGGGGTCTATTTCTATGTTATGGGGGACAAAGAACTCATTAAGACCTTTAAAAATGCTTTTGCAGCTGCATCGAGCGAACTCGCAATCCCCGCCGAACAGTTGCAATGAATAATTTTCATGAGTTCGTCAGGCAGAGAATTTTTTGGGGTCATAATTTAAATAAACTGGTCATATTCACGTTTCCATCCCTATTCAGTATGGTCACTTCCATTTGCCAAACCCGTATTTACCATAATTTGAAAGTACACACGTTGGCTATGAAATCGCGTTGCCGGTAATGTTGGGGAAGCCGCTTAGAAATGACAGATATAAAAATAAAACAAGCCAACAGTGAGGCTGATGTCCCCCGCCGAAATCCCCAAATACATAGATGACACATATTATTTAATTGCACATTTTTGTTTCACAAGTATCAAGCAATCAAACTAGACACTAAGTTTCATCACTCTCTATCACATAGAATAAAGATAACTTTGTCCCAAAAAAGCATCGACCAAAGACATTAATTACCTCGGCTTAGCTTTAGTTATTGAACTCAGTCAAGACATTCACCTAATGAACGCCTACCACAAGATTGAACATTCTACATCATTCTACATAGTTATTGTGTTCCAAAGTCTCGACCAATCAAATAGATTATCGCTCTGCTTACCCTAAGCAGAACATGCTCATTATTAAACTTAGTCAAGGTATTGATGTAATAAAATTATACACCAAGTTTCACCACTCTCACTTAATTAAAACTAAAGTTGTCGTGTCCCAAAGACCCAACCAATCTAATTGCTTATCTGTGCTTACCCTAAATGCCCTTCTTCGAGCTCCATCAGGGCACTGACCTAATAAACACCTACACCAAGTTTGAACGTTCTGGCTCAAATAGAAGGAGAGTTATTGTGTTCCAAAGTAGCGACCAATTAAATTGCTTAAAGCTCTGCTTACCCAATGCTCATTATCAAACTTAGTCAAGGTATCGATGTAATTAAACTAATAAAAAGTTTCATCATTCTCACTTAATTAGAACTAAAGTTATTGTGTCCCTAAGCTTCAACCAATCAAACTGCTTGTCTCTGCTTACCCTAAGCAGAAAATGCCCATCTTTGAACGCCATCAAGGTATTGTCCAAATAAACACAGTTGCCCACAGCATGTGGGTTGAAGTACAGGAATTCCATAACCGGAACATCCCGCGGAATTCGGCACTTGGATGGTAGGTTGCACCCGCCATAAGGTTCCTGGGACACGAAGCGCTATGTTTGCGTACATCCTAAAACAGGTATGTATTAGTGCGATTATTTAGAAATGGTAATAATATCACAGTATGTATAATATAGGGGGGTTTCCAGGTCAAGCTTAGTGTACACAAGGTTCTGACACGACCATCACCGATTTTTGGTGTGCGAGTTAACCGTGACGAAAAACGTGTTGTACAAAATATTATTTCATGGGTTATTACTTGTAATCAGATTACTGACAAAAGAAAAAAATATGCGACAACACTCGTTGACCGCCCGGGCGACTTAGCTACTGTGGGTGTATGGTTCGTTGCCTGGTAACCTATCTTTTAGCTTGTCTCTAGCAAAGTATGGGCGTATCTTGCATGGTAATCACTTGTTGTTTGATTAAGAAAACTGTTAAATGTCAGGATATTCAGACTGAAAATGACTGTTCCCCTTGCTGCAATAAGTATACAAGCATATCATACCACGGTTACTTTCGATATCAATGCCCATTTGGCCGTAACGTCGTGCATAAGGTTTCACATATAGCTCCAGTTGCAGTAATAGTGATACAAGTTCAGACATCATTTTGCCTAGCCAATGCTGATCCTTACAATGGGGACACAATTTTGAGATTCTATTGGAAAAAAACCAAACGTCGGCCGAGTCCAAGTGATCAGAATCTTGGTGGACGACGTTTTACACTAATGTTATAAACCCACAGCTAAAGATATTGTGTTGATTTTTTCTAAGCTAGCAGTAACATATAAAATATCTCTTAGTGACAATATCAATGAAACAATAATAGGGTGTGGATGTACAAGTTTAATAAACCAAGTGAGAGAGCGGATAAACAATTTGAAAAGAAAGAAACCACCTACATCCACAGTATCCTCCAGTAATACCTCATCTTCTGATACTAGCAGTGGCTCAAACCCCAAAAATCTTTAATTGGGAGCCTGCAATACAAAATTTTGATGAACTCAGAAGAAAACAAAATGGCTGAATGAAGAAAGTAACAAAGTTAAAGGAGAACAAGATGCAAATAAAATTAAAATGTCTCTGGAAGAAACTTACAGTTTGCAGAGAAAAGACATTAGTGATGAAATTTCCATTCCTGAAATAAAACATCTTAAATATTCTTGGAGTTAATATAGAGACTGAGTTCTTAATTACATCCAAAAATCAAAGAAAATCGTGTGTTGAATACTTGTGACACCGTCAATCATCATCAAATCTGCCCTGCAACAGATGGTATAGGTCTTTTGTTGCTGGAGTATCTTAAAGAAACTGGACTAGTAGAGTTTTATTCGGCAAGTGTTTGTATATAATAAGCAGTGACCGCCTAAGACTTTCGCCAAGTCGCCAGTGGCGATAATGATGATACTAGCGAAAGTTCTGGCAAATAAATTTTAAAGAGTGTAATTTCGTATATCTGTAAAGTATAAACTTGAAAGTCTGCAGTACGTGGTTTGCACGTGCGCTAGTTGTGAGAGCTAGTAGCAGGTTGTGTTTATTTGCTTTGTTAAATGTTTGAAAAATTATGGTATTTATGAAGTGAAAAGGACTATAAAAAGTTGCATGAAGTTTCAACCAGCTTCAGAGAAGACAATGTTAAAATGTTTTTAAAATAATGTTTTGTTGTTTTTGGAGAAAATTGGATTTGAAATTCAAATAAGGAATTTAAAACTTATAGAGTGGCCAATGAGGTGTGAAGGTGTGCCAAGTGGACCATGTCCATATAAAAAGAAAGGTTCAGATGTACATATGTCACAGGGTGATCTAACTGCATGTAAACACTGTGAAGAGGTGAGGTTTGGTCCTCCATTGAGAAAAAATACCCTGAGTTCACAGTAATGAGAAGATAATGTAGCCGGAGCTTTATCTCAGGGTTTTTTTTATAGGTTATTGAAGACTGGAAGCAGTACAGGTATAAACAGTTTATTTACAGAAACAACACAAAAGAACAACCAAGAAGCAAAAAGCAACCAAAAACACTGAAAATATAAATACAAAAGGAATTACAAACATGCAAACAAGGCGGACGGAACATAATCGAAATAGAAATAAATATACAAAAGAAAGATAAAACATAATTTGAACTACATACATTTATAGATATATGAACATTTAAAATAATAGTAGAGAAAACAGAAAAACTAAACATACCCTGGGAAAGGTGTCTTAAATATATTATTTACACCAGAGAAGAATTATATTACAGTTATAGAAGCTAAAATAAAACAAACACCACAATAAGTACAGACCACTGGGAAAAGGGGTGAAAATGGCGGGAAAACTAAAGATATGAATATATATATAAATTAGGGAAACTCTTATTACAAGAATTACTAAATAACATTACTTGGAATAAACCTATACTAAATTTAATTACTGATACATTTAATCCTACAAAATTACTAAAAACAAGAAATATAAAATACCTGAAGTAGAAGAGAACACACTAAGGTCTTGTCATCTGTCATGTCAAGATAGAAGTGCAGTGTAAAGCAAGAAGGTGCAAACCAGGTAAACTCAATTAAAACAACTCAGTGAACACAATTAAAACACACACACTGGACATTACATCTTGGCTAGTTTCCAAGACACCAAGCTGACATAGGAGACAACACCATATATTACATAGACTTTATTAACATATAAACAACAAAACATTTACAAAATACACCCTACTACACTATCCCCCCCACCACGAAAAGTGGCGTCCCGACACTTAGACCTACTAACAACAACCCCATTAAAATAAAATACATATACTATCAATACCAGATTCGACATCCAAAAATCAAAATCGATCCAAATCCAACTATATGTAACACTACAGATAACAGACGGTCAGCATAGTTGGTAGATCTTTATTGAGAACATAGAATAGACATAGGTCGGAAGGAGCTCTATTCAAGTCTGACTTACTGTCAGTTAATTCTGGCTTTATAAAGCATACAGTAATTGAAAATAATGATACTTGACAGATTAACTTATTTGGAATTGAGATTATAGTTTCTATAACCACAACTCGTCTTTCCATTTAAGTCGCGAAATTCTGCTGAGTGTTCAACACATAGAACATGTGTAGATTATAAATAACATATGGATAATTAAGATATTTAATGAGATCGTGCGTATTGTCAAAACTAAGAGAGGTCATTTGTGTGTTGCCCGTAAATAACATATTGAACACATTAGCAGAAGTTGTTTATAGTTGAAAATGTCCAATATAATATAATGTAAAATCTAGAAAAGTTCTATGTATGTATTACTTTGTCACATATATTCACAATCCAAACTCCAATTCCATAAACGATCCAAATCCAACTAAATTCTCAATCCAAACTCAAAATCCATGGACGATCCAAATCTAATAAATATAAACAACTTTATTTAATCCAAGTTCCAAAAATAGATATTCTAACCGGATACGAGCGACTGAAAAGCTAAACCGAAAGCATGGTAATATAATCTCAAACTTTACAAGTGTACTAAAGTAAAAACATTAACTAATACAAACAGAAATTATATCAAAATATTATGTTATTGTTATAGGGTGTCAAATTTGAGGAAAATAACCACACCAAGGGTTCAATAGAAACAGCAGTTTATTACTAAATGGTAACAAAAACCCTGAAATTATACAATTGTAGTATAAATATCATAATCAAACATATAAAATCAATTCATTCTTATTCATTAAAATAATATATTACATATTAACACTAAAATCGTTATTCTAAATACTACTTATACATATACTTAAGCTACATAAATACATTAAAGAGGAAAACTACATCCTGCTAACCAGCATGAAAAATGCAGATATAACCAATTAATCTTACTAATAATAAATAATATGTTCTTACCCATGAAGGGGTTTTGAATAAAGTAGCCAGAGACTGCAATTAGGTGAAGTACCTTTATACGCTCTGTCTGTAATAAAATATGGGGTAATGTATATATAATATGTTATTAAAGCGAAATGCTTTAAATAGCGTTACCATTATTGACTGTATGCCATGTATTTACAGAATGTAATTATAAAACCAGATTAACTTTAACTTATTTTCTGGTGGAACGTGCAGATTTCCTGCACCCAGCTAGCCCACCAGCGTTACAGGTCACAGAGGATGTAGTGGAATCTGAACTTGATAATTCACATCAAGATGATGCAGACAGGCCTGATGCTTCAGCTTCAGATTCAGAGACATCGGAGGAATCACACTTGCCAGAAGATCCTACTCCTAGAAGATCAGGAAGGGAGAGAAAACAACCAGCCCGGTATAATGACTACGTCATGTCGCAGCAGCAACCAGTAGCTTCTACTCCACAGTTTCGTGCGGATTTGGCGAAGTCTCTGTTACCAACTGATTTAATGAGTTTGTCACCTGACCGTTTACAAGTTATTTTAAATTCATTACCATCTTTGTGTAAGAGTCTGTTCCCGGATGTGTTTTATTAGTTTGATTGTTTAGTTTTAAATGTTAGGGACAACATTTTCCCAAAGGGAGGGAGTATGTGGTAGAGTGATTTTAATTAGTTTATGGGTATTTTAATATGATCACAATACTAATGTATTTTTAAGTAATATGTCACACGTCAATGCATCTTTAAACTATCCTGTTCTGTACACTCTTCTTAGGTAACCAGTGACCGAGTGAGTTCAAACTCATCATCTACTCACTGGGATGCAATTTTCACCTTTGACCCAAAGGTTTCTTGGATTTGTATCTCCTATCTCCTTGGTCACTATTAAATACAATTTAGTAGAGTAAGGTTGTATGTTTCTTCCAACCTTTATGTCAGTTTTATACTAAGAGTTTCAGTATTAGTAGTGTCGATTGTTATTTTCATCAATCGTGTGTATTGGCGGGATCATTTGTCTACAGATTTATTGTTTACAGTTTAAAGGTATGTGTTGCTATTTGTTTTATCAGTTTTATATATATTTCATTTGTCTTTGTTCAGTTGGCGGACATGTTGGTTTTAAGTAAAATTGTCAAATAAGTTAAAGTTAATCTGGTTTTATAATTACATTCTGTAAATACATGGCATACAGTCAATAATGGTAACGCTATTTAAAGCATTTCGCTTTAATAACATATTATATATACATTACCCCATATTTTATTACAGACAGAGCGTATAAAGGTACTTCACCTAATTGCAGTCTCTGGCTACTTTATTCAAAACCCCTTCATGGGTAAGAACATATATTTAATGAGATCGTGCGTATTGTCAAAACTAAGAGAGGTCATTTGTGTGTTGCCCGTAAATAACATATTGAACACATTAGCAGAAGTTGTTTATAGTTGAAAATGTCCAATATAATATAATGTAAAATCTAGAAAAGTTCTATGTATGTATTACTTTGTCACATATATTCACAATCCAAACTCCAATTCCATAAACGATCCAAATCCAACTAAATTCTCAATCCAAACTCAAAATCCATGGACGATCCAAATCTAATAAATATAAACAACTTTATTTAATCCAAGTTCCAAAAATAGATATTCTAACCGGATACGAGCGACTGAAAAGCTAAACCGAAAGCATGGTAATATAATCTCAAACTTTACAAGTGTACTAAAGTAAAAACATTAACTAATACAAACAGAAATTATATCAAAATATTATGTTATTGTTATAGGGTGTCAAATTTGAGGAAAATAACCACACCAAGGGTTCAATAGAAACAGCAGTTTATTACTAAATGGTAACAAAAACCCTGAAATTATACAATTGTAGTATAAATATCATAATCAAACATATAAAATCAATTCATTCTTATTCATTAAAATAATATATTACATATTAACACTAAAATCGTTATTCTAAATACTACTTATACATATACTTAAGCTACATAAATACATTAAAGAGGAAAACTACATCCTGCTAACCAGCATGAAAAATGCAGATATAACCAATTAATCTTACTAATAATAAATAATATGTTCTTACCCATGAAGGGGTTTTGAATAAAGTAGCCAGAGACTGCAATTAGGTGAAGTACCTTTATACGCTCTGTCTGTAATAAAATATGGGGTAATGTATATATAATATGTTATTAAAGCGAAATGCTTTAAATAGCGTTACCATTATTGACTGTATGCCATGTATTTACAGAATGTAATTATAAAACCAGATTAACTTTAACTTATTTTCTGGTGGAACGTGCAGATTTCCTGCACCCAGCTAGCCCACCAGCGTTACAGGTCACAGAGGATGTAGTGGAATCTGAACTTGATAATTCACATCAAGATGATGCAGACAGGCCTGATGCTTCAGCTTCAGATTCAGAGACATCGGAGGAATCACACTTGCCAGAAGATCCTACTCCTAGAAGATCAGGAAGGGAGAGAAAACAACCAGCCCGGTATAATGACTACGTCATGTCGCAGCAGCAACCAGTAGCTTCTACTCCACAGTTTCGTGCGGATTTGGCGAAGTCTCTGTTACCAACTGATTTAATGAGTTTGTCACCTGACCGTTTACAAGTTATTTTAAATTCATTACCATCTTTGTGTAAGAGTCTGTTCCCGGATGTGTTTTATTAGTTTGATTGTTTAGTTTTAAATGTTAGGGACAACATTTTCCCAAAGGGAGGGAGTATGTGGTAGAGTGATTTTAATTAGTTTATGGGTATTTTAATATGATCACAATACTAATGTATTTTTAAGTAATATGTCACACGTCAATGCATCTTTAAACTATCCTGTTCTGTACACTCTTCTTAGGTAACCAGTGACCGAGTGAGTTCAAACTCATCATCTACTCACTGGGATGCAATTTTCACCTTTGACCCAAAGGTTTCTTGGATTTGTATCTCCTATCTCCTTGGTCACTATTAAATACAATTTAGTAGAGTAAGGTTGTATGTTTCTTCCAACCTTTATGTCAGTTTTATACTAAGAGTTTCAGTATTAGTAGTGTCGATTGTTATTTTCATCAATCGTGTGTATTGGCGGGATCATTTGTCTACAGATTTATTGTTTACAGTTTAAAGGTATGTGTTGCTATTTGTTTTATCAGTTTTATATATATTTCATTTGTCTTTGTTCAGTTGGCGGACATGTTGGTTTTAAGTAAAATTGTCAAATAAGTTAAAGTTAATCTGGTTTTATAATTACATTCTGTAAATACATGGCATACAGTCAATAATGGTAACGCTATTTAAAGCATTTCGCTTTAATAACATATTATATATACATTACCCCATATTTTATTACAGACAGAGCGTATAAAGGTACTTCACCTAATTGCAGTCTCTGGCTACTTTATTCAAAACCCCTTCATGGGTAAGAACATATAATATGTTATTAAAGCGAAATGCTTTAAATAGCGTTACCATTATTGACTGTATGCCATGTATTTACAGAATGTAATTATAAAACCAGATTAACTTTAACTTATTTGACAATTTTACTTAAAACCAACATGTCCGCCAACTGAACAAAGACAAATGAAATATATATAAAACTGATAAAACAAATAGCAACACATACCTTTAAACTGTAAACAATAAATCTGTAGACAAATGATTCCGCCAATACACACGATTGATGAAAATAACAATCGACACTACTAATACTGAAACTCTTAGTATAAAACTGACATAAAGGTTGGAAGAAACATACAACCTTACTCTACTAAATTGTATTTAATAGTGACCAAGGAGATAGGAGATAGGAGATACAAATCCAAGAAACTTTTGGGTCAAAGGTGAAAATTGCATCCCAGTGAGTAGATGATGAGTTTGAACTCACTCGGTCACTGGTTACCTAAGAAGAGTGTACAGAACAGGATAGTTTAAAGATGCATTGACGTGTGACATATTACTTAAAAATACATTAGTATTGTGATCATATTAAAATACCCATAAACTAATTAAAATCACTCTACCACACAGTGTCGATTGTTATTTTCATCAATCGTGTGTATTGGCGGAATCATTTGTCTACAGATTTATTGTTTACAGTTTAAAGGTATGTGTTGCTATTTGTTTTATCAGTTTTATATATATTTCATTTGTCTTTGTTCAGTTGGCGGACATGTTGGTTTTAAGTAAAATTGTCAAATAAGTTCAAGTTAATCTGGTTTTATAATTACATTCTGTAAATACATGGCATACAGTCAATAATGGTAACGCTATTTAAAGCATTTCGCTTTAATAACATATTATATATACATTACCCCATATTTTATTACAGACAGAGCGTATAAAGGTACTTCACCTAATTGCAGTCTCTGGCTACTTTATTCAAAACCCCTTCATGGGTAAGAACATATTATTTATTATTAGTAAGATTAATTGGTTATATCTGCATTTTTCATGCTGGTTAGCAGGATGTAGTTTTCCTCTTTAATGTATTTATGTAGCTTAAGTATATGTATAAGTAGTATTTAGAATAACGATTTTAGTGTTAATATGTAATATATTATTTTAATGAATAAGAATGAATTGATTTTATATGTTTGATTATGATATTTATACTATAATTGTATAATTTCAGGGTTTTTGTTACCATTTAGTAATAAACTGCTGTTTCTATTGAACCCTTGGTGTGGTTATTTTCCTCAAATTTGACCCCCTATAACATTTGGAGCCCGATAAGGGACTACAGCATTGGAAATCTTATGAAAAGTACAACGCCTGGAGTCCAGTAATGGTTTATGGTACTGGTATATAAAACAGTAATGGTGTTAATTTAATCGCCTCAACAGTGAGCTCACACGCGTGCGCGTTCAGCTTTAAATCAACGGATAGTGGCAGTACAGTGACATTAACTTTATTTGTGTGTGTTTATTTCTGTGTTTCATATTTGGATCATTATAAGGATGTCGATATAAGGTTCGTTAAAATCTATTTAATTTTCATATATATATGTTTGATTATGATATTTATACTATAATTGTATAATTTCAGGGTTTTTGTTACCATTTAGTAATAAACTGCTGTTTCTATTGAACCCTTGGTGTAGTTATTTTTCTCAAATTTGACCCCCTATAACATTATAAAAGCCAGGTATCTGATGTCATCCATTTGGGTGGTTTACGTTGACGTTTTGGTGGGGAATTAGACTGACACGATTCGGGTTCAAGTAATGAAACTGAAAATGAACTATTATTATGATTATCACGGGGACTGTTGGGCAACTTTATCGATAAATCACTTAAAGAATTACAGGGCTCATCATCAGAAAATAGTATTAAATTATCCTCATCTTCATCATTACTACTATTATCTTCATCATTGTCGAACTGAATTACATCCTCACTGTCAATAGTGTCAGAAATCTTTGTAGAACTTACACTAACCGGAACAAGTGGTATGATACTATCCAGGTCGCAAAGATTATCATGAATGATTGATTTATCCATAACAGGAGACGAAATGTTGGAATTAGGGGGTCGTAAACGTGGCTTCGGAATAGGAACTGACTGAACAAATGAGCGTGGTTTTGGAACTGGCGGCACAGAGGTAAGTGAAGGGGTTGACATATGTGGAATGGGTGTAGAAATTGGTTGAGCGACTGAAGAAATTGGAAGTAATAGATTTCGGTGTAGAGTGCGTCTTTCTGAACTATTATTCCTCTGAACGGTAAAAACTGGAACACTGATATTTGGTTGTGCAATGATAACATAGTAGTCTTTCTCCCATTTATCTGCTTATTTGTTCTTACCTCTAATTTGAACATTTCTAACCAAAACAATATCTCCTACATTTAAAACTGCACCGCGTACCTTTGAATCATAATTTAATTTTTGCTGAACTTGTGCTTTATTGATATTCTCAACTGCAAGTGATTTAACTGTATTTAATTTATGTTGTAGATCTTTAGCAAATTGTGAATAAGAATTATAAGACGGTTGAGATGGAATTGCATTCCCGAGAATTATATCTGCTGGTACCCTAGGAGTTCTACCAAACATCAAGAAAAATAATGAAAATGAAGTTGAATCATGTTTCGTACAATTATAAATGAAAACTAAATATTGAACATAATCTTTCCAATTCTTCTTCTGTTGTTCTGATAATGTACCAATCATATTTAAAAGCGTGCGATTAAAGCGTTCACAGAGACCATTGCCCATGGGGTGATATGGAGTTGTGCGTGATTTCTGAATACCCAGAATAGCACAGACTTCTTTGATAATATTACTTTCAAAATTACGTCCTTGATCGGAATGTAATTGGGAAGGAATTCCATAGGGCAGAAAGAAATGATGAATTAGGGCCTTAGCTGTAGTTTTAGCAGTTTGATTTCTGGTCGGTATGGCAACAGCAAATTTAGTGAAGTGATCAGTAATTATCAGAATATTTTCAATATTACCTTCGGATGGTTCAAGTGAAAGAAAATCTGTACATACAAGTTGAAGAGGCTCAGAAGTAGAAATATTTACAAGGGGTGCTCTAATATTTAAATGAGGAGTTTTCCTATGAATACAGCGATCACACGAACGAACATAATCTTCTACATACTTCGTCATAGACGGCCAAAAGAATCGTGATTTTACTAAATCTAACGTACGGTCTCGACCCATATGTCCCATTTTATCGTGTAACAAACCTAAAATCTTTGAATGAAGTGAAGATGGTAAAATAACCTGAAGTATAATCTCTGCAGAATCTGGTGATCTGCAGAATCTGGTGAGTTGACTTTTACATAAAAATCCATCTTTTAAAACCAAATTATCCCAATGACGACAAATTGCGGCAGATTCTCTGTCCATATAACGTAGAAAAATATCAGAGGGCTTATATCCACATTTACAAAATGAATAATATTTTTTATTCCTAAACAATCATTTTGAGACTTTTTGATGAGAGAATTATCCAGTAAATTTGTTGATTCCACAGGAACATCCAGAATTGGACATGACAAACAATCAATAACATCCTGATTTAAAGAAATAGTCTCAATTTTACCTATATTAACTTGATGAAAATTCGTTATAGCAGAAACCACAGAATTGTCCATACTAAGTGGAAGCCTGGAAAGTGTATCAGCAGGAATATTCTTTGACCCAGATAAATATTAAATTGAAAAATCATATGCAGAAATATCAGCAAGCCATCTGTGTCCTGTAGCATTTAATTTAGCCGTTGAAAGTACATAAGTAAGTGGATTATTATCCGTTTTAACAGTAACTTTATTTCCATATAAATAATCATGAAATTTCCTCGTTATTGCCCACTTTAACGCCAAAAATTCAAGCTTATGTGCAGAATACTGCTTTTCACTTCTAGAGAGACTGCGGCTAGCATAAGCTATAACTCTGCGAATTCCATCCTGAACCTGATATAAAATAGCTCCAAGACCATGGGTACTAGCATCGGTTTCCAATTAAAATGGTAAAGAAAAATCAGCATATGCCAAAACTGGAGATGAAGTTAAACAAGAATTAAAGTATTAAAAGCTGACTGCTGCTCCTGACCCCAATAAAATGAATTTGAAATTTTCTTCTTCTTCTTACAGGTAGACTCACCCTTTAAAAGATCTGTCAGAGGTTTGGCTATAACTGAATAATTTTTGACAAAACGGCGAAAATAACCACAAAATCCTAAGAAACTACGAACTTCAGAAGTATTAGATGGAATTGGCCAATTAGAAAGAGATGAAATTTTTCCTGGATCAGCTCGAACACCTTCTTCAGAAATTATATGTCCTAAATATTTTAATGAAGATTTTAAAAATTCACATTTTGATGGCTTTAGTTTTAAATGATGCTTCCTAAGGCGTGACAATACAGATTTTAAACGATGAATATGTTCCTCGAAAGTTTTTGAAAAAATAACAATGTCGTCAATATATATTAAGCAATGAAAAAGATGAATATCAGCCATACAACGCTCACGACAACGCTGGAAAGTACTTGGTCAGTTCGTTAAACCAAACGGCATACAATTGAATTCCCAAAACCCTAAATTTCCTGTAGTGAACGCAGTCTTCTCCTTATCCTCTTCCTTCATTTCCACTTGCCAATAACCACTTTTCAGATCTAATGATGAAAAATATTTAGAGCCGTTTAACGTGTCAAGAGTTTCCTCAATACGAGGTAAAGCATACGAATCGCGAACAGTTTTAGAATTTAATTTCCTATAATCAACACAAAAACGAAGTGATCCATCTTTTTTCCTAACTAAAACAACGGGTGAAGAAAAGGGGCTCTTAGAGGGACGAATTACTTCTGCTTGGACCATATCATTTAAATGATTTTTAACTTCCTCGAACATTGATGGCGGAATGCGTCTGTGTCTTTGTTTAAATGGAGTCTCATCTGTAAGTTTAATTGAATGCTGAACTATGTCTGTCTTTCCTAAAAATATCTTTAAATTCAAGAAGTAAATCTTTTAGTTGTTGAATCTGGTCAGATGAACATTCGGGATGAATTGAATTAAAATTAAATAATTCATGTAAGGGATTTGACGAAATATTTTCTGAAGACGTAGGTGAATTATTGACAATATCTACTTGCTGAATTTGACACAAAACTGTATTTCCAGGTATAGTGATAGGTCTATTTGATGAATTTGTTATGCTGATGTGAATCTTATTAGAATGATCTATAATTCCAGGTACAATATGTAAAGAACCAGGCAACTGACAATAATCAATAGCTAAAACTTCTTTCCAGGAAGACGACTTTGTAAATTACAAGAACCTACAACAGAAACTGAAGAATTTGCAGGAATAATTTTAGAAATTGAATCACTTTTCAACAATTTAACACAATTGCCATCTTTTCTCTTTTCCTCAAGCAAGAAAATGTTGAAATCCAAACATCAAATTCATTTTAAGTATGCTGAAATCTAGATAAAATATTTGTACCAACTAATAATGGAACACGTGAATTAAAAGAACAATTGGGAACAATTAAAATCAATGCTTGAAGTTCTTCAGAAAAATCAGGAATACAAATTGGGGCGGAAATATACCCATAATATGACACAGAAATACCACCTGCTCCACGAACATCTAATAAATCATCTAATGGAAAAATCTAAAAATCCGATAAATATTTACAATGAAAATCTATTGACAGTGTTGATACCATGGACCCTGTATCCAACAAAGAAGAACACTTGATGCCATTTATTATAACATCAGTAATATTCGATGAACCAACTAAATCACTTATAAAATTTGAGACACTGGATTGATCTGGACTTACTGTTCGCCTCTTCGAGAAAGTCCGGTTAAGTTTAAAGGACAACATACATCTCCACGTCTGTGACCATATTGATGACAGGCATAACACCTTGGTGATTTGTTGAACTGATTTAAAGAAGAAAATTTCTGCGGTGGACGAAAAGCTGGCGAATTGTTGAACTGATTTAAAGAAGAGAATTGCAGCGGTGGCCGAAAATCTGGATGAAATGATGGCTGTGGAGGCGGAATAGGTGGAGGCATGGAATAACGATTAATTGGAGGTCTCGAAACAAACCTGGAACGTGCATGACTTCCTGTTCAATATCTCCTAATTTTGTAGTAACTTTATTCATTTGATTTGTTAAGGTTGATATCTGTTGAAGAACTTTATTTTGGAAATCTAATGCAGAATTCGGAACAAAATCATTAGAAACATTCCCTTTTGAATTTGAAGAAGGAACAAAATAAGAAACATTATCTTTAAAACATGGTGGACACACTTTCAGCTCTTCTTCAGCTTTACGCACAGCTGTCATCAAAGTAGAAAACGAAAGCTGCGAATCTAAAATGTGTCTCGTGTTTAATTTAACTGAGTTATCGGTAAGACCATGCCAAAATTTTTCATTCAAGATTTTATTAGAAGAAGATTCCGTCAAAATATGAGCATTTATTAATTTCAATACAATATGCTTAATTCTACAAGCCCAAGCAGAAATAGACTCTGTAGGTTGCTGACAAGAAGAATGTAGCTGATTGAATAAAACTTCTGAAGAAATAATTTCACCAAACAATGGATCTAAATGACTAAATAATACTTCAATACTTCGTGGATTAATTCCCACTAAGAACTCAGCAGCAGTACCTCTAGCTGATCTACGAATAGCATTAATTATAACTTGTGTCGAATATGATGCTTCTTCCTGTAGTCCTAAAATTTCTAATTTCCATTGATTGTATGATACGTCACCCTTGCTACAATCTCCTGAAAAGGGAGATAATCTGGGTGTTGGAGGCTGAAATGATGTAAATTGTGGAGGAGCTGTGTGAAATGTATTAGAATATGTTGGATTAGTCTGAAAAGTTGATGTGCCCTGTTGCGAGATTGACGATGTTACCGGCTGAACATATGTATGTGAAGAATTTAACCTATTAGCAACTGACTGTGTTATTGTTGAAGGAGTAAAACGTGGCTGAGTAATCGGTCCAGGACAAAATGAATACGAAACAGGAGTATAATTTAGGACACTTGAACTACCTGTAACTGGCGAAGAATTATCATACTCAAGTACCTCATGAAATATTTCTTGTCTTTGGTCCAACGAAAGAGACGACATAATATTCTTAATTTCCTCCATAACTTCCCTTGTTTGATCAAGCAACTGCTGTGATTGAGCCATAATGAAAAAATAAAAAATCAAAATTAACTGCATTAACTCAACTTAATACCAAAGACCAATCCTTACAACAGATTACTACAAAAGGACAGCAAATTATAATATGAAAATCAATCACTATGTATCAACAAACAAATAAACTTCAAAAATAAACAACTTAAATGTCAAAGACACAAAAATAATTTTTTTACCAGAAGTTCAACAAAAACAAAGTCCCAAAAATAAATGGATCAAATAATTTATCAGCAACTGAAATAACAGACACGTACAAGTTACAGACAAACATGCAAGTGACTATCTTAATGAACAGTGAAGTGGCAGTGTGTAATAAGAAATATAGTGGGTCAAGGTCACTGTCAGTCTGTGTGTCAATGTCAACTGTCCTGTCCACTATCCTAACTATAAAACTACCAAATCCTAATTTCAAACCAATAAGACAATAATAACTAGAATTTATAGACTACTATTCAGTTTTTGGGTGTCTATATATATCTATATATATGTACTGGTTTAGGGAAAATGTGGTGTGTATAGCTTGTAATAAAATAATATATGTAGGCTACCAAAGAACAATGTTATTTACTTTACATACTATGAGTTATAAAATACATTTAAATATTGAAAAAATAGCTGAAAATGAATATACAATTACTTAATTACCATCTAGGCGTCCCCAGATATACATACACATTCACACACTCAAAATTTTAATACATGTAATACAAACAAGACCTAATTAAATACTTGGCCAAGTAAAGATAATGAAATAAAACTTACAATTAAAGAATCCAAATTAAATATATACAGTCCGCTCGAAACACAAAATATATACAACTGGAACCACACGACGAATCACATTACACAGAGAAAAACACTTATACTGCTTTCCAATATCCTCAATCACGTTGGGCGCCAATTTGTAGCCGGAGCTTTATCTCAGGTTTTTTTTATAGGTTATTGAAGACTGGAAGCAGTACAGGTATAAACAGTTTATTTACAGAAACAACACAAAAGAACAACCAAGAAGCAAAAAGCAACCAAAAACACTGAAAATATAAATACAAAAGGAATAACAAACATGCAAACAAGGCGGACGGAACATAATCGAAATAGAAATAAATATACAAAAGAAAGATAAAACATAATTTGAACTAAATACATTTATAGATATATGAACATTTAAAATAATAGTAGAGAAAACAGAAAAACTAAACATACCCTGGGAAAGGTGTCTTAAATATATTATTTACACCAGAGAAGAATTATATTACAGTTATAGAAGCTAAAATAAAACAGACGCCACAATAAGTACAGACCACTGGGAAAAGGGGTGAAAATGGCGGGAAAACTAAAGATATGAATATATATATAAATGAGGGAAACTCTTATTACAAGAATTACTAAATAACATTACTTGGAATAAACCTATACTAAATATAATTACTGATACATTTAATCCTACAAAATTACTAAAAACAAGAAATATAAAATACATGAAGTAGAAGAGAACACACTAAGGTCTTGTCATCTGTCATGTCAAAATAGAAGTGCAGTGTAAAGCAAGAAGGTGCAAACCAGGTAAACTCAATTAAAACAACTCAGTGAACACAATTAAAACACACACACTGGACATTACATTTTGGCTAGTTTCCAAGACACCAAGCTGACATAGGAGACAACACCATAATTATATTACATAGACTTTATTAACATATAAACAACAAAACATTTACAAAATACACCCTGCTACACAAACACAGATACTAACAGGAATGCAGGGTTAAGCAACATGATTACTGATCAGATTGTCACTAACACCGTAGTTTTAATCACTGATGGTATTCTAGGCTATATTGTGTTTGCTATGGATAATAGTACCCAAGAAAACATGTTGTACTTGGACATTTTACCCTTGAACAGATTGTGAATAGCAAAGATGTTATTTGGTTAAAATGTGACAACGCTATAATAGGAGAAAAGGCGAATAGAAGAGACTCTGCAGTAAGATCCGAAAAAGAGGCACATCTGTTTGACATACTCTATGCTTTGGACAAACTGGATACAGCAGACGCCATGCCGCAAGTTACAATAAGTGCTAAGGATATTGGAAACATTTCCCGTTATTATCCAGAGGAAGTCAACACTATATCAATAGTGGAAATATTGAATAGTTTAGAGTCAAAGTTGTCGGGAATGCAACAAATATATATATATGAAAATACTTATAATGCGCCATTTCCAGAAAACTGCTCAACCGCGCATGAAAAAATCATCAATGACACAAAGGTGAAAAATACATTAGTCAAAATTTAAGTCTATCGCCAAAAGCTTCATGGAAAAAGAGTGTCTTCAGTCTCGATTTGAAAATATCGATTTTGTCCAAAGCTCTAAGCTCAAGGGGGAGCCGGTTCCACAAATAAGGACCAGCAACCATGAAAGAGCGGTCCCCAAAGGTACGAGAACCGGGCGGTGGCACAAACAGGAGACGGCTCTCAGATGACCGGAGAACTCGAGCTGGCTTATAACTGGTTACGAGGTCTGTGAGATATTGAGGAGCCTGGTTGTTGATGCATTTAAAGACAAGTAGGAGTATCTTGTATCGTATCCGATATAACACGGGGAGCCAGTGAAGTTTGGCACGGACATGTGTGATGTGGTCGAACTTCTTTGTGTTGGTAACCAGTCTGGCTGCAGCATTCTGTACACGCTGTAACCGTTGGATGTTGTAGTCGGGTAGTCCGTAAAGCAGAGAATTACAGTAGTCTAGGCAGGGGGTGACGTAGGCATTGACTAGCGTGGCGGCAGTAGCTTCGTTCAAGTACTTTCTGATAAGACCGATATTTCGCAGATGGTAGAATGGTTTCCGACAGACAGTCCTGATATGCGATTCATATGTCAGGTGTGAATCGAAGATGACTCCCAGGTTTTTAGCTTCTGTTGTCGGGGTAATAACTTGGTCATCAATGAAGAATTAAGGAAGAGACATGCGAGAGGATGCACGTCTGTGGGATATAATGAGTACCTCAGTTTTATCACTGTTTAACTTCAGATAGTGGGTTGACATCCAGTTCTTAATGTCGGTCACACAGGCTTCAAGTCTAGAGATAGATTCAAGTGCTATTGCTGATCAGTTGGTTTAAAGGCAAGATACAGTTGAGTGTCATCTGCATAGAGATGAAAGGACAGGTTATGTGATCTAACAATGTCACCAAGCGGAGAAGTGTAGATGATGAAAAGGATAGGCCCAAGCACAGAGCCCTGTGGCACTCCATGGAGCAGATCTCTGGAGTCGGAGGAATGATCACCGATGATGACACGTTGGCTCCTGCCAGTGAGATATGACTTAATCCACTCCAAAGCAAATCCCCCAAGACCAACTCTTTTTTCAAGAATCGAGAACAGCATACCGTGATCGATGGTGTCAAATGCTGCTGACAAGTCGAGCAATACGAGAATTGCCGCGCCACTTGTATCCACTGCCTGAAGGATGTCATTCTGCACTTTGAGCAGCGCTGTCTCGGTGCTGTGGAATGAGCGATAGGCTGACTGCAAGGGTTCCAGACAAGAATGTGCTGCCATGTGTTGTTGAAGTCTTTCTGCAACGACACGTTCAATCAATTTGGACAAGAAGGAGAGATTAGAAACCGGTCGGTAATTCTTTAAGATATCTGGGTCAAGGGATGGTTTCTTTAAAAGGGGGGTAATTATAGCTTCCTTTAGAGATGCAGGTACGTGGCCTTCTGACAACGACATATTAATGATAGAAGTCATAGTGGGTACTAGTGATTTAGAACAGCTTTTCAGAAGCCAGGTAGGTATAGCATCCAAAGAGCACGATTTGTTGGGACATCGCTGAAGGAGTTTATTAACCTCATCTTCACTGACAGCATTGAAAGTGACAAGTTGACAGAACTCCGTTACTTCACTGGGGCCTTCTGCAATAGAAGCTTGTGGTGTCAGAGATAGTCGAATCTTAAGAATCTTGTCCATGAAATAGTCGGAAAACACAGTGCACAGGGCAGATCCTGAAGGAGTTGATGGCAGAGCCTTGCACTTTTTCCTGAAAAGTAGCTTGTTTGCAACGTTTAATACTTCTTTCTGGCCTTGTAAGTTATTGAGAATGTTTCCAAAGTGTTCACGCTTAGCAATCTCCACGTTCTCGTTCACGTGGTTCCGTTGTGCACTATGAATCTGTCTATCTATAGTAAGTCCTGTCCTCTTCATCTGTTTCTCTAGACGACGTCGTTTTCGCTTGGCGTGGCGGATGTCATCGCTGTACCAGTCCTCGTTATCGTGAACAGTAACAGTGCATGTTCGTTCTGGCGCATGGTCGTTAACAACAGTCTCCACACAGTCGTTGTACACTTCCAGGGTTTCACACACAGTCAGACCTTCACATGTGGGGAGTTTAGACACCAAGTCAGATCCAAGCTGATCAACATTCACGTCCTTCCACTTCCTATAGGTTATAGTCTTACGTTGCCGCCTAGGTGACTTGATATCAATGTTGAATAGAACAGCGAAATGATCAGACTGTACTGAATGGTCAAAACTGATGTCACTAACTTTCAGCTCGTCTTCTCGAGTGATGACTAGGTCAAGTGTGCGACCACCGGTGTGTGTAGGTTTTGTGATGTGTTGAACAAGGTTATGGGATGTCAGTAATCCACAAAACTTCACAGCATCTCTATTGACCGACTGATCCACATGGTAATTAAAGTCTCCAACAATCAAGACTTTACCTGGAAGGGTTGTAATACGGTCTAATAGTAGCGCGAGTTCATCGAGGGCGACACTTGTCCTGAGTGGTGGTCTGTAAATTGTTAATAAATTGACAACTTCTGATTCCGTCATAAATCTCAGCGAAAGGAGTTCAAATGTACAGCTGGTCTTGTTAAAAGTGTTAACAATGCTGCATTTGAAATTGTCTCTGTGGATAACAGCTATCCCTCCCCCTCGTTTCCCCTTGCGTGCAACCTGTGTAAACTGATATCCATTCGGTGTCAGTTTGTTGATAGCTATGTGATCCGATCCGTTATCTTTAAACCATGTCTCCGTTAAAGCCAAAATATCTAGTGTATTATCAAGAATTAAATCATGAATAGCCTGGGCTTTGTCGTTGTTGTGGACATGGGTCCTCGCCGAACGTGTATTGAGCAAACCCACTTTAACACAAATGATCTTGTAAGTGACGTCACATTGCACACGGGCGGTAACTCTTGTTTTCACTTTGCCACCACGACAACCCCTCCTTGTCTTCTTAACACTACATATTTAATTTCCTTAGTTCATTCAGTGTAAACGATGGTAATCTGTGATTTCTCTCATTGTTCACATTTAGCAAAAACAAAGGTGACAAGGTCATCATATAGAGTAACTTAGCCTTGTGAGGTAATCAATGCTTAATCCCTCGTTCAATCCAATCAGTAGAACAATAGCCTGGCCACAGAAGGGCCCGCATGAATGAACACAGCTTGGTGTGTGAGCATAGTCATACGTGACTTATGTCAAGAAATTCATTCACAATTTGTCCCAAAAATCTTCAAAAAAAACACTAAATGGTGACCCAAAACAAAATATTTCTTCACAGTTGTATTCTACATATCTTCACACATATATATGACAAAACTCACGTATCTACAACTTTCCATTCAACCAGTGTTTCATCTTTCAATCAGAGCTGAGACGAGGTGCAGCCAGCACGGGCGCTTCACTCACACATACTAGATCATACGATTTGTGATAACGTCTCGATAAAGGAGAGATTGAGTAAAACCAAAACGTATTCAGAATGTCTGAAAGTACCTACTCAACAAGAGCGGGACAGAAGAAAGTCGACACTCTCTATACAGAAAAATCCTACAATATTTAAGGTACGTGATAATTCTGTAGATAGACTTTCTATAAACTCTGTCACAAGCATGAAATCCAACAACAGGCATAACGAGGATGGCCAATTTGAATTGCCTGCGTGTGTCAGAAAAGAGCAAAAGTGGAGAGAAGGGAGGCGTCAGAAATTCATATTTGGTAAATCAACCCCAAACCAAACATGTTTAAAGGCGTGCCAGCACCTGGCAGACAATTATTTATATACATATGTGACATCACCACAACAGAAACTGAGATATCTGAATATCTGTCTTCCAGTGATTTCACAGTAAGACGTGTAGAGTGTATTTCAAACCCTAGTGCCAGAAATGGAATTTAGTAAACTGTTTGATGAGTCCCTATGGTCAGAAGGTGTTCGTATTCGCAAGTATTTTCGGCGACGTGACGATTCGCAAACAAGACTGAAATCACAATGAACAGCTTGACGATCGCATCATTCAAATCCCATTGGCATGGGGTAGGCAGGTTTGAGTATGTTCAGAAATTGTGCAAAGATCACGATATCGTTTTGATTCAGGAGCACTGGCTCTTACAAGAACCGAATATATTTGAGGAGAAAATAAAAGACATGTAGAATTTTTATAGACAACTTGGCTGCCGTGTTAGTCCACTGTGTATTTACCGTGTGCATCTGTAAAGCTTTGAAGACCGATCCATTGGCGGTGATGGCGTATTTATACTCTCCGGCGTAGGAACACGGTAACTCAGGTTGGGTGTTGTAGTCCCGGATATCCAGTCGCGTCTCAAACTGTATACCGAAAGTTGGTCCAGGTCCAGTATGTAAAATCACAACACTCTTCTCCGTTTTTCCTAAAAAGGAAAGGTGCTACTTGCACTGACCAAGAAAGTTGCGATAGTTTATGCTTTTGTTTAGAAGGCAAGGCAAGCGAATATTATTGTTTGATAACGGATAGGTATGTCCATCTGACATTGTTTGAGTAATTGGGGAAACTGGAAACACGTTTTGGAAATCAGGATTTGCCTGAAACTTCCATGCTTTTGTTTGCTAACCTAAGACAGCATCGTGATGAATCTTTGAATGATTGGTCCGACCGCGTCTTGACGGTTGCTAATAAAGCGTTTTCGGATTGTACGGAAGCCCATATAGGTAGACAAGTGGTTTTGAAATTTTGTCAAGGTTGTTTTGATAAGGAAGCGGGACAGCATGTTTGCAATATGCGACCTCCAAATATAGAATCGGCTATCCAGTCAATTAAATGGTACAGGCATAATAACATTGCCATATATGGGAATAACACACGTGGTCCTAGTCGTGAATACGAATCACGTGGTCCTAGTCGAGAATACGAAGCACGTGTTCAGACTCTAGCTACTTCTGCTAAAAATATGAAAACGCCAAATGAATCAAAAGATAATGATAGGATAGAAGCGTTAGAGAAATGTGTTCAAGGCATAAAAAGTAACTTCAATGAATTGTCTTTGACTATGAAAAGAGTAATAGACTCTATTGATCTTTTGAAATCTCGTTCAAGATCTCCTTCTAGAAATCGCTCTCCTTCTAGGGATCAAGTTATATGTTTCAATTGTGGAAAACCCGGTCATTACAAACGGGAGTGTCCGGAGTTGTATCCTCCTAGACATAGTACACCTTTGTCAAGTAAAACGGATGTCGAGAAACACGTGGCTTTTGCGAAGGATTTAAACTAAAAAGGATCGAACGAACGGGCGAGCGTCCGGTCCCACCTAATTATGATTCGCCTATATCCCTTTTTGACGAGACAATAAGCCACGCCGGTCCAAATGATACACATAAATGGAGGAGTGAGTTTCTTGATCCGGTTTGTGATACCACCGTAACCGTCGGTGCCATGTTTAAAAACACCGTTACCCCGGAGGTTGGTGTCAATACAGTTCCAGCTGATACCGTTGATGAGGGTGTCATAGGTATAATACCCGAAACTCCTGTGTTCGCGCCTGCGAGTATTTGTCGCGTCAATACTGATGCTATGTATAAAATAAAAGTGAAATTCAAGGAGAAAGTATGTTATCCGTAATAGATACTGGTAGTCAATGTACTATTCTTAGCGATAGGCGCTATGAGATACTAAAGAAAAAACCGCCAAAAATTAGGGATGTTAAACTGTATACAGCTAGCCGCGAAATGGCTTTTCAAGGTTTTATAGTAGGATCCGCTGAGATAGATCTTGGATCTTTTCGAATGGAACTTGATCATTTGTATGTTGCTTCAATCGAAGATGATATGTTGCTAGGATTAGATTTTATGCGCGAGAATAAAGTCCGAATAGATATGTTAACGGACAAATTACAAATTGGCGATGATGTTTTCGACTTGATATATAGCGAGAATGATGAATGTAACGAACACGCTGATATTGCTGTAGTGAAACGAACCATTATACCACCGTTAACTGTAGCGCGTGTACGATGTACTTTAAGTTAAAACTTATCTCGATATGTTATAGAACCCACAAACCATCCTAATTTGTTGGTAGCTCGATCAGCTCATTCGCACATAGAAACGGAATTTCCGCGTATATGTCTAATTAATCCATCACAAGAAACAATTATATTAGAGACTAATCAAGTTGTTGGCACGGCAGTGGAATTTAATGATGATGACATCATCGAACCGTACGAGACGGGTGTAGAAAGTAATAAAGATAATCCGCTTAAAATCCCGGAACATTTAAAAGATTTATATGACAGATCAAAAGAACTGTTAACCC
Organism: Patella pellucida; assembly: GCA_917208275.1. Taxonomy (NCBI): domain Eukaryota; kingdom Metazoa; phylum Mollusca; class Gastropoda; family Patellidae; genus Patella; species Patella pellucida. The sequence goes on from OU795043.1 coordinate 53,298,654, forward strand.
CAGTAGATCAATTTAAGCTGACTAGGTTGCTCGTGGAATACCAGGATGTATTTGCCAAGGATCAATTTGATTTAGAATGAATGAATGAAATAGAGTTTAATGGCACGTCAGCTCCAATCGGGCTATATGGTGCCAAACATATGGTGATTTTTATGAGACAAATTAAACCAATATCACATTAATATATTTATATACATAAATAAAAACAAGTATCACAGACAATAATGTAATTAAAAATAAATCTAAGTCCTTTATGTATATAAATAGTTAAAACAAAAATACGAAATATATATATAAATAGTTAAAACAAAAATACGTAATATATATGTATTCAATTAAAATTTGTAATAAAAGTTTGTCTCTTTTAAAAAGTTTAACAATTTTCCATATAGCTCTGGTTGTGCGAACAATTGACGTAGTGACTGGCAACGGTAATACTTATTTCTAATATACTTGAGATGATTGCACTCAATCAAAATGTGCTTAACTGTCAAAGGAACATGACAGTGAACACATTCTGGTTGAGGCTCTCGTTTCAAAATGAAAATGTGGGTTAAAAAGGTATGACCAATACGAGAGCGACACAAAACAACTTCATCCCTCCTGTTAATGCGATAGGAGCTTGGCCAGTCTCCTAAGAGAGGCTTGATGTGACGAAGTTTATTTGTGTCTGCAAGATCCCAAGACCGTTGCCAGCGGTCATATATAAACGAATTTATAGAAAATTTAAAATCTGTGTATGGTATTAAAAATTGAGATATGGGAAGATCTAAAGCAGACTTGGCAGCCAAGTCTGCTTGATCATTCCCTTTTATATCCATGTGACTGGGGAGCCAGCAAAGGACAATGTCCTTGCTGATACTCTCGAAAGATAGTAGCAGACGATAAATGTCCGCTACTAATGGGTGATTAAGTTGCTTATTATTTATTGCTTGAAGAGAGGACAAAGAATCAGTAAAGATTATATGTTTTAAATTAGGTGAGGATTGAATGAACCCTAGGGCTTGCAGTATAGCCTGGAGCTCGGCTGTAAAAATAGAAGTTGCAGGTGGAAGACGAACAGATATGGTCTCAGATGGCGTCACGGTAGCCGCGGCTATACGATCACCATCTTTTGAACCATCTGTGTAAATAGGAGCATAATCACCATGTTTAGACCTCAACTCTCGAAAGAGAGATTGAAAAACTGTGGAGCTAGTATCTGTCTTTTTATGTTGAGTTAGATTGAAATCAATCTTTGGGGGAGATATAGCCCACGGTGGAGTATCAAAGAAAGGGGTATTCGCAATACTGTCAAGGCTGATACCAGCCTCGGACAAAAGGGGTTGTATGCGAATACCGAAAGTTGGAATAACTTTAGTCTTCACAAAATACAAATGCTCATGATAGGGTCTAAATATGGTGTTAAATGAAATGTGGTTTGGAAGTGATGCTATTTTCGTAGCATACTGCAGGGCCAGTTTATCACGTCTGTTGTGCAGCGAGGGCTCATGCGCCTCGACGTATAAACTGTCCACTGGAGATGTACGAAATGCTCCTAAACTGATTCTAAGTCCTTGGTTGTGTACGGTGTCAAGCTCTTTGAGATAAGACTCGCGGGCAGACCCATACACAATACACCCATAATCGAGTTTAGATCTTATTAAAGCTCGATATAATCTGAGCAAGACCTTACGGTCTGCTCCCCAGTCAGTATTTGATAAGACTCTCAATATGTTGAGAGCTTTCAGACATTTCTTTTTTAGGTTTTTAATGTGGGGGATAAATGATAATTTCTTATCAAATATCAGCCCCAGAAATTTGGTTTCATCCACAACTGGAAGGCGATTGTCATCCAAGAAAAGTTCTGGGTCAGGATGTAAACCTCTTTTCTAAAGGAAATGCATGCAGACAGTCTTGGATTTCGAAAAACGAAATCCATTTTCGGTTGCCCATTGTTGAAGTGAATTCAAACAAAGCTGCAACTTACGTTCGATTATCCGCATGTCTGTTGAACCATAGCACATCTGAAAGTCATCGACATAGAGAGCCCCGTTTGTACCTGGTTTAAGGCACGCTGGGATCGTGTTAATTTTTATGGCAAAAAGTGTTGGTGATAAAATACTTCCCTGGGGAACTCCCATTTCCTGAGGAAATGGGTCAGAGAATATTGATCCCATTCGTACCTTAAATGACCTATCTTCCAGGAAATTTTTAATGAAGATAGGTAAGCGACCTCGTAGGCCGAGGTTATGGAGGTCGCGCATGATACCATGTTTCCACGTGGTATCATATGCTTTCTCCAGATCGAAAAATATTGCAACTAAATGTTGCTTCTGGATGAAAGCGTCCCTGACGAACGTTTCAAATCGAACGAGATGATCAAGAGTGCTCCTTTGGGACCGAAATCCACATTGGAGGTCTGTTGTAAGGTTGTTGGACTGAAGGTACCAAACAAGCCTTCGATTGATCAATCTCTCCATGGTTTTGCAAATACAGCTAGTTAAAGCGATTGGACGATAATTTGTAGGATTCGTATGATCTTTGCCTGGTTTAGGGATGGGAATGATTGTGGCTTCATGCCACGAAGGGGGGAAATTCCCATCAACCCAAATTCGGTTAAAAAGATCCAATAAAATTAAGAGAGTGGAAAAAGGTAAATGTTTTAGAATTTGGTAGTGTATCTCATCTGGTCCAGTTGCAGTGTCCCGAGCCCGCTTTAACGAATCACGGAGCTCTGCAATGGAAAAACGATCATTATAGCATTCATCATTACGGGACTTGAAATTAAGTCGCCTTTTCTCTTGCTGTTGCTTTATGCCCCGAAAGGCATCAGAGGAGAAATTGGATGATGAATTGAATGAAAAAGTACTGGCCAGAGAATTTGCAATATCTGGGAATGTTGTTAAGGTGGTATTTTCAACATTTAGATGATGTACTGATAATGCACTACTTTTACCTTTAATCCTACGAATCCTGTCCCATACCGATTTGGAGGTGGTACGGGAATTGATCCTAGAGACGTAACCTTGCCATGAAGATTTCTTTGCTTGACGTATGGTTCTACGGGCTTTCGCCCGGACCATTTGGTAAGCCGCAATATTCTCCATGGAAGGATGGTTCTTTAGTCGTCTCAAAATACGATTACGCTCTTTTATTGCAAATTTGCAATCGTCGTTATACCATGGTTTATTGAAACGTTTTGGTTCCGTCGTGGTTTTTGGAATCGCCTGCTCAGCTACATCTTGGAGAATTGAAGTGAATAAGGTCATGGGCTCATCTGCATCTTCTAACTCTTTTGCATCAAAAGAGAAGAGACACAAAGACTCGAAAAGAGCCCAATCAGCCTTATGCAACTTCCACCTCTGAGGTCTTTCGACCGGAGAGGGACCATTATTATCAATAAAGATAGGAAAGTGGTCACTACCACATAGATCTTCATTTACTCTCCATGTAAAATCCTGAAATAGGACCGGAGAGCAAATGGTGAGATCAAGAGAAGAAAAAGCAGCTGTGGCAGGATGTAGATAAGTAGGCGAGTCATCATTTAATAAACACAAATTATTAATGTTAATGAAGTCCGCTATTTGTTTACCTCTGTTGTTATCATCTGGACTACCCCAGAGTGAATGATGACCATTGAAATCTCCCGAAATAATAAACGGGAGAGGAAGTTGAGCAACAAGGTCATCAAGATCTCTGGGATTAAGATGTAAACTTGGTGGAAGGTATACAGAGCAAAGTGTTATTGGAATATGCAAAGTCACCCGGACTGCAACTGCCTGTAACGGCGAGTTGAGAGTGACTTTACTCTGAGGAATGTCTCCATTAAGAATAATAGAAACACCCCCATGAGCTCTACCATCACCAACTGCGTGATGATGATAACCAACAAAATGTCTAAAAGACAATGTGTCAGAATTCCTTAAAAATGTTTCCTGTAAACAAATAGCTAAAGGATTATACTTTTGAATTAAAAGTTGAACTTCATTAAAATTTGGTTTTAAACCACGACAATTCCATTGAACAATGGAATTAGCCATTGTCAGGGAAATTTAAATTTTGGCGGCTTACTGAGTGGGTCCTCATGGACATCCACTACAGTAATGTCGTCCATCAGATCATCCCCATATTTATTAAAGAGAGTGATAGGGTTTTTTGAACCCTTAGATTCTTTCTCTCTAAAATTGTCTAATTTTTTTTGATGTTTTTCTCCTTTGCGGATGGAATACCCTGAAACTGCACCCCTGATCCAGTGGAACTGGAATCAGCAGTGTCAGCTTTAGAGGCGCGCAAGGGAGGATCCTTCTTGCCATTTTGGATTGGAGTATTGGGAATTATCTCAATATCTCCAGATGGAGGCAAGAGGGATACAATCTTCTCAGGGAGAGAGTTAGTGCTTTGACTCGATCTCTCAATGGGGATCGAGACCACTCTTACATGATCTGATGGTGGCAAAGTCTTAGGTTTTTTCTCTTTACGAGGCCAAGTTATGTCTGTCTGAACAGATATGGATGTTGTAGAAACTTTAACTACACTCGAAAAGGATTTCCCTTCTGGTGCAATGAGTGAAGTCAGTTCTACTTGTTTCCTAGCGTCGAAATACGGAATCTTCCGTTCAGACATTACCTGTTGAATTCTTTTCTCTTTCTGCCATACTGGACATTCGCGAGAATAAGCAAAATGCTTACCCTTGCAATTAACGCAGCAAAACTCAGCCTGGCAGGCAGCGCTCTCGTGGCCTTCATGGCCACAACGAGCGCAGGTGTCTTTGCCCCTGCAGACGGTCTTGCTGTGTCCAAATATCTGGCATTTATAGCAGCGAAGAGGATTTGAAATATAAGAATCAACAGGTATATTTAAATAACCTGCCTTGATTGATTTCGGTATGTCGGGACGATTAAAAGTGAGGATATAGGTGCTTGTAGGAATCACCTTCTCTCCTCGGCGTACACTAATACGTTTAACTTGTTGGACGCCTTGAGAAGAAAGGTATTCAACCATTTCATCCTCACTGCTGCCTTCAAGGTCTCGACATCTAATAACACCTCTACTGGAATTTAAAAATCTATGTGGAGACACCTTGATAGGAATGTCTGCCAAAGTTGTTGACTTGAGAAGCATGGTGGCATGCTGCTCCTTCGCACATTCTATCAAGAGTGTTCCATTTTTTAATTTCTTAATAGATTTGGGTTCACCGGCCAAGCCGACAATGCCCTTATCTATTAAAAAAGGTGAGACTTTGGATAAGTCAGTAGAGGGGCTCTCAATCAAGAGAAACCTCGGCCATGACTTTGCCATTTTATTTTTAAATAAATTAGAAACGTCCTCTGTATTAGGACGTTTCTGTCTTTTATTAATTGTTGGTGTGGGGGGGATTGGGGGATCCATGTATATATATTTTTATTATTCACCCCTCGTTGTCCCTCAGGTTACTTTCCTGCCTACCAGGGGGATAACCGCACGGATAACCAGCGCATGGCCCCAGGGCTCAACGAGGGGTATACTCAAGCCAGAAGTAAAAAATACTTTCCAACCAGATTGACCCAAGCCGCCGCTCCGCAGAATGTACTCAGGACACAAAGGTAAACTTGCTGAGTGAAAAAAACAACAAAGCATTGAAATGGGAAAAAAACGTACACTCTACAGAGCTTAAAACGACCAAAGCCGATTGATCAGAGTGGGCCACTCTGACCTCCCGTCTGGGTGAACCATGGGCCAAAGTAATGTGTTGCGGGAAAAAAGCTCGCAAGCCAAATCCCCACTCAATTACCAGGATTCCACTCTCCACCGACACGGGTCGCAACGCACGGCAAACACGTTGCCCCATTACAGGGATCCTTTTAGTCGCCTCTTACGACACGCAGGACATACGAAGGGTATATTCTTATCACCCCCTACACCCCAGGGGGGAATTTGATTTAGAGAATTTTACTTTTCTTGAGCACACTATAGAGACCAAAGATTCGAAACCAATTAGGCAAAACTTACGTAGAATCCCGGTTGTTTTCGCAGGGGAGGAAGAAGGGCATCTCAAAAAAATGTTAGATTCGAAAGTTATTCAGCCGTCAAGTTCTGACTGGGCTTCACCACCTGTATTAATCCGCAAAAAAGACGGAACAACGGTTGGTGTATTGATTATAGAAAATTGAACGCCGTCACTGTTAAAGACCTATTCCCACTTCCAATTGTATCAGAATGTATTGAAGCTATAGGTGGAAATAAATGGTTTTCCAAATTACATGCTAATTCGGCATACTGGCAAATTCCGCTTAGAAAGGAAGATAGGAAAAAAACGCATTCTTAACCAAGTACGGTTTATTCGAGTTTACGAAGATGGGATTCGGTTTATGTAACGCCGTTGCAACCTACTCTAGAGTTGTCAGTCTTATTTTAAATGGTTTGAATTGGAATATCGCATTAGCATTTCTGGACGATACGTTAGTAATGGGCGAAGATGTCGACACTCATCTAGAAAATCTAAAAAAGGTTTTGGGTAGGTTTAGGCAATACCAAATAAAATTAAAGCCTAAGAAATGCGAATTGTTTAGACAAGAAGTTGAATTCCTTGGTCGAATTGTTAGCCAACATGGTTTAAAAGCCGGTAATAATCTGAGTAAAACCGTGGCAAAATGGACGGTGCCAACTTGTAATAGAGAAGCCGAATCGTTTCTTGGTTTCGCTAATTATCATCGAACATTTATAAAGCATTTTGCCGAGAAAGCCTTTCCGTTATATCAAATTACTGGAAAGAAAGCATTTGTTTGGGGTCCGGAACAACAGAGCGCTTTTGATAAATTGAAGCATTCCTTAGTTACGACACCGGTCTTAACTCTACCGAATACAACCGATCCATTTATTTTAGATTGCGACGCTAGCATGAATTCTATAGGAGCCGAGTTGTCGCAAGTGCAGGATGGCCAGGAAAGGGTAATCGCCTACAGCAGTTTTTCCTTAACGTCTGAACAGAGCCGTTACTGCGCTACTCGTTTGGAATTGTTAGCGATAGTACGCTTTACTAGACGGTTTAGGCATTACTTATTAGGTAAACCGTTCCGCATTCGTACGGATCATAATAGTTTGACTTGGTTGTTAAAATTTAAACAACCTACTGGGCAGTTAGCACGTTGGCTTGAGGAGCTAAGTCAATACGACATGACAATCGAGTACAGAAGAGCGCAAAATCATCAAAATGCAGATGCGTTATCCCGAATGACCTTGTCCGATCGACCTTGTCCTGATTTCGATATTAGTATGAAAGTAACCGATTTGCCGTGCGGTGGGTGCAAATACTGTCAAAGAGCCCATAAAAACTGGATAGATTTCGCAATAAATGTAGACGATGTTAGGCCTTTGTCGTTTAAAGGGGCGTCCAAGCAGAATATAACCGTAAATGAACCAGTTAACGAACCTGCTAGCATTCTAATTACCGACTGGCCTGAACAACCACGGGTAAACATAGTTACAATTGACGACGATAATGACGATGATAGTGAAGACTATCAGGGAATATCATTGAGTAATTTTTCTCCAGAATTAATAAAGGATAAACAGAGTAATGACATAGATTTGGGATTGTTAATGACCTGGTTAAAAACTGGGGTGGAACCCAAAGAAAGTGACTTGATGTTATCTAGTCCCACGGCTAAATATTACTGGATAAACCGTAACTTGTTTCTTCTCGGTGATGATGGAATTCTTAGGGTAAAACAATTAAATAATTTACTCGATACTCTATTGGTGGTTCCAGAGGAAATAAAACTGGATGTTTGTCGGTTATGTCATGACATTCCCTTATCAGGTCTTCAGGGTATAAGTAGAACGAAGAGTCGTATTAAACAGCAGTTCTATTGGTACGGCATGACAGAATATGTGCGCGCCTATGTAAATTCGTGTGCTACCTGTAATGTCAATAAGAATAAGCATACGAAGGCTCGTTATACTTTAAATAAATACCATGCTGGAGCTCCAATGGAAAAGGTACATCTCGACTTTTTGGGCCCGTTGCCATTGACGCAGGCTGGGAATGAACACATATTAATGATAGTCGACCAATTCACAAAGTTTGTCGAATGCATACCATTACCTTCGCAAACCGCGGAAATTACCGCCAAGGCAGCGGTGAATGAGTTCTTTTCTCGATTTGGGTGTCCTTTCCAGTTGTTTACGGATCAAGGTAGAAATTTCGAGAGTAACTTATTCCTGTCATTATGCAAGGTGTTGCATATACATAAGAGTCCGACGACGCCATACCGGCCCTCAGCTAATGGGCAAGTTGAAAGATACAATAGGACTTTGATGGAAGCTGTTAAATGCTACGTAGACGGATGTCAGGAAACGTGGGATATATTTCTGCCACAAATTGCAAGTGCATTACGGTCTAGCGTAAACCGTCAAACCGGTTTTACTAGTAATAAGTTAATGTTGGGACGCGAAATAAACCACCCAGCTGATTTAATGTTTGGCGCACCGGGCGAAATTAGCGGTGATATAAATACCTATGAAGAAAGTACATGAAATGGCTCGGAATAATTTAAACGCGAGCCAAGAACGCATGAGGCGAGATTTCGACATACGTGCCAATGTTAATAAGTATACGTTAGGTGATGTAGTGTATATTCTGGATACCGCAGCAAAGCCGGGTAAAAGTCGCAAACTGTCGCCGGCTTGGAAGGGCCCCGGTGTTATAACCAAAGTGATTACCCCCTATTTGTTTAAAGTAAAAACTCGTAAAAAAGAGAGTGTCATGAATCATGATAGATTAAAGTTATGTGCAGATCGGGAGTTTCCCGCATGGATTATGACATTTAAGAATAAACCTGATTCTGAGTCCCCGATTCCGACGGGGAATGTTGAGACATATTGTATGTGTAAAGGTCCTGACGATGGCAGTCCCATGATCTGTTGCGATCAGTGCGATGAATGGTACCATTACCGTTGTGTCGGTATAGATCCGAACGACGACTGGGAAGATAGGGACTATGTGTGTCCTAATTGCAATTAGGTTTTTGGTCCCGGTACGTTTTGGCGGGTAAAAAGGGAATGGGTTGGGGAGCACATATAACAATACTGCCTATACCGATTTATACGGTATTGGCAGGGTATATTTTTGTTTTTCAGTATGGATAATTCTAATTCATGGAGAACCCCCTCGCGGTTCCTGATCGAAACACCAAGAGACCAGGCCTATGCCATGTGGAGGCAGCAGGCCTCTGCCAATATGCAACAGGCAGAGTGGATGAGGCACCGTGACGGACGGTCCCTAGCGCCCATGTATTTTTCGGAGCCGCTCCGTCTGGAGGCACCGCTGTCGCGTGTGTCTTCAGCTAGACACATGTATCATGAGTCCCCGTGGGTCCGCAGACAGGAGAGAGAGCAAAAATGCCCGTTAAATGGCTGTCCTGTTCGTGACAGAAAAATAAAATTCCATGTCCTAAGGTGGCATTTGCCCTCTTATTTCCAGGGGGAATGGGACTGTTCCCCGGATGTGGTGGACAAGCGAATCGAGGCGTTGTCTGCTCTGTGCAGAATTATGTCGGAAAACCCGTTTACCATGTCGGTAAAGTTTAACCGAGGGGCTTATTTGCCCGACGGGTGCAGGCTTAGAACCATGCACATGCCCACCCTACGGACCATTTGCGAGAGGGCTGGTTGGTACATTCCAGAAGGGGACCGGTTCACCCTCATACCTATAAACTCACCTGCATGTTTAACCTATTGGAGGTGCATGTGTGTCATGTGTAACAAAGTGATATCATATATAATTTAGGTGCATTGAACTCTGCTAGTTTTGACAATAGATGATATTGACTTTCACCTCATAGTAAATTGTTGTCCAGTCACGATCTTATTAAATCTAATTAATTCAATATGGCCATTACAAGCTATACATGATCTGTGTACAAGATCCACACGACTTCAAATGTTTATGCACATGCCATGGCGAGATAAAAGAAACAATTGCAGATATGACTATCTGCCTTATCTATGTCCTGATGGTATATAATTAAGTTGTTCATAGTCAGTTAGAAGCGAAGAGCCGAGAGAGAAGGAAGGCTTGTACGAGGGTAGGGACTCACCTGAGTCCAGCCGCTGCCTTGGCAGAGGGGCAGAATTGTAGATGAAATGGTATATTGTAAGACGTGTTCCTGTAGACGTTTAGTTGTAGAAGACTAGTAGATTTTATATTATGTAGATGTGTTCCTGTCGTAGCCTAATTCTTATAGTTTTTGTAGTTCCAGTATTATGTTTTGCTGTTGACAATGTATTCGTGTTGAATGTATGTAACCGAAGCTGTTTAGATACCTGATGAAAATAAATCCTTTATCTACAAAACTCTTATCTGTTTCACTACGATTGTGTTACAGATATTAAGTATTGGTGCTATCGACCTACAAGACCCCTGGAGGTGTTCCCGTGATATTGAAGAAAATCCCGCGTGGCAGACAAAAGAGGTTTTCCCACTAGACATCCGATGAATTGGTGAAAAAAAAAGAATTAAAAACAATGCAGGACTGAAACGTTTATTTGTGAAACCGTGGGTGGCAGGCGCGGTTTCAGTGATAAGAAAATTCATAATTCAAGGATGGAAATGGAAAAAATCACCAAACACGGAGAAATGAAGAAAATCCCCATGCACGGAGAAATCAAAGAAAAAACCCCCCAAAAAATGACTTTCGGATCAATAGCGACGGAACAGAAATTGTGTGTGATTGTTGTTTTACGGTGAGTCATTTTGTTTTTAAAAGAATATAAATTATAATTGTTTGTTTTTGAACACATATTTTGGTTTTTAAAATGAGTCGTAACAAAGTATTAAGAGGTTTATGTTGAAAAGTAAAATATTTTGTTGTGATTGTTTGGCTGGCATTGAGTTAAGTTCCTAATTAGGAAATTCTTGAATAGACGGTTGAATAGATGTTTCGTCGTCCATCGCTATATTTGCGGTGAAGATATTAACTCACAAACAATCACATAATAAGGCATATTCACGGTTTTATCTCCTATATTGTTTTGTGTGTGTTTTTTATTATACCCGACGTAACGGGAAAATTTTTTAATGAGTTTTCGCCTCGTAAATTCGAGAGTTTTGTGTATTTGTGCCTCGTAAATTCGAGAGCGCTGTGTATTCCTATTAAGAGGAATCGGTTTTTTTATACCCTCAAGGAAGAAGGGTCGCGCTTAGGTTAGAAGCGTATATGTAGTGTTTTGTTTTGTTTAAGACATAGAGAGATAAACCGTTGTTAATTTTGATAAGTTCTTTGAAAAATATCTTATTTAAGATTGGTAAATGTGTTCAAATCATTCAATATCATTTTTTTCAAGTAAAAAACAATTTGACAAAATCCTATGTTAATTTTTTTTTATATATAATATGTACCTTTTCTATTTTATAAAATATGTGCTATATTTCTTCAAATTATATTTTGATTGTATGAATTTCCTTTTTGTAATGTTTAGAAATGACGTTTATATTGTATGTTCTTATGATATCGTGTATTACATTATCATGAGAATGGTGTTTCTAATTAATGTTAGTTTGTTATTTACTTAGTAAATATGTTATTAACTTAGTAAATAACTAGTGGGAGGGGTAGGAAATGTAACAAAGTGATATCATATATAATTTAGGTGCATTGTGTTACACATGTTGAACTTTTTAACTCCGGGTCAACAGGGAGATTTCATGGGGTTTTTGAACCCGCCCCCTGTGGGACGGAGTGACTTATTTTCGGGTGGGGAAGGGGTAGAGGTAGAGGATTGGGAAAAGGATATTATCGATATCAACTTGTCCTAAGTTTGTATTGATATTGCTGGTCGGGAGGGCGGGGTGTATGTAAATAAAATTGTTTATAATTTTGGTTGAAAGTGCGTAAATGTTACGGTGTATATAGAATACCGTCGCCTGGTTGTATGGTGTGTGTGTGGTGTGTGAATGGATAATTACATGTTTCTTTTTTTCAGCTTGAGAGAGGCGAACCTCCCGATGCAAAACGGGGAGGAGTACATGTTTCTTTTTTTCAGCCCGAGATCACTACGCCCACACGTATATAAGCCGGAGGACACGGCTGAGTGGGTATCAGAAGTTATTACAGTTTAAATACAGAAGTTAAAAGGTATTGTTTGTTTTTGCTACAAGCATCTGAAGTGGGACTTCAGGGGAAATTCACATTAGTACATTAAAAATAAGCAAAATTTGTTTATATTTGTTGCATCAGTTTGAGGTCTAAATAATGTTAATGCCATAATATTATCACCCAATAATACATTTGACAGTAGATATCGCTTGTGTGATAAATTACGTAATCTACTGTGATTTATACACAGTGGTGATATCGCTTTACATAATTATGATTGGTCAATCAAAAAGGAACCACTTTTTTTGATTGAATAGGAAGTACACGTAATTATTTATTCAAAAGGGAGTAATTATTTATTCAAAAGGAGGTACATGTACATGTACTTTTATGTTATTGATATTTCAACAATGGAAGCCATCAAAGATTTTCACTCTGGTGACATAGTTTCAATTGATCATTCTCGACAAGGGACTGTTTTAAATAGTGTTGGTGTACATAATTATACTGTTGAAATAGATGGTTCTGACTACATAGCCTCAATTGATGTAGACAGACTGCAGGAAAATCTAAATACTGCAAGAAAACCATTATTCAACACAAAAATTTATTACATGAATTTATTTCTAAAAATAATGATCCTCGACGAATCCATGATATTCCACCAAATGAATTAATTGACATTTTATGCAAATTTTATTGTCGCTGCACGCAAACTTGATGGTGGAGAATTTGAAAATAATACTTTGCGTGGCATAGAATAGAAATGTTGTTTAATGGCACATGCGCTCCAACCGGGCATTTTTGCGCCAAACATATGGTGAATTTTGAGACAAACTATAATTAAATTATCACAGTATTATATATATACATAAATAAAAACAAATATCACAGTAAATGTCAAAATAAATATAAACTTTATGCATATATATTTAAAACATGAAAATGAAAATTAGATATATATAATTAAAATTTTCCATAAAAATTTGTCTCTTTTAAAAAATCTAGAGCTTTACAATATAGCCCCGGTTGGGCAAACAACTGATAAAGTGATACTTGCACTCAATCAAAATGTGCTTCACTGTCAAAGGAACATGACAGTGTTCACATTCTGGTTGAGGCTCTCGCTTTAAGATGAAAATATGTGTTAAAAAAGTATGACCTATGCGAGAGCGACATAAAACAACTTCATCTCTCCTGTTTGTTCTATAGGAGCTTGGCCAGTCTCCTAAGAGAGGCTTAATGTGATGAAGTTTGTTTGTGCCTGCAAGATCCCAAGACCGTTGCCAGCGATTATAAATAAAATTATTAATAATGGATTTGAAATCCTTATATGATATTAAAAAATCGGTTATGGGAAGATCTAAAGCAGACTTGGCAGCCGAGTCTGCTTGATCATTCCCTTTGATATCTGTATGACTGGGGAGCCAGCAAAGGACAATGTCCTTGCTGATGAACTCGTTTGATAGTAGCAGACGAAAAATATCTGCTACTAATGGGTGATCAAGCTGTTTGTTATTAATTGCTTGTAATGAGGACAAAGAATCGGAAAAGATAATGTATTTTAAAACTGGTGATGACTGAATGAACCCCAAGGCTTGGAGAATAGCCTGGAGCTCAGCTGTAAATATTGAAGCAGCAGGTGGGAGGCGGACAGAAATGGTCTCGGATGGCGTCACGGTAGCCGAAGCTACCCGATCATCATCTTTCGAACCATCTGTATATATTGGAGCATAATCACCATATTTAGACCTTAGCTCTCTGAAGAGAGATTGGAAAACCGCATGTATCTCTCTTTTTATGTTTAGTAAGATCGAAATCGATCTTTGGGGGAGATACAGCCCACGGTGGAGTCTCAAAGACAGGGGTATTCGCAATACTGTCCATGCTGATACCAGCCTCCGACAAAAGGGGTTGTATGCGAATACCAAATGATGGAATAACATTTGTCTTCACAAAATACAAATGTTCATAAAGAGGTCTAAATATGGTGTTAAATGAAATATGATTTGGAAGTGATGCAATTTTCGTAACATACTGCAGGGCCAATTTATCACGTCTGTTGTGCAATGAGGGCTCGTGCGCCTCGACGTATAAACTGTCCACTGGAGATGTACGAAATGCTCCTAAACTAATTCTAAGTCCCTGGTTGTGTATGGTGTCGAGCTCTTTGAGATAAGACTCGCGTGCAGACCCATACACAATACACCCATAATCGAGTTTAGATCTTATTAAAGCTCGATATAATCTGAGCAAGACCTTACGGTCTGCTCCCCAGTCAGTATTTGATAAGACTCTCAATATGTTGAGGGCTTTCAGACATTTCTTTTTTAGATTTTTAATATGGGGGATAAATGATAATTTCTTATCAAATATCAGCCCCAGAAATTTGGTTTCATCCACAACTGGAAGGCGGTTGCCATCCAAGAAAAGTTCTGGATCTGGATGTAAACCTCGTTTCTGACAGAAATGCATGCAGACAGTCTTGGATTTCGAAAAACGAAATCCATTTTCGGTTGCCCATTGTTGAAGTGAATTCAAACAAAGCTGCAACTTACGTTCGATTATCCGCATGTCTGTAGAACCATAGCACATCTGAAAGTCATCAACATAGAGAGCCCCATTTGTACCTGGTTTAAGGCACGCTGGGATCGTGTCAATTATTATGGCAAATAATGTTGGAGATAAAATACTTCCCTGGGGAACCCCCATTTCCTGGGGAAATGGGTCAGAGAAGATTGATCCCAGTCGTACCTTAAATGACCTATCTTCCAGGAAATTTTTAATAAAGATAGGTAAGCGACCTCGTAGGCCGAGGTTATGGAGGTCGCGCATGATACCATGTTTCCATGTTGTATCATAAGCTTTCTCCAGATCAAAAAATATTGCAACTAAATGTTGTTTCTGGATGAAAGCGTCCCTGACGAACGTTTCGAATCGGACGAGATGATCAAGAGTGCTCCTTTGGGACCGAAATCCACATTGGAGGTCTGTAATGAGGTTGTTGGACTCAAGGTACCAAACAAGCCTTCGATTGATCAATCTCTCCATGGTTTTGCAAATACAGCTAGTTAAAGCGATCGGACGATAGTTGGTAGGATTCGTATGATCTTTGCCCGGTTTAGGAATGGGAATTATTGTGGCTTCGTGCCACGAAGGAGGGAAATTCCCATCAACCCAAATCCGGTTAAAAAGATCCAGTAAAATTAGAAGAGTTGAAAAAGGTAAATGTTTTAAAATCTGGTAGTGTATTTCATCTGGACCAGTTGCAGTGTCCCGGGCTCGCTTTAACGAATCCCGGAGCTCTGCAATGGAAAAACGATCATTATAGCATTCATCATTACGGGACTTGAAATTAAGTCGCCTTTTCTCCTGTTGATTCTTAATTCGCCGAAAGGCATCAGAGGAGAAATTGGATGATGAATTGAATGAAAATGTACTGGCCAGAGAATTGGCAATATCGGGAAAAGTTGTTAAGGTGGTATTATCAACATTAAGATGGTTAACTGATAATGCACTACTTTTACCTTTAATCCTACGAATCCTGTCCCATACCGATTTTGAAGTGGTACGGGAATTGATCCTAGAGACGTAACCTTGCCATGAAGACTTCTTTGCTTGGCGTATGGTTCTACGGGCCTTCGCCCGGACCATCTGGTATGCCGCAATATTCTCCATGGAAGGATGGTTCTTTAGTCGTCTTAGGATACGATCACGCTCTTTAAGAGCGGATTTGCAATCGTCGTTAAACCATGGTTTATTGAAACGTTTTGGTTCTGTCGTGGTTTTTGGAATCGCCTGCTCAGCTACATCTTGAAGAATTGAAGTGAATAAGGCCATGGGCTCATCTGCATCTTCTAACTCTTTTGCATCAAAAGAGAAGAGACACAAAGATTCAAAAAGAGCCCAATCAGCCTTATGCAACTTCCACCTCTGGGGTCTTTCGACCGGAGAGGGACCATTATTAACAATCAAGATAGGAAAGTGGTCACTACCACACAGATCTTCATTTACTCTCCATGTAAAATCCTGAAACAGGACCGGAGAGCAAATGGTGAGATCGAGAGAAGAAAATGATGCTGTGGCAGGATGTAGATAAGTAGGCGAATCATCATTTAATAAACACAAATTATTAATGTTAATGAAGTCCGCTATTTGTTTACCTCTGTTGTTATCATCTGGACTACCCCAGAGTGAATGATGACCATTGAAATCTCCCGTCAGAATAAACGGGAGGGGAAGTTGGGCAACAAGGTCATCAAGATCTCTGGGATTAAGATGTAAACTTGGTGGAAGATATACAGAGCAGAGTGTTATAGGAATATGTAAAGTCACCCTAACAGCAACTGCCTGTAAAGGCGAGTTGAGAGTGATTTTACTTTGAGGGATATCTCCATTAAGAATAATAGAAACACCCCCATGAGCTCGACCATCACCAACTGAATGATGATGGTAACCGACAAGTGTCAGAATTCCGTAAAAATGTTTCTTGCAAACAAATAGCTAAAGGATTGTGCTTTTGAATTAATAATTGGACTTCATTAAAATTTGGTTTTAAACCACGACAATTCCATTGAATAATGGAATTAGCCATCGTCAGGGATAATTTATTGGTGGTATCTTACCGCCGATTGGGTCATTACTGGCCCCCTCTACGGTAATACCGTCCATAAGATCTTCACCATATTTTTTAAAATGGACAATAGGGTCTTGTGAACCTTTCTTACCCTTATCACGTAACTTTGCCAACTTTCGTTGTCTAGAAGAAATATATACTTTATCCTGTGAGGGT
The DNA here is from genome assembly GCA_917208275.1 of Patella pellucida. NCBI lineage: Eukaryota > Metazoa > Mollusca > Gastropoda > Patellidae > Patella > Patella pellucida. The sequence continues at coordinate 53,315,502 of OU795043.1, forward strand.
GGGATAACCGATAGCTGCGATGCTGACCCAATGGACCTGGGATCAGGAGTTGCAGCTTTTGGTTTATCCAATTGGGATTTTTCCTTGCCGTGCTGGGAGGAAGTATTGGGAATAATCCCAATAACTTCAGTTGGGGGCAAGGAAGATGAACCCTCATCAGGCAAGGGCAAAGATGTTTGGACCGAGCTCTCAGATGACTGGGAAGAGCTCGAGACCCCTTTTACATAATCGGGTATTATCAAAGTCTTCATTTTCTGCTTATTTGGCCAGGTTATTTCTGTCTGAACGGAGATGGATGTGGTTGAAACTTTAACTGCACTAGCAAAAGATTTCCCTTGTGGTGCAATGGGAAATTGTGCAGATAAATCTACCTGTTTTCGAGCATCGAAATATGGTATCTTTCGCTCAGACATGACCTGTTGGATTCTTTTCTCTTTTTGCCATATTGGACATTCACGGGAATAAGCAAAGTGCTTTCCCTTACAGTTAACGCAACAAAACTCAGCCTGACAGGCAGCGCTGTCGTGGCCATCATGGCCACAACGAGCGCAGATGTCTTTACCCCTGCAGACAGTTTTGCTGTGTCCAAATTTTTGACACTTGTAGCAACGAAGAGGATTGGATATGTAAGAATCCACAGGTATACTTAAATAACCTGCCTTGAGAGTCTTTGGTATGTCGGGACGGTCGAATGTGAGGATGTAGGTGTTTGTTGGAATCACCTTATCTCCTCGACGAACACTAATTCTTTTGACGTGTTGTACACCTTGAGAAGAAAGGTATTCTACCATTTCTTCCTCACTGCTGCCTTCGAGGTCCCGGCAACGTATTACACCTCTACTACTATTTAAAGACCTATGAGGAGACACCTTAATAGGAATGTCTGCCAAAGATGTTGATTTAAGAAGCATGGTAGCATGCTGTTCTTTGGCACATTCTATTAAGAGTGCTCCGTTCTTTAGTTTTTTAATAGCCTTGGGCTCGCCGGCCAAGCCAGCTATGCCCTTGGTTATTAAAAAAGGTGACACTTTTGATAGGTCTCGAGAGGGACTCTCAATTAAGAGAAACCTCGGCCAAGACTTTGACAATTTATTTTTAGTTATAAATAAATCAGAAACGTCTTCTGTATTCAGACGTTTCTGTTTATTTTTCTCTTTAATAATTGGGTTGGGGGGGATTGAGGAATCCATGAAATATTTCCTTAAGTTTCACCCCTTGACGTCCCCCAGGTTACTGCCCTGCCTACTAGGGGGAGGACTAGCGCGGATAACCTGCGCATGGCCTCAGGGCTCGCCAAGGGGTATACTCAAGCCAGAAAGTAAAAAATACTTGTCTAACCTGATTGACCCAAGCCGCCGCTCTGTAGAATGTACTTAGGACACAAAGGTAGGTAGTATGCTGAGTGAAAAATAACAGAGCATTAAACTTGGAAGGGTACATTCTACAGAGCTACAACGACCAAAGCCGATTGATCAGAGTGGGCCACTCTGACCTCCCGTCTAGGTGAACCATGGGCCAAAGTAATGTGTTGCAGAGAAAGGGCTCGCAAGCCAAATCCCCACTCAATGACCAGGATTCCACTCTCCACCGACACGGGTCGCAACGCACGGCAAACACGTTGCCCCATTACAGGGATCCTTTTAGTCGCCGTTTACGACACGCAGGACATACGAAGGGTATATTCTTATCACCCCCTACACCCCAGGGGGGTGCGTGGCATAGGATCATCTGTTGAACGCTACCTGCGCAGTAAGAACTATGGACACACACTTCGGGAAAGTATAGCCTTTTCTAGGTATAGGGATGTAATGAAGGCTAAACAAAAGGAATTAAAAACCCCCCATAGATCTGATGCCATAACAGATGACTAGATAGTATCTCTGTGGCAGGCCAAACAGTTAGGATCAACTTCACCACAGTCAATTTTAAATACACTTTGGTTTCTTAACACCATAGATTTTGGTCTCCGTTGTTCAGACGAGCACAAATGCTATGGGGTGATATTGAACTGAAATTAGATAGTGATAAGATAACAGAGTGTCTAGAATTTACAGAAACAAGACGGGGCTACAATTCATTAAATTACACCAAACATGTGGGTAAATATACAAAATAAAGACCGCTGTCCAGTCGAACTGTACAAACTTTATAAGAGTTTGAGGCCCCAAAACTACTCAAATCCAGACAGCCCCTTTTACGTATCGTGTACAACTGTACCTATTCCCAAAGTAGGTTCCCTATGGTTTAAGCGTCAGCCAGTTGGCATACATAAATTCGAAAACTTAATGTAAACCATGTCAAAGGCAGCTGGAATTTCAACAGATAAAAAACTCACCAATCACAGTGCCAGAAAACACCTGGTTCAAAAACTGAACGATTCTGATGTCATGCAAATATCCGGACATATAAATATACAGAGCATCAACAATTATTCACATATAAATGATAATCAGCATAAGAAAATATCATCAATTCTTTCTGGTTCAGAATGAAACTACCAGCGTCCACTCCCAGTCCCAACATCAACCGTCGTTTCTACGTCATCATTATTGTCTTCACAAACACAAAGTTATAACAGTACTTCAACTTCAAACAAACGCGAGCATTTGCAATCTGTTTTTGGGTACAGTAGTATTAATGGAGGAACGTTTTCAATTACCATAAACAATTACAATACTCCAAATAAACGTCCAAGAGTTATAGACAGTGACACCGATTAGTTTGTTTATCAATCATGGCGGTCGGCTTGACCTTACAAGAACTACCGGGTCAATATATAGGACTTTGCAGCGGGTGACTTACTGCAAAACTAGTGTATCACTACGCTGTAGTGTAATTAGGTTCCGTAAAATAAAATCTATACCACAGAATTGTATTTTTTTATTTGTGTTTATCAATAAAGACTCGTAGGAGATTCTCTATATATACAAGAAAGTCGGTTTATATTAATTATTTGAAAAAAGTAAGTATAAGTCGATATACGACAGGAGTATTATTTAAATATACTTGTATTCCTTTTCTATCAGAAGTAAAATAAGAAGGGCCTTTTAAAAAAAACCTTTTATAATCACTGCTTTGCTATAATCGTTTTATAATTTAGTTTTTAAAAACTTTCACCCGTCTATTTATATTATCTCCCTTGTCTGGGATGTGGGAGTCTACATATTTAGGAGGTTATTTAAAAGAAGCAAAATAAAACACAGGTTGCTATACTCCTTTCCGCGAAAAAAATCGAAAGAGAGAGGAGACAAATAGCTTCCTCGTAACGAATTAAAAAATGCATGATACATTTAAGGTTTTATAAGGTTTTTGTATCTTCATATAATTTCATAATTCTAATTGAATGATAAGGGTGTGCGACCAGTCTAATTCTACACAAATGTGTTGCTTTCTACATATTTCCATTTATTTAGGGTGTACATATTTGATTCAATTCTAATGAGATTTTAGTCATTAGAAAAGCATTATATCGGGATAGTGATGACTTCACGTTTTCTAAGTTAGATCTATATATATAGTATTTGGTTAAAAAATATATAAAAATTTAATGTTTTGTAAAATCCCATTCACATGAATTATTGAAACTTGTTTTACTGGATACCCAAAATGGATATTTGTATTTGTTAATGTTATATTTATGTTACTTTTAAGGGTAATTTTTAGCATTTCGCTCCAGATTCGTTGGGCATAACTACAGAACATGAATAAGTGGTTTACTATCTCAATATCGTATTGACAGAAGGTGCAAAGAGCAGATTCAGTTAACTTTAATTTACATAGTTATTCGTTTGTATATATTATTTTTTGAATATATTTGTATTGAAAGTTGTGAAGCTTGCTGTCTATACTTATATTATGTGCAAGATTGAATATCTATTTCATACGTTGTTCATTTATTTTTATTTCGAATTCCTGTTCCCATTTGCCTATAGCCAACGGCTTTTCATATGGTAAACTGATCCGCGCGGAGTATAATTGTTTAGCAGTGATCGACGTTAAGTCATGCTTATACCACGATTTTAGGTTAGTGTTTATTTCTTCTAAATAGGTAATACTCTTACAATTTTGTGTTTCGTTGTGTACAATAGTTTTCAGAAATCTCTTGACAACTAACGATATATTTTTAATATAATTTATACAATATTCGTCAGTTACCCGCTCATTTAAAAAAAAATTCAATAAGATCATGCATATACAATGTATTATTATTTTAAAATTTCTTTCTAAAAATATTATTATCTAGTCCTATACATCTATTATTCCAGAAAATTTGATTTTTCTGTTGTATGAAATTATCAATATGTTGAGTATATATAGCATACTAATTTTGAAATAATTCTTGATAAAAAGGAGATGCATATTTTAGTATTGCCGTACATAAGGATTAACAGAAATATTTTTAAAAAATTTGGAACAATATACTTTATCAGTTTGTTTGTCTACCATTTGGATTGTCTTCAGCTCCTAGGGTTTTTACCTAAATTTTAAAACCAGTATATATTTGGTTCCGGTATCAAGGTATTCGGTATACATATTATATTGATGATTCTCTTATTATGAATCAAGATGAACAGCAATGTTCTAAGGATACAATTGTGATCAAAGATAAATTATTCACCTATTAATACTGGTAAATCAAGTCTAATACCAAAGCAGACTATTGTGTTCTTTGGGTTCATTATTGATTCTGTGAAATTTAAAGTCTTCCTGACTAAGGATAAGATTAAAAAGATGTTGAAATATGCAAATTTCATAAAGTCTTAAAACTATCACATCTGTTAGAATTTTGGCTTCTTTCATTGGTTTAATAATTAATGCATTTTATGCTGTACAAGAAGCAGTGTTACATTATAGAGGTTTGGAAAGAGATAAAATAAGAGGACTTGGATGTAATATGAATTATGATAATACTGTATTATTGTCTGATGTAGGCATTGGTGACATTGTTTTGTGGCTGAATAACACTGAAATGGCAAGACAATTAAATCAACAAGTCTCTATTACAACATACGCATCTTCCAATGGCTGCTGTATTCATGACTCAAAATCTGCTATTTCTTTTGGCGGTAGATGGTCACTTTCTGAATCTTATATCAAATTAATTTTTTTAGAACTAATAGCCATATTTTATGGGTTACAAGCCCATTATTCGAATTGCACGGGTATTCATATTGAGTCTTCCCCGGACAATACTTCTTATATAAATAATCTCTTATACAAATAATTTTAGTGGCATGAAGTCAATCCATTGAAATGAATTAGCTAAATATGTTTGGAACTGGTGTATTAATAGGAATATCTTTTTATCTGCTAATTTAATTTCCAAGCTGAATGGATGTTTAAACTCTGATTTTTCACAGAATTTGTGATCAATTTTTTCATCCAGACATAGACTTGTTTTCAACCCGAGACTTAATTTTCTAATAGATTTCTTTGTTTCTTGGCTCCCTGAACCAGGTGCTTGTAAGAATAATGCTTTTTCTTTGGCATAGGGTGATTTAAATCCGTACATTTTCCCACATTTCGTATTTTGAAAATAATATTTTCAATTGCGATATTATTAAATCAATATTGTTGGCGTATCTTGCATGGCAACCACTTGCCCCGAGTGCCAGTCAGTAGACGTGTAGCCGAATTCTGAGCATGTTCCCGACGTTGAATTTGTGATTTATGAAGTCCGTACAGTAGTGATTATTAAAGCATGAATCAAAAGTTCGAGGTTTTCAGAACTTAAAGTTATTATTTCTCATACTTTACAAAGTAGATAACATGACGAAAAACAGACTGAAGTTATGTGGTTATCATGACGCCAATATTCTTAGTGTTTTCTGGCGGGATTAAAGGTCTCGCCATCCAGTTGATATGTGGCTTGACTAATTATTGTTTGTCTAGGCGACGATGGAAGGATTTCTGTTTCGAAACTATAATTATAGGAGTTTAAAAGGTAGTTTTTAATTACCGGTACGTCACAATATTCTCTATAAAATTCCGCTATTAGACCGTCGTTTCCAGGAGACTATTCTTTTTTGAATGCTTTCATAGACACATTACACTCACTTTCATCTAGTTTGTATTCTAATAAAATAAAACCAAGTACGAACAATCCAAACCATTAGACAAAAAAAACGGTATAGGCAAATCAGTGTAATCAGGCAAAATAGTGTAATCAGCATAATGGACTGCTCCTCATGTACAAAATACACGACAAACAGTGGTAACAGGTGTCCGGAAGAGTAAGTGTACCCTGCCTGGCGCGCCACACCCGCCATAGCTGCATCCAACCTATTCAGAACAAAGACAACAGTCGCCCAAACTCATCTATTTTTATCAACTAATAAAATCCAATGAAACTAGAATGTTTCTCTTTATTCATTCCTTGTTCTGAATAGTTGTGATCCAGTTGTGTCAATTTCTAGGTCCCAAATATTTTAGTTTTGAGAACCGGCCCCCGATCACAATAAGGATGTAAATTTAATGATATAACCGAGCCCGGTATTAGGATGTAATTGGTGATTAAATAAAAATAGATACATACTGTACAAGGGCTACATTATCAACGATCTATCTTTGCATATGAATATCGAGGGGTGGTGGGGTGGATGAATGGTTAGCATGCGCGCGCTGTATCATAAAGTCTGTCATTGTGTCAACTGGTATGGTTTAAAATCCCCGGTTCTACGTGGCAAGGAGTAGGGTCGCTTGTCCAACCTCGTGGGTGTTCTATGGGTCCTCTGGTTTCCTCCCATTGCTAAAGACCCCTACGCGCAAGCGAATAATAGAAATAAAACTAAACCATATGTTAGTACCGAAATGACCTAGTTTGTGTCGAGTGGACGTTAAACCCAACTTCTCTCCATATATATATAAATACCGCGCGATATTATACAATCTTAAACTTTTAATATATCGATCGCCCTGTTTTGTTAGAGAAAGTACATTTTTTTAAGTTCTACATGTATACCTTATTTATGCTTAATTAGTTGTGTTATCCTTTATAAACCTAGCAGATCAATGTACCCTAACGCAGTAATTAGACTTTCAGTGTATTTTTTATAAGTACCGAACAATATTAAATCGATCTTGCGCAAGAATCATCAATTCTTGATAATAATCTAAGATGAGTTGATTTACGCTCCACATACATGTACAATCTATCAAAAAAGTAACAAATTCATCTGAAATTATTTTTAATTATCTGTCATGTTGGCTGCCGTGTTTCCGTTTTAACATGATTTTTATAGCTTCGTTATGTACTCTACAAAGATAATCGTTGATAAATGAATACGATGGCTAATATTTTTGTTGTCAATATTACACTTTTAAAAACTTGCTTTGCTGCTTTTCTTGCAACAAATTGTTTACTTGGACACATTATACAGAAATTTCAACTTTTTTTTACCAGTGAATTAATGTTTCTAGATAATAGCTTGTAAATCAACATGTGCTTTAATTATACCCGTAATGACAATTGAGGCTTCCGTCTGCCGGTTTGTGTACACGTAACTATTTTTTTTTCAGTGTTAGATAACGAAGATGTTATTTGAATCTAAATTTGACTATTTAATTTGTCAAGTATACGATAAGTATAAAATAAATAGCCTTAACAATGTAGTTATATTAGGATAACATTCAAATCGAACGACAAAGGCATACATGTACTTAAAGACACATGGAACACCAAATGCCTGTGTTTCAGAGTTTTCGAAAAATTGTGCTTTTTACGTCTCAGAAATCTGAACATTTAACTTAGCATGCGTATAAGGCGGATTCAAACATTTACTTGTCAAATTTACCTCGCATTTCAGAATTGCATAATTATGAATGTATTTTAGAAAATTGTTCAGTCCAACCTGGTGATAATAAGGTGATCGGTCTGATTCCATCCGTTGGGGTATAGTTCAATTTAAAAGGTTTTCTTGTCGAATTGCATAATTATGAGGGACATTTTACGTGTGCAGAGGACCTCAGTTTATTGTCCCATCCGCACTACTGGCAGTTGACATCTTCTCTCGTTTGAGGGAGCTATCTGCCCATTGCATACTTATTCTGATTTAATAATTAAACATTCGATTCTCTAGAATATTAGGTGGTCGTAATATTGAACGGATTAAATCACAGGTGCCATTTAAAACGTTTAAACTGATAAATGGGTTTCTGTTTATTATCGGGGGATTGAATAGCCGAATGGTTAGCTCGAGCTTGCTGTATCATAAAGTCTTTCATTGAGCCAACTGACGTGGTTTTGAATCCCCGGTTGTACGTGACAAGGGGTATGGTCGCCTGTCGAATCTCGTGGGTTTCCTCCCACTGCTAGAGACCACTACGCACAAGCGAATTATTGAAATAAAATTAAACAATATGTTAGTCCCGAAATGACCTAATCCCAATGTAAGCACTATCAACTTAAATAAAACAATTAGTTATTCTCTCTATTGTGTTTTTTTTGTATGGTGTTGTTTCGCAGCTCCGCGTACAATGGCTCTTGAATTAAAGAAACACAACAAAATATTAATTTAACGGCTAGCGCTTTCTGTTCGTACTGAACATCATAAGGCCTTTTTTATTTACGAAGAATTACGTAGAACCATTATATATATAATTATGAGGTTTATACTGTGATTTATAACCTAAGGCCTGTTATGATTATTATTCTAATCTGAAATAGGGGTTTTTATCTCCAAACTATTCTGTGGTTAGAAATAAGTACGTCCATGAATATAAATTGGTAGGTCTGGAACCAGCTTTTCAAGATGGGATTTAACTATTTACAAAAATCCCGCCTATTTCACCCCGTCTCGGCTAAATATTCCGGGTTATCCCTTTTTATTGTTTATATGGAGACAGGCCAGCTCCTGGTAAAAAGACGGGCTAACCCGTTTAACAGTTTCAACCCGTTTAACAGAGTCCAACCCTTATATGACAGGGCGAACGTTCTAGCCGGGTTAAAAACAATTTTACGTTCTTTGACAAAATGGCGACTCCCCGAAGGCATGGGCAGCTACGAGCAATTATATCTGTTAGGGCTAAGCAAGATAATATAATAGCTGAAGAGTTGTCTGAATCTCTGCTGAACGACAGAACTAGAGATTTTTGGGTAGAAGTTGACAAAATCAAGGGTAAAGCAAAACCCATAGCCACTAATATTGATGGTAATGTCGGAGATAATGATATAGCTAAATGTTTTACACAGAAATACAAAGAATTGGATAACTGTATTTCATACGACAATGCCGACATGGACAAATTAAGTTGTGACATTGATTCTAACATTATGCACTTTTGTCAGACAAATACATGCAATGCTATTAAACATACTATCTCTAAATATAATGTTTCTGAAGCCTTACACAAACTGAAACATAGTAAAAATGATGGTTATATGGGTCATAGTAGTGATCATCTTATAAACTCCTCAAATACTTATCATGTCCATTTATCAGTGTTAGTAACTGCCATGATTAAACATGGTTATTGTCCAGAATCATTTTGTTTGTCAACTATTACATCCATACCTAAACATCGTAGACAATCCTTGAATAGCTCTAGTAACTACAGAGGAATATCACTGAGTAGTATTATAGGTAAATTAATTGATTTGATATTATTAGATTGTTATCCTCATATATTTAACTCCTAACAATTACAATTTGGTTTTAAGAGTGAACACTCGACAACTCATTGTACCTTTGTATTGAATGAAACTATTAAGTATTATCATAACCGGAAGTCTGACGTATTTGTTGGTCTGCTTGATGCCAGCCAGGCATTTGATCGGTTGAACTACATAAAGCTGTTTCGATTATTATTACGAAACAATATATGTTGTGTAATTGCTAGATTTTTCTTAAATTTGTATATTAATCAAAAAATCAGGACCAGGTGGGGTAATTTCACAGATAAACCATTCTCTGTTTCGAATGGAGTGAAACAAGGCGGGGTTTTATCTCCCATATTATTTAGTTTGTATCTAGATGAGTTACTAGTGCGCCTGAAAAACAGTAAATTTGGTTGTTACATTGGGCATGTTTATGTAGGAGCCCTGGCATATGCAAATGACGTCACCTTAATTACACCAACAAGAAAGGCCCTACAAGAATTACTTAACATTGCAGAGTCGTACTCTAATGAATACGATGTCAAATTCAACCCCGACAAAAGTAAGCTTCTAATATTTAGACATAATAATAAACCTGATACGAGTACTTGTCCAATTAAGTTCGGTGATAAAGATATTAATATCTCAACTTCAGTATTACATTTAGGTAATCCAATCTTTAGTGATCAAACCAAAAAAAATATAGACAACTGTAAAAAAAACCTTTATTGTAAGATTCAATGTAACTTTAAATGTATTTAAGTGTGCCTCGCCATGGATTAAGTATAAACTATTTAAAACCTTTTGTATGCCATCTGTGGATAAATTTTACTGTGCCTGGCGCAAAAGTGTAAGACGAATATTTAATATTCCATATAGAACTTATAATGTCCTATTACACTTGATTTGTAATGATCTACCTATTGATGTCCAAATTCATAAACGGTTTGTAAAATTTATTGTATCTGTTCTAAACAGTAAAAACAAATGTACCCACATATGTGGGACTACTTGCACTAAATGGTAGCCAATCAAATGCAAGTAATAATATTTATTATATTAGTGAAAAATATGAAATGTATAAAATTGTATTCTGTTCAATGACAAAAACTGAGATAATAAGTAGGATGGTAAATGTCGCCACAAACAAATATCAAGTTAATGACCTGCAAACTGCTAGCGCTATAAATGACATGTTATTTGTGAAACATTCTAATGAAGTCTGTGATAAAGAAGACATAAACGAGATTATAGAGTATTTATGTACAAAATAATTAAATTTAATTTTAATTGTATTTATGAAACTGTATATAATATAATTGAAAAAGTATTGTAAATATTATTATTAGTATTACTACCACTATTATTATTAGTGCATCTGTACTTCTATATGTATACCTTTGTGTATGAAATAAATATTATTATTATTATTATTATAGTTGTAACGTCCTTGTTAGAATTGTTGACATCACATTTACATGTTGTACTGGGGTGTGTTCTTAACGTCATCCAAGCCTGATACTATACTTCGTGTACGACCATTATCTTTCAACCAAAAATTTGCGAAGAAGACGAGTAACTGGGAGAGTACGAAAACAGACTATATTATGGCAGAACGGATCAGTGGTGGTTTAACATGAAATTAGGTAGACTTGAAGATTCAGAATGGCATCAGAATTTCCGTATGTCAAAACAAGATTTTCAAAAGCTTGCAAATGAATTACAACCTTTTATTGCACCGAACACACTATCACAGCTTTGATACCTTTAAGGACCCTGGCTCATTTGCAATGACTGCAAACTTTTTTGGGGTTTCGATTAGCATAATTTTCACAATTATCGTGCAGGTTTGTAAAAGCTATTACATTTGAACTAAGCAAAGTATACTCAAAACTACCAATTATAAATGTTCATGAATTCCAGACAAAAACTGCAGCATTTGAGGATAAATTTGGAATAACCCAGGCATTTGGTTGTGTTGGCGGAACACATATTGCGATTAAGCGCCCAGTTCAAAATTCCCAAGATTATTATTGTTAAGAAACCTTTTTCTCTCTCAATATGCAAGCTGTTTGTGACACATCAGGATTATTTATGGACGTGGACTGCAGGTGGCCAGGTACGTGATGGCAAAATATTTGCCAATTGAAGTCTAAACCAAAAGCTAAAAAGTAACTCCCTACCAATAACAATTCGTTCAGTTTTGACCGGATGTACCAAAATACAGAATTACTTCATTGGCGGCCCAGCTTATGCCCTTCCCCTATACTGTGTTAAGGAATATCCCACGTAATATTTAATACCAGGAATCCAATCGAGTGTGCATTTGGTCGACTTTAAGCAAGGTGGGGAACTAAACTTATCAATTTGAAGCTGGATAACTTACTTACCTTTAACTATTTACAGATGCTTCGTTTATTGTGAAGTTCGTTATCTGGTTAAAAACAGATGTTGGTAATGGAAGCTAGACAAGGCAATAGAGTCGATACAGTGTATTCGTGTAACACTGATGAAGGCGAAGATGTTCGGGATGTTCTAAAACAATACCTTTTAAAGGACAATCTTCCTGATCATTTGTGAATTATTTATTTTGTGAAACGTAGATCTATAAAAGATTGCCATAAAACTTTTGTTAAACTTTTTTATTTTTGTACGTGTTGAGGAGGGTTCGGGTGGGATACAGTCGCAGTCAGATACAAAACTCGGCTTCACTAAACAAACTGTTTTCCCTGAAGACTCAATCCATATGACATGTTCACCGAGCAGGTTGTTCTACCAATGGCAGTCGTATGTTCTATCCATTGAGCCCCCATCCAAACCCCTTTCAAAGTGGATGCGCATTTTTGAAAGGTAAAAGTTAAAAGGAGTAACATGCTTTCTTTTAATGAACTCTGCGCACGCGTTGACCCGCCTTTAAGCCCGGAAATGTATTTATATAAACGGCGGGCTGGCTCTTCTAACCGAGCTTCTCGGTCTGAAGAACGGGAAACTCGGTTAAAAGGGCCAGTCCGCTTTCTTTATAAATACTTTATTTTAATATAATGACGTCACTATCGTGGCCCGTTTATGCGAGCTGGTTGTCAGCAAGGGTTAGCCCTTTTCATAAAGACAGGCCCTAAGGACCTGGGGCGGTATTTATAAACATTCTAAGAGTTGAAATCAACTCTTAACTGTCAAAAATTACTCCTAACTTTGTAGATTTCCCTTAGACCTATTTATAAAACATTTTACTTTAAGAATTACTCCTAACTTGTTAAAAGTACTCCTATCTTGGTTAACATGGCCGTCCGTGTACGCCGCCTAAGAGAGTTTAAAACAAGTAGGGATTTCTTAATGGAGTACAACAATGACGAGTTGATAAGGAGATATCGAATGGACATGGGTAGGATTCTTTTTGTGACAGATTTAGTTTGGTTAGTACCCAAGTCTTACATTTAGTTAAAAATAACTCTAAGACCCTTTATAAATATTTCTAGAGAGTAACTTTTAACTAAATGTTGTTTTAGGAAGTCTTAGAGTAAAAGTTAAGAAAACTCTAAGAATTTTTATAAATACGGCCCTAGGCCCCGAGTTCACAAAGCATTCTCAGACTTAAGTTAAGAATTAACTTAACTTTCAATCACTGTTTATGAGAAATATCTTTGATCCAGAAAAACAAAACTTTCAATCACTGTTTATGAGAAATATCTTTGATCCAGAAAATCAAAACTTTGTATATAGTTTTTATTGGTGTATTTGATACATATAAACAGCAAATTGTGGGGGCCCTTAAATGTGGGGGTGGGGTGGGGGCATTTGTCCTACTTTGCCCCCGCCCCCCTAGATCTGGTACTGATGATGCAAATATGATTCTAGACAGTGTAGTTGGAAGTCCATTTGAGAATCAAGTGTATTCAACAGGTTCATACTGTCTGGAACATCGGGAACATGCATATCCTTAACATCATGCTTGAACTCAAATCTTCATTCTCATAATCTCCAAGCATGGTAAGCTAGATACAATTTTTGAATAGTCTGTACATTTAACATACCTTCTAGCTTATTGTTTGTCCTTATTGTCTAGTTAAACACATTCTTAAGCCCAGCTTATGTCGCCCTACGACGCGATAAAACTGTCGGGAACTGAATGTCGCTACGACTGATTGTATCCACGACTGGAAGCAACCAAGAGAAACCAGTTGATCGCAGTCGTAAGAGCGCTTATTCACACGATCTGTGCCAAGTGCCAAACTGGAAAAGGCCTCAGGCCTAATTTGCTACCCTTGTAAAATGACGCGATTATTATTATTATTATTATGTCGCCCGGCATCAGTTGAAGATTTGGAGCCACAACTGACCACATGACTGACACGTGATGACCTTCAAAATGGCCTGATTACATGGCCGTTACCGACCCCTGGGTGTCACGTGACTAAATAACCGAATCCTGTTGCCTACGTCGACTTGGCGCCAGTCGCATGTGCGCTTTTGTCGCTTGCGACTAGAGACAACTAGTTGTCTACAGTCGCAGGAGTAGAACATGTGCGACTCGGAGAAACTGGATACAACTCGACGGCGACTGGCTTGCGTCCGATTCACACCAGTCGTAAGAGCGCTTATGTCGCCCAAGTAGTTATGACTGATTGTATCCACTTGATCGTAGACCGGTCGCCGATAGTTTTATCGCGTCGTAAGGGCGACATAAGCTGGGCTTTAAGATGACATTTTGAAAAGGCTGAATCCACTGATGTTCTTTATAGTTCATTAACTCAATTAATTTATCATTTACCCTTAGGTTTTTAAAATAAAGATTAACACCACAAATTGTACGTTTATGTATATTCAGTAACATGATGTTTATTCAGTATTTGTTATAATACAACCTGGGGCCTGTTTCACGAAATTTTAACTAAAATAAAATCCGATTTTAGTAATTCGATTGGATAGTATTAGATTGATTTTAGCGCTTAGCCAATCAGATTTAAGTATGTACTAAAATTTGGATTTTATCTCAAGTTGAAATTTCGTGAAACAGGCCCCTGGGTTACGGATAGTGAAAACTTTCCAAGAATTGCGTTATAGTAAAATATTATCTTGGCCAAAGAATTTGAATAGCACTTCCGGAATTAAACAATTCACGTCTATGTTGTCAAATGTAAACACAGATTGATCAGTGATGCGGTATATGTTATGATCTAGATTACATCGTTCTAAGTTATATTAATTGTATGGATGTCTTACAATGGTTGGTTCAATGGCCCAATACCGTGTTGATCTTTAGATTACTTACTACGACCCGTACGTTTATGTACATTCAGTAAAGCCGGATATATGTAATAAATACACTCTAGGATGGGTATATAGAGGATTTTATTTGTGCAGCGAGGCAATCAGTTAGTTTAAACAATATTTTATTCGTTTGAAAAGGATTAAACAACAGGCAAAGCCTATACAAGTTTTTTCCCATGGATACAGAAAATAATAAACGATAAATATAAACATATACATAAAAATAAGATGAAATATAATAAATTGTTAAACCGAACAAACATACAGTTTCATGTGAAAATGGTATATACGAAATATAGTTGATGCAATTATTTGATATTATACAACAATATGTAAAAGCAAAAAAAACCTTTTGGTGCTTTTAATAAAATTATTGACTACCGGTGTAGGTTGTCATTCATAGTCCATTGGTCAATCACGCTATTTTAACGATATTTCGCCTAATAGTTTGGATGCAGTTATGGCGGGTGTGGCATGCCAGCAGGGTAAGCTTATTCTTCCGGACACCTGTTACCACTGTTTTTCTATAGAAGACCAAATGGGACAATATTCATGATTCGTGTTTCTACATTCCAGTTTGAACATTTTAGACACGAACGCAACATTCTAAACTTATGATTCTCGTTTCTACATTCCAGTTTGAACATTTTAGACACGAACGCAACATTCTAAACTAATGATTCTCGTTTCTACATTCTTATGTCAACACTTCATGCACAAAATCAACATTTTAAACAAAAAATTGACTTTATGTTCGATATTCGCCGTTTTATCGGTAACTTTTATACATCATTAAATATTAAAATTATAACATAATTTCTTAATTTTACACGACAAAGAAATCAATTCAATGGTTTCTGAAAGTGTCTAATAAAAAAAATCTGAAATTTGAACTCTTGTGAAAATATCTTCTACGTTTCAAAAAGTCTTGAAGTTAAAATCTTGAAATGAAAATGTCCAGAAAAATAATGAATTATCAATATTATTACACCAGAGGGCGCTAACCGAAAACAATTTGGCGACCAATTCGGCTAGCGACCTATTCGACAGATCCAGCTGGTAGGTAACCTGTTCGTTGGCAACCTATTCAGAATAAATTCAACAGTAGACCAAACTCATCTTTTTTATCAATCAATCAAATTCAACGTTACGTCTATCAAATGAAAGTAGAATATATTATTATTTATCCATTCCTTTAGCTCAGAATAGCGATGTAATTTCGCATTATCTTACAAAATTCTGGACATATTCCGAACGGTATTTAAATAAGCTTTCCCAAATATTATTAGTAAAAGTTGGCACAGTCATATTAAAGGGGTGCATTCTCATCCTATACATGGCCAATTTTGAAAATAAAAAGATCTAAAGGCAAAGACTGTTAATGTTAATGTTAATATGCCGTGTCAAAATTCGGACCATCGTACACAATTCTGACGATCCAACTAAATATATTCGAAAAGGTAATTGAATAAGCTTTCCAAATATTATTAGTAAACGTTGGCACAATCATATTAAAGGGGTGCGCCCTCAACCTGGGCATAGCCAATTTTTCAATATTGTAAATGTAAAGATAGGCCTGTGGTTTTTTTTTCGAAGTCCAAATTAGGATTATCCTGATGCCTACAAAATTCTGAGCATCTGGCTATGTATATTCTGAAAGGTACATGTAATTGAATAAGCTTTCTACTTAATATTAGTAAAAGTTGGCACAATCATGTTAAAGGGATGCACTCTCATCCTAAACGTCGCAAATTTTTCACAGCACTTTAATAAATCTTGTTTAATCACCTTTCGGGATATATATAGCTGGATGCTCAGAATTTTGTACCGGCCTATATTTACGTTTAGAATATTGAAAAATTGGCTATGTTTGATTGTGTCCACTCTTACTAATAATATTTGGAAACCTTATTCAATTACCTTTCAGAATATATATAGCTGGTTGCTCAGAATTTTGTACGATAATCCGAATTTTGACTTCGAATAAATACCGGCCTATCTTTACATTTAGAATATTGAAAAAATAGCTATATTCAGGTTGAGAGCGCGCCCCTTTAATATTATTTTGTCAACTTTTACTAATAATATTTAGAAAGCTTGTCTAATTACCTTTCATAATGTATACAGCAGGATGCTCAGAATTTTGTACGATGATCCGAATTTTGACTCGGAATATCACTGTTCTTTCACTTTCAAATTGAAAGCGCGCCCCTTTAATAAGATTGTGCCAACTTCTACTTATAATATTTGGAAAGCTTGTTCTACTAATAATATTTGGAAAGCTCGTTCAATTACCCTTTAGAATATATTTAGTTGGATCATTAGAATTTTGTACGATGGTCCGAATTTTGACAGGGCATATTAACATTAACAGTCTTTCCCTTTAATTCTTTTTATTTTCAAAATTGGCCATGTTTAGGATGAGAGTGCTCCC
This sequence comes from Patella pellucida, assembly GCA_917208275.1. Lineage (NCBI taxonomy): Eukaryota > Metazoa > Mollusca > Gastropoda > Patellidae > Patella > Patella pellucida. Next base: position 53,332,799 of record OU795043.1, read on the forward strand.
CTTTAATATGACTGTGCCAACTTTTACTAATAATATTTGGAAAAAGCTTATTTAAATACCGTTCGGAATATATTTAGTTGGATGTCCAGAATTTTGTAAGATAATGCGAAATTACATCGCTATTCTGAGCTAAAGGAATGGATAAATAATAATATATTCTACTTTCATTTGATAGACGTAACGTTGAATTTGATTGATTGATAAAAAAAGATGAGTTTGGTCGACCGTTGAATTTATTCTGAATAGGTTGCCAACGAACAGGTTACCTACCAGCTGGATCTGTCGAATAGGTCGCTAGCCGAATGGGTCGCCAAATTGTTTTCGGTTAGCGCCCTCTGGTGTAATAATGTTGATAATTCATTATTTTTCTGGACATTTTCATTTCAAGATTTTAACTTCAAGACTTTTTGAAACGTAGAAGATATTTTCACAAGAATTCAAATTTCAGATTTTTTTTATTAGACACTTTCAGAAACCATTGAATTGATTTCTTTGTCGTGAAAAATTAAGAAAATTATTTTATAATTTTAATATTTAATGATATATAAAAGTTACCGATAAAACGGCGAAAATGAAACATAAAGTCAATTTTTTGTTTAAAATGTTGATTTTGTGAATGAAGTGTTGACATAAGAATGTAGAAACGAGAATCATTAGTTTAGGATGTTGCGTTCGTGTCTAAAATGTTCAAACTGGAATGTAGAAACGAGAATCATAAGTTTAGAATGTTGCGTTCGTGTCTAAAATGTTCAAACTGGAATGTAGAAACACGAATCATGAATATTGTCCCATTTGGTCTTCCATATTTTTCGTGTATTTTATACACGGTGAACAGTCCATATGCTGATTACACTATTTTGCCAGATTACACTGTTTTGCCTATACCGTTTTTTTAGGACCTCGAATTTAGTCTAATGGTTTGGATTGTTCGTACTTGGTTTTATTTCACTTCTAAAATCAAAATATTAGAGGTGTTCGAAATTTCAATAATTCGCTTGTGCGTAGGTGTCTTTAGCAATGAATGTCAACCATCATTGTGACAGGGTTGTCTCGCTTTCTAAAATAGAATAATACATCGCGGGTGCATAATCCAAATTTAATTTACTGTAAAATAATTATATCAATAGTAAGAAGGTAGACACATGCATAACAGCGACCAATCAGAGGGCGACCTACGCGGAAACCGTGACATTGAACGAAACTTTAACTTTGCAAGTCGATTATCACAGACAAACATTGAAGCTGGAAAGCGCGAGACTTGGTATTCGCGATGATCGATGAATCTGATCGGCCTACAATCTGAATGAGTTGCCCAATCGAAATTAGTAGTAAAACGTGCGGGGTATTACGTGAAGGGCTTGATAAGATTTACTTAGTTACAGCGAAATCAAGCCATCTTTTGAAGGTGCTTGTCAGTGGGCATGGGAACGAACATTGTTTAATTATTCAGATGGAACGAAATCTTGACAACAATATATACTGGAAAACACGTTACCCATTTAGGGTGTTTTTCCGGTGTTTTCCGGTATTCAGTATAAAATGGTGTTTTCCGGTTGTTTGCTGTATATAGTATAGCCCGAAATTCCAAGGTCCCGTGCAAACATTGGCGTACACATACAAGATCCCCTGGCATATGAAATTCGATATATGAGTAGAAATTCCCTTATAGAACACTGTAGGGCGTATGCCCGTCTTCATTAGCGACATTTCTCTAATGGCATAACAGTAGGACCTTAAACCCCATTTTATTTCATTGATTCCTATTCGACCCCTGATGTAGGTGGGTGCGTAACATTCTTAAATGTACCAATTGGGGGTCAGGGTAGCAGACGCTAATCAATTCTATGGTTGATTCGGGCTGTTAAAGATAAATTAGCTAAAAGCTCAATGTTTTCTAAATCAATTGTGGATGGCGTCAGATTTCTCCGATATTAAAAAGATTAAAATGTTTCATGGATACTTTGATTTAATCAATAGGGTGGATTCCAGGATTTTCGAGACTTAGCTTCGATCAACCGTGGTTGAAATTATTGCACTCGTCTATCAAACCTTCAAAGGCCATATCTTCGCTTGCAATAGAGTAATTTTAATAAAAAAATTCAAATTATTCATTTTTACACATCTACTTTCTTAACTAATGTGTCTTTAATATGCGTGTATTACAGAAACTTAAGTCGGTTGTTTTCTATATATTTGTCGTGTAATAATTTTATCCGAGGCCTTTCGATAGGTCAGCGACCTTTGGCCTATCAGGGTTTTTTTCTACACAAAGAATCACAGAATTTGTTAGAGCCTTAGTGTTACATTTTGAAGTCCGCGTGGGACTAAATTATACTATCTGGGTGTGGCGTGGTGATGTGAAGTATGATGAATATATGTTTACATATTTTAAATAATCACGGAAATACGTGTCTACTTTAGCATTATTGTTACAGTCTAATGACAGGTAAAAGATTTGAGGAGGTTGGGATAGGGGTTCGTTCATTGGCTCATGGGGTTTTATGTCCGTTTTCCCCATTGGTGATATTGTAGACCAGAGGGTGGGATGGGGATCTTTAAGGGGCCATTCCCGATAACTTTTGGGGAATAAAACTGTTTAATTTTGTGTTAAATCATTTAAATCTGAGGCTGACCAACTAACCTGATATTTGTGATTCGCTTGTAAATAACTTAAACCTGACAGTCTGCAGCTGGAAATGGAGACCTTTGTATTATACAGTATCTGAATAAAACCAGACTTTTTTCTATCGTAAATCGATTATCAGGTCACCCAATGAAATAAAAATGACCCTAAATCTTAAAAGGGTTACGTGTCCTGATAAGCAGTGTTGACGTTCACGTCCAAACGACTCAATATATTCAGCTGAAATTTTCAGACTATGTAAATACACCATGCTTTAATATTTTGGCCCATAAATTTCACAAATACTCGGACTTTAATTTCTGAGACTCTGTTCTTATCGGGATTGTCCCTTTAAATAGCTTGATTTAAATTTAAGTTTTATAATATAAGCTGGGACAATGATTGAACTTGAATCATGCTTATTATTTATTTACATTTTAGCACATGGGTGTGGTCAGATAGATCAAGTGTTACTGGTTGAGCTCTAGGACAACGCGGGGCTTGGGGGCGGGGGGTGAAGACTGTCTTGAACTTTGGAATAACAAGTTAAATGAATCACTATGCTCAACACCACTTTATTTCTTGTGTGAAAAATACATATCCATTTGTATTCTAAAGGTGTATGCATATTTTAAACTGAGAATATACACATTTTTAAGATGTAGAGAAGAAACTTAAATTGGTATGAACATTTTAAAGTTGTATAAACATTGTAAAGTTGTATACACATTCTAAGATGTATACACATTGTAAGATGAATACACATATTAAAGTTGTATACATATATTAAAGATAAATAAATTTACATGTTAAAGATGTATAGACATTTTTAAGATGAATACACAAATATCCATTACACTATTCGATTTATGAAAAGTCGTAATGCCGATTTTATTTTGTTTTTTTCGCAAGTTGATAAATATTTTAATCAAATATATTAATATTAAAATATAGTGTAAATTATATATTTTCTACGCACATAGTCACCAATATTAACCTATCTACTGAAAGTTCATATTTTCTCCGTTTATACGAGCCACGGTGGACCATTAGCCTACATGGCCCAAGTTTCGCCACGTTGCTGGTTGAGTGTGGTAATCTCGATTGTCCAGCGCAACATTTTTTTGTCAGTTGTGTAGGAACAGTTGTCTGGTCGTTCGGATTGGCCGAAAAACCGCATAGAGATCGGCATGCACATAAAAAATTTTTTGACTAATTACAAATGTTACATTTAAGTAATTAACCTTTAGATATTCCCACTGGGAAGATTTACAATCGACTTGACTTGTTATCGATTCCAGGCTACTTGGAGATGCATTATATGAGATGTAGAGAGATAAAGAGAAATGGGGTTTTACGTCCACTCAACACAACTAGGTCATTTCGGGACTAACCTATTGTTTAATAATTGTTTTAATAATTCGCTTGCGCGTAGGGGTCTTTAGCAGTAGGAGGAAACCTGAGTGCCCAGAGAAAACCGACAAGGTTGAATAGGCGCCCCTATCACCTTGCCATATACGCTCAGACCAGGGCTTGAAACCATAACCGCAAGCTAGAGGTGGCCGACCAGTTAGAGGTCGAAGCGCGGCACTCTAGACCACTAGGGCACCCCGACCCTGCCCATTCCCCCCCGGTGAGATTTAGATAAAGAACTGGTCATTCTTCTATGTTTAGATAAATGGATATTGCAAAGGGCATATATCGAAAACATCTATCAAAGTACTTTATTCTGAGCGACGTTATTAATATTTGGGGTTGGGACGGTCGAGTGTCGCGCTTTGAGCTCTAGCTGTCCGGTCACCTCTGGCTTGCGGTCGTCGTTTCGATCCCGGATGTAAACGCCTGTGTCTTGGAGATAGGGGCACCTTCCAAACCTTGTGGGCTTACTCCAAGTACGCAAGTTTTCCTTCCACAGGAACGACCCCTTTATTTTAGTGTTGATGATAGGGTGCAAAGGTCCGAGTTAGTAAAGATCATTTTACATTGACAGACTTAGCCTCAGTTGGTGATGCAATCTGAACGATAGATCTATACTGATGCAGAGAAGTGAAAAGCTACCTACCACTTAATTTTTGTGCGTTATTATTAGTTACTTGCGTTGGTGATGGCGATAGTAACGCCAAGAGAAGTAGCAACCACCAACGAGGTTGACAGATATAGACATAGCTTATCCAGCGCTTCACTAACCAATTTCCAATTTATCTTTGCGTCCCAATTTAGTGGTTGAATTCTGGTGCTTGGTTTCCTGCCATCCATACACAAAACCAGAAGCTTTAGCGATTTTGGTACCGGGCGCGATTCCGGTCGGTGGGCCACGCGCATAATGTAAACGGTTAGAAGCACCGAACAGGTGCTAAATCCTAGAAGTGACGACAGGTAGATGGTTAGAAGTGGGATGTTGGTCGAGGTCGTTGGTAACATTCCACTGACAATCGACATAAATACTGCAAGGGCTAGCAACACTGTTAATACGTAGCTGAGCTTCTCACCCGAACCAACGGGTACTAGGAAGACCGCTACATTCAACAAAGACAAGACTAGTATGGGAAGGCAGACGTTGAGCACGATGAACGCTGGTCGACGAGCGAGTATCAATGTGACACCCACTCTGGACATAATTCGTTCGTGAATGGGTTTTGGGAAATGTGTCACATATACCCCAGCAACTATCCACTCGCTATTCTCCTTTACATTGTTTAGTTTGACCGAATCAATGACGAATAGCCGAAGTTCATCGTACAGGAACTCAACAGGTTGTACCAATATTTTGCACCTTTGGACATCAAATGGGAACTTGGTCATATCCAAAGTGCAGTGAGTTCTAAAAACTGCCGTTGGTGTCCAAAACACTGTCCCATCCGATTGGACAATATACGGATGTAGTTCACCCGAAAACACGTCACGTTTATCAATAGAGTTTGGGATCATTATTCTGGGCTTCCATCTCCTGTTAGCAGTTGGGTGCATCAGCTTCAGTCCACCATAATCGTCAGGATTCCATGTCAAAAATTCATCTTGCCAGCTCAATGCAAAATCCACATTAACCAAAATAGTTTCCTTGACTTCATCTATGTCTAAAATCCCATTGATTCGAATATCAAGAAAAACCGCCATTGAGTTAGTCTGGTAGATTATCGGGCGGATCGTATCACTGTAGTTCGCAAGAAGATCTTTCTCCAATCTTCGTGTGGTTTCATAAGTCGCTGTCTGGTTGGACATAGGTAGGGGGTATATGGACTGATTTACTTGAGGCGGAGACGGAGGTTCTATCGGCTGATTGGGATTGGGCGGGAGTGCCAAAGTCCATAATGGCATGACAGTGAACACTAGTGTGAGCACAAGCACAAAGACCAGTGTGGTCATTTCGGGAAAGGTTGTCAATGATTTTACAACCTGGTGTTTTCTTTCTTCAATCTACTTACTTCTTGTCCAGAAGACTTTAAACGCCCTATGACAACAGATGAAATCCTTGAACTTGGACTACTTCGAGAAAGTAATTTAATAAAGCTTGGAAATCCGGAATCCTACCTTGCGCGCACACTTGGTTGAATGTTTAGGTTTCTGAAATATACAAAACACAATTTCTAAAACACATTCATAATTATGCAATTGTGAAATGCGAAGTACATTTGACAAGAAAATGTTTGAATCCGACTTATACGCATGCCAAGTTAAATGTTCAGATTTCTGAGACGTAAAAAGCACAATTTCGAAAACTCTGAACCGCAGGCATTTGAAATTCTTAAAAGATTGTTTGGGCATTGAACGAAAATCAACTCACCTTAGAGATTGACTACAATATAAACAAGTCTTTATCCAGTGAAGTTTTATATCCAACTGGCTGTCTTGTACACAAATACAATGTTACAAACAATAAGACTATACAATGTTCACCATATCTAAGTGCACACAGTTCTGTAGATTGATTACTATTTAAGGTTTATCACAGTGTCGTTCGATGTATATATTATCCTACTTTGTTGACAAAAAAAGCAGTATACTAGCCAATCCGTTTCTAGTAATTATTAATTCCACATCGTCAATGGTGTTTTTTTTATTCACAGGAATGAAGTCAACTGAAGAGACAATAAGCTGAAACTTAAACTATTAGGCCACTCTTTATATGGCCGCCAAATAACGCAGATGAAGTGTCTATATCTTTAAATAAGCATTTATTAGGCCACGAAAAGGCCGTTAAGCTTTAAATAAGCATTACAACGCGTAATAGATGCACATGTATGTTGATTTGTCGAGATAGTAAGTTAAAATTTGGTAAGTTGTTTCTATATGATCACTAAAAAAATGTTTTGACATCTCATTCGTCAGGGAGGTTAAAGGGTAAGGGCTTATACTGAATTGTCCTTACAATGTATCCTGGAATGACAAATCACTCACCATGTTATATAATTAATTTTCAAAGTCGTTCAAATCGCTGCAATCGGAATAGTCCCCGCACGCATTGTCAATAGACTCAGAGAAGAATGCCATAGCAAACCTGGGCTTGGTCCCCAACATCTTCCAACATACCAGCAACTTCAGACACGCTTCCATCACAGGTGTGCGAGGGCCTTAAAGAATATGTATCACTGATGTACGGGGTATAGACCAAGAACGTCAATGAAGCAAGGTATGTCGTCTTTGACCGATAGTTAACAAGGGAGCAAATATCAAAGGATATAGCATTGATACCACCCTGTTGTCAAACACTGTAAATTCAAAAACTCTGAGCGTATTTCATAGCTCGAGAATGGTGTTCAGCAGGCATCAACGATTATGAAAGCACCGATGCCTGTGGCAAAGTTGGCAATGGTTGAAATGAAGACATTGAACCGATGGGGACAATGACGCCTGAAGATGTGCGAGGACAATTCAGAATACAGTGATCTAGGCGACTTTGAAAATTAATGCTATAACATTGTGAGTGATTTGCCATACCAGGATACATTGTAAGGACAATTCAGTATAAACCTTGTATATGAGATTTTGGCGGCCATTTTGAAAAAGCGCCCTAACAGAAAATGGCTCAGGATTTGGCCTGTTTACCTCATATATTCTTGTTCAGAATAAAAAAAAACTGGTCTCGAAAAAAACACATGAGAATTTCTACTTCTCCAGGCGGCATCTCCCTCAATTTTAACCCGGAATACATAAGGTCCATGTCAGTCCAATCTGATGACCGGTCTGATTCCATCCGTTGTGGTATAGATCAATTTTTTTAAAAAGTGCAACCTTTATTTAAATAACATTTTGATAGAGCGCCAACTTCTAGCTAGGTTAGCTGCGCTGGTGTTAATGATATCATCAACACTACCAGATAGTTTTCTGTGACATGCCCTAGTTTGATAAGTTTGATAATGACAGATTTTTTTGGATTTTTTGTTTTAGTAAATTGGTCAAATACCTTTCTATCCTTCCTAGTTATGGTTCTGCCAGTGGCGTCTAAAACGCAATTGGCGCGTTGTATAAAGAAAGGTTGGCTGTTTATCATAGAGAGAACGGTCATCTCTTTATCTGTCTCCCCGCCCAAAGACTGCATGTGTAAATTCACCCGTGTCAGTGTTATAAAGACGTTAATGCTAATTCATTTTTATTAAAGTTACATTATTCAAGATATAGATAAGAACTAGCCATTCTTGCTATACTAGTTCGAAAGCAGATGATTTAAAATGAATAATTTGAAAATTTCATTCAAATTACTCTATTGCAAGCGAAGAAATAGGCATTTAAAGATTTGACCGACCTGTGCAATAATTTCAACCACGGTCCTGGATGATCAAAGCTACGACTCGAAGCGTCTAGCCGCGCCATATTTGATTTACCGCTGAAACATTTTAATCTGTTTAACATCGAAGCAATCTGATGCCATCCAAAGTTGATTAAGGCATGTATTAGTTTATTAATGTCTAATTAATACTTTAGAAAACATTTCATGCCCAAATAAAGACCTGCACTAGGCAGATTTAGCTCTTGCATAATGCATGTTTAAGCTACCTTTCCCTTTAAAAGAACGTGTTTTCCAATAACAACACTTCATTATAATCCTGAAGTGAGCACTATCAACTTAAATATAGCAATAGTTATTCTCCCTATTGTTTTCGAGCCCTGGTGTGAGCGTATGTGGCATGGAGATCGGGGCGCCTTCTCAACCTCGTGGGTTCCTCCGGGCACTCCGGCTTCCTCCCGTTGCTAAAGACCCCTACGCGCAACCGAATTATTGCCCCCCCCCAAAAAAAAAAAAAAAAAAAAAATTAAAAAATTTGTTAGTCCCGAAATGACCTAGTTGTGTTGAGTGGACGCCAGACCCCATTTCTCTCGCTTTCTGCCTATTGGGTGGTTATGTGTGGTATATATTAGTATTGTATTGTTTCTCAGCACCGCCTACAATGGCTCATAACGATCGTTGTCATATATATGAGGACGTCAGACCCCATTTCTCTCGCTTTCTGCCTATTGGGTGGTTATGTGTGGTATATATTAGTATTGTATTGTTTCTCAGCACCAACTACAATGGCTCTTAACGATCGTTGTCATATATATGAGGCTTATACTGTGATTTATGAACTTTGTTGTATATGAAGATTCTACCTTTAGACCTTTAAGCACTTTTGTGTTCTTCTTCTTCCACTAAAGTGATATCACACTTTTGTCGATTGAATTTTAGGATTAATAGTTGGCTGGGTGGTTAGAAAGGACCAAGAAAGATTGCATGTCCCGAATTGCTTACTCAAGCAGTGCAAGCATCTAAAATGGGGTGTTACAATTGAAAAACAATGGAGGCTTGCGTGTCCCATCGTCTGATTTAAGATCCAGTGTTAATATAAAATCTGTAAAATTCAATCAATGGAAAATATGTCCGTCACTAAACTTATGTCATCTTTACATTTAAAATCACATTTTCTGCATGCCTCTAAAGAGCTTGAGACCCATTACTCTGTACTCATACGACTTACATGTTCTAAGTTCATTAATGTAAAACGAATCCACACTACCCTACTGACAAACATCAATCTCGAAGGAAAATCAATCGGTTAGAAGCTTACAAAAACAATACTATTTCAAAATCAGTAAATAAGGTATTATTATACTTGTAGTTTAATGAATACGTTTGATGAGATGATTATGATTACGTCTGTTTTGAAATGAAATGACATAGTGCACATGTCTACTTAATAATTTCAACTAACTACTACATGAAATGAAATGAAATGGGAATTAACGATCCACTGTTATGCACCTAACCTGGGCTTATCGAACACGGGGGTCTGCTTTGATGATGAGATGATAACTACGTTGGATGACTACGTTTTAGTTTTGACGTTTGATATTTACGTTTTGATGGCCTCTCTACAATAAAAATAATACATCGTTGCACTTCAAAATATAACAGGAGTTTAGCATTCTTACATCAGAATATCATAAACTTTATCGAGCACTAGAAGGGGGAGTTGTCCCTTTAAGGATATAATCTCTTGTACTTGCAGGAACATCACGTGCGCTAAGACATGGGCGATTCGACTGCCATTCATCGATACAACCATCTTCAATAGAAGGTGTTATCTCGCTTTAACTACGCACATCTTATCAAGCCCGTCACGTAATACCCTGCTTGGGTACAAGCCCAGTTTGTGAGCCTATCTGATTGCTTTGTCGTCGCGAATGCCAGATAGCGCGAATGCCAAGCTAAAATGTCTACCCGTGATAATGGAGTTGCAAATTTCATCCAATGTCAAGGTTTCCGTGGGGTTCGCTATGTCACCATCTCTGATTGGATGCTACTGTTCACGTGTCCGGAGATAATGAAGTAAACCAACAATGGCCAGGTGTTATTAAACTCGCAGTGTCGTTGCTTCAGAAACATGCGATACAACACAGCCATTAAGTTATGCAGTGAAGACGTAAAACATTTAAGGAACTAACATAAATCTTGACCAGAAAACATCTATGTTATTTATCTTCCTCGTCCCCCTATGTCGGCTAAAATTTGGTTTCTGGCTTCGGGCCTGACATTCTAGCCCATTAAAACTCTTTTTTAATTTTAATAAAATAAACACCAAGTACGAACAATTCAAACCATAAGACAGAATTCGAAGCCCTTAAAACGTTAAAGGCAAAATAGTAATGTTCCACCCAACTCCATGTAAAATATTCTGGGATGGATTTGACACCGCTGGCACGATCTCTGCCATAATTCGTAGTTGTGTCTGCATCTTTACAAACTTCTTTTTTACCTTTCTGACAGGTGGATTTTCAATGGCATCCTGGGCGACGACAGTCTGGAATGTGGCTGATTCCTTCTGGAACCACTCCACCACTATTGAGATGGATGGGTGGTGTTTGCCGACTAGATTGTATAACTTGTTGTTCCATCCCTCGCAGATGTTGTTGGTACAGGGGGCACTGTTCATGGTTGCGTCATGTACGTTCCAAACTTCAGGAGGGAACATGGGGGGATTCTTCTCATGGAGAATGTTAAGCCTTGACCATGACGTTGCCGATAGGGACCATTCACATAGGTTCGGTCAAAGAAGACCAGGAGGTCATTGACTTCGGGAGGACCATCAGGTTTGATGGAATGGAGATGTTCCAAACCTGCTTGCACATCAGCTACGGGCAGAAACTTAAAAGATCAAATATATACTCACTAACTGTTTTTCCTGTTAACTTTTTTTCCTAAATTTGGTCCCAATACCCCCACAAGGGCTCCCTACTTTGGCACTCGTGAGTGGATTTCGCCGAGGTTCGATAGTCCGTACATTCGACACTTTATCTCAACGATCAGTGCCTAAAATACTGCCAGGCGGCATTTACGGCAGCTTGTTTTTCAAATATTTCTGCTTTTGCCTTTGCCCCCCTTAACCTTGGACTTTGCCCCAGCCTTGCCCCTCCAACCACTTTATAATTATCATCAACATTATTATTAATAATAATAAACATGAGGTAGGTCAGCCTTAGTGTTACATTTGGAAGTCTACTTGGGACTAAATTATACTATGCGCTAATGAGACGAGTAGTATGGTTAATATATGTTAACATATTTTAAATAATCACGGAAGTGACGAATTATATTATACAGAAATACATGTCTACCTTAGCATAATTGTTACAGTCTAATAGAACGTAAAAGATTTGAGGAGGGAGGGTTCGTGTGTTGGTTCCTGGAGTTCCATGTCCACTTTCCCCAAAGGGTGATATTGTAGACCAGAGGGTGGGATGGGGGATCTTTAAATAGCTTGATTTAAATTTAAGTTTTATAATATAAGCTGGGACAATGATTGAACTTTAATCATGCGTATTTGAACAATTAATGAGATTTGAACATGGGTGTGGTCAGATGGAGCAAGTGTTACTGGTTGGGCTCCAGGACAACCAGATGACCACGCGGCGGGGGGGGGGGGGTGAAGACTGTCTTGAACTTTGGAATGACAAGCTTAATGACACATCGTGTTCAACACCACTTTATTTTCTGTGTGACAAAAACATATCCATTTGTATTCTAAAGGTGTATGCATATTTAAGGCTTGGAACATACACATTTTAAAGATGTAGAGAAAAATTAAATTGGTATAAACATTTTAAAGTTGTATATACATTTTAAAGATAAAAACACATTTTAAAGGTAAAAACACATTTTAAAGATAAATAAACATTTTAAAGATAAATAAACATTTTAAAGGTGAATACACAAATATCAAATACATTATTCGAATTATGACGATTTTATTTGTTGTTTGCTCAAGTGGATAAATATTTTAATCAAATATATTAATATTAAAATATAGTGTAAATTATATATTTTCTACGCACATAGTCACCAATATTAACCTTCCTACAAAAAGGGCATATTTTCTCTCCTTTTATACGAGCCACGGTGGACCATTACCCTACATGGCCCTAGTTCGGTTACGTGATTGTTGAGTGTGGTAATCTCGATTGTCCAGCGCAATATTTTTTTTGTCAGTTGTGTAGGAACAGTTGTTTGTACAGATTGGCATGCATGTAAAAGATGATTTGACTAATTACAAATGTTACATTTAAGTAATTAACCTTTAGATGTTCCTACTAGGAAGGGGGATCACGGTGGCTAATTGGATAAGGCGCTGGTTCGCTAGCCCGGTGATTTCCCCTTGTCAGTGATGCAGAAGGAGGACCTGACAATGATAGCTGCCTATTCGTTCGGATGGGACGAAAAACCGAGGTCCTGTGTACACATTGGAGTGCACGTAAAAGACCCCTTGGCAGTTGGAATTCGACATGAGAGTAAGCCGTAGCGCCGCTGCCCGGGCAAAAAAAATTCCCTCATAGCACACTGTATGGCGTACGCCCGTCTTCAATTAGCCCAGATTAGGTGCTTAAGCGTAGGACGTTAAACCCCATTTCATTCATTCCCACTAGGAAGATTTACAATCGACCTTGCTTGTAATTGATTCCAGGCTACTTGGAGAAGCATTATGTGAGTTTTAGAGAGAGAGAGGAAGAGAGAAATGGGGTTTAACGTCCACCCAACACAACTAAGTAATTCCGGGACTAACATATGGTTTTTAATTTTATTTCAATAATTCGCTTGCGCGTAGGGGTCTTTAGCAGTAGGAGGAAACCAGAGTGCCCAGAGTAGACCCAAGAGGTTGAGAAGACGCCCCTATCTCCATGCCACATACGCAAGCCAGAGGTGGCCGGCCAGCTAGAGGTCGAAGCGCGGCACTCTAGACCACTAGGCCATCCCAACCCCGCCCCGTGAGATTTAGATAAAGAACTGGTCATTCTTCTATGTTTAAATAAATAGATATTGCAAAATGAATATATTGAAATTATCTATCAAAGTACTTCATTCTGACCGACGTTATTAATATTTTGGGTTGGGATGGCCGAGTGTCGCGCTTTGAGCTCTAGCTGTCCAGTCACCTCTGGCTTGCGGTCGTGGTTTCGATCCCGGATGTTAACGCTTGTGGCATGGAGATAGGGGCGCCTTCCCAACCTCGTGGGCTTACCCCGAGCACGCAAGTTTTCCTTCCACAGGAACGACCCCTTTATTTTAGTGTTGATGATAGGGTGCAAAGGTCAGAGTCAGTAAAGGTCATTAGACATTGAACACGCTTAGCCTCAGTTGGTGATGCAATCTGAACGACAGATCCATCCTGATGCAGAGAAGTGAAAAGCTACCTACCACTTAATTTTTGTGCGTTAGTTACTTGCGTTGGTGATGGTGATAGCAACGCCAAGAGAAGTAGCAAGCACCAACGAGGTTGACAGATATAGACATAGCTTATCCATTGCTTCACTAACTAATTTCCAATTTATCTTTGCGTCCCAATTTAGTGGTTGCATTCTGGTGCTTGGCTTCCTGCCATCCATACACAAAACCAGACGCTTTAGAGATTTTGGTACTGGGCGCGATTCCGGTCGGTGGGCCACACGCATAATGTAAACGGTTAAAAGCACCGAACAGGTGCTAAACCCTAGAAGTGACGACAGATAGATGGTTAGAAGTGGGATGGTAGTCGAGGTCGTTGGTAACATCCCGCTGACAATCGACATAAATACTGCAAGGGCTAGCAGAACTGTCAATACGTAGCTAAGCTTCTCACCAGAATCAACGGGTACTAGGAAGACCGCTATATTCAACAAAGATAAGACTAGTATGGGAAGGCAGACGTTGAGCACGATGAACGCTGGTCGACGAGCGAGTATCATTGTGACACCCACTCTGGACATGGTTCGGGGGTGAACGGGTTTCGGGTAATGTGTCACATGTGCCCCAGCAACTATCCACTCGCTATTCTCCTTTGCATGGTCTAGTTTGACAGGATCAAGGATGAATAGCTGTAGTTCATCGAACGTGAACTCAACAGGTTCCACGAATATCGAGCACCTTTGGACATCAAATGGGAACTTGGTCATATCCAAAGTGCAGTGAGTTCTAAAGACTGCTGTTGGTGTCCAAAACACTGTTCCGTCCCATTGGACGATATACGGATGTAGTTCACCCGAAAACACGTCACGTTTATCAATAGAGTTTGGGATCATTAATCTGGGCTTCCATCTCCTGTTAGCAGTTGGATGCATCAGCTTCAGTCCACCATAATCTTCAGGATTCCAAGTCAAAAGTTCATCTTGCCATTTCACTGGAAAATCCACATTAATCAACATAGTTTCCTTGACTTCATCTATGTCTAAAATGCCATTGACTCTTACATCAAGATAAACCGCCATTGAGTTAGTCTGGTAGATTATCGGGCGGATCGTATCACTGTAGTTCGCCAGAAGATCTTTCTCCAGTCTTCGTGTGGTTTCATAAGTCGCTGTCTGGTTGGACATAGGTACGGGGTATATGGACTGATTTACTTGAGGCGGAAACGGAGGTTCTATCGACTGATTAGGATTGGATGGGAGTTCCAAAGTCCATAATGGCATTACAGTGAATACTAGAGTGAACACAAGCATAAAGACCAGTGTGGTCATTTCGGGAAAGATTGTCAATGATTTTACAACCTGGTGTTTACTTTCTTTAATCTACTTACTTCTTGTCCAGAAGACTTTAAACGCCCTATGACAACAGATGAAATCCTTGACCTTGGACTACTTCGAGGAAGCAATTTAATAAAGCTTGGAATTCCGGCAAACAAGCTTCAATACAACTGAATTTGGGTTTCTGAGATGTAAAAAGTCAAACAAATTTGTACTATACAATTGTGGATCGTGAAGAACGTCGAACAGGTCAGTGGAGAATCGAAAGAATTCAGACAAAAATTATCTTCTGCAAGTACCCTACACGCTGATTAACTTTTACGATGTCTGAAATATAAAATTCTTGAATTTGGAACACTTTGATCAGGAGTATATTTAACACTAGAATTTCCGGCAAAATGTCATCTAGTTCCTTAGACTTGGAATTACATAAATGTTTGGGTTTCTGAAATACTTTATACGATAAACAATTAAATACCACTTGGAAGTCCGGCAATCTACCTTGCGCGCACACTTAGTTGAATGTTTAGGTTTCTGAAATATACAAAACAGCATTTCTAAAACACATTCATAATTATGCAATTGTGAAATGCGAAGTACATTTGACAAGAAAATGTTTGAATCCGCCTTATACGCATGCCAAGTTAAATGTTCAGATTTCTGAGACGTAAAAAGCACAATTTCGAAAACTCTGAACCGCAGGCATTAGAAATTCTTAAAAAAAATGTTGGGGCATTGAACGATAAAATATTTAAAAAACTTTGAATTCCAGAAAATCAACTCACCTTAGAGATTGACTACAATATAAACAAGTCTTTATCCAGTGAAGTTTTAAATCCAACTGTCTTGTACACAGATACAATGTTACAAACAATAAGACTAAACAATGTTCACCATATCTAAGCGCACCCAGATCTGTAGATTGATTACTATTTAAGGTTTATCACTCTGTCGTTAGATTTATATATTATCCTAATAACACTACTTTGTTTTCAAGAAAAAGCAGTATACCAGCCAATCCGTGTCTAGTAGTCATTAATTCCACATCGTCAATGTTGTTTTTTTTATTCACAGGAATGAAGTCAACTGAAGAGACAATAAGCCGAAACTTAAACCATTAGGCCATTCTTTACATGGCCGCCAAAAAACGTAGATGAAGTGTCTATATCTTTTAATAAGCATTTATTAGGCCACGCAAAGGTCATTAAGCTTTAAATAAGCATTACAAAGCGTAATAGATGTACATGTATGTTTATTTGTCGAGATAGTAAGTTAAAATTTGGTGTCTATATCTTTTAATAAGCATTTATTAGAACACGCAAAGGCGGTTAAGCTTTAAATAAGCATTACAACGCGTAATAGATGCACATGTATGTTTATTTGTCGAGATAGTAAGTTAAAATTTGGTAAGTTGTTTCTATATGATCACTAAAAAAATGTTTTGACATCTCATTCTTCAGGGAGGTTAAAGGGTAATGGCTTATACTGAATTGTCCTTACAATGTATCCTGGTATGACAAATCAGTTACAATGTTATAGAACGAATTTTCAAAGTCGTTCAAATCACTGCAATCGGAATAGTCCCCGCACGCATTGTCAATAGAATGCCATAGCAAATCTGGGTTTGGTCCCCACCATATTCCAACATACCAGCAACTTCAGACACTCTTCCATCACAGGTGTGCGAGGGCCTTGAAGAATATGTATCACTGATGTACGGGGTAAAGACCAAGAACGTCAATGAAGCAAGGTATGTCATCTTTGACCGATAGTTAACAAGGGAACAAATATCAAAGGATATAGCATTGATACCACCCTGTTGTCAAAACACTGTAACTTCAAAAACTCTGAACGTATTTCATAGCCCGAGAATGGTGTTCAGATTATGAAAGCACCGATGCCTGCGCGACAATGGTGGCAATGGTTGAAATGAAGACATTGAGCCGAAGTCGATGGGGACAATGACGCCTGAAGATGTGCAAGAACTGTTTTTTGACAATGAGTGTGAGGACAATTCGGAATGCAGTGATCTGGGCGACTTTAAAAATTAATGCTATAACATTGTGAGTGATTTGTCATACCAGGATACATTGTAAGGACAATTCAGTATAAACCTGACCCTAAAGCTCCCTCAAGAACGAGATCCCAGGCTTCTTTGCAGTGACCATATAGAAACGACTTACCACATTTTAACTTAGCGGTAATTCTGAAGAGCAACCGCAATTGTCACCTCCATATAGATTTTTTGTCACATGTAGATTCCTTTCTAATAACTTTATGTAAAACTAATGCAAAAAGAGGTCAATTACGCCGCAGTAAGCTTTTCTTAACCTACACTGGCCCATATCATTTTCGTTTTATATCTCTATACAATGTGTGATACATAATAATGAAGATGCTTTGTAAATAACCCTAATCACAATTAATGCAAAATGTGATCATTGCGTGGCCTAATAAATGCTTACTAAAAGATATAGACAGTTTATCTACGTTTTTGGCGGCCATGTAAAGAACGCCCTCACTTTCCATCGCTTTCAAGAGTCTGGACTACAATCGCAGGTTAGTTTATAATAACCAAAGTTAACTAGTATGTTCATAATCGAATAAATCCGTTTATTATTTACCATGGCGTAGACAGTAGTTATTCTCCCTATTATGTAGTATATATATTATTATGGTATTGTTTCTCATCTCCGCGTACAATTTGCAATGGCTCTTGATGATCGTTGTCATATATATGAGGCTTATACTGTTCACCCAAGTGGGCTCTTGCGACTGGTCACCAGATTAATTTATTCGAATTGACATTTGTTGTATATGATTATTCTACCTTTAGATCTTTAAGCACCTTTGTCGATGGAATTTTGGAATAAATAGCGGACTGGGTGGTTAGGAAAGTAACAAGAACGATTGCATGTCCCGAATTGCTTATTCAAGTACTGTCAACCAACAAAAATGGGTTGTTACAATTGGAAAACGATGGCGGCTTGTGTGTCCCATCATAAGATGTTGCCAGAATTATTATACAAGCTGAAATTGTTTTTAGATCCAGTGATAATATAAGATCTGTCTGTTACTAAAATTGTGTCATCTTTACCAAACGATCTTTTTGCATATTTAACACCACGTTTTCTGCATCCCTCTAAAGGTGTAACACTACAGATAAGAGACGATCAGCATAGTTGGTAGATCTTTATTGAAAACATAGAATAGACATAGGTCTATTCAAGTCTGACTTACTGTCAGTTAATTCTGGCTTTATAAAGCATACAGTAATTGAAAATAATGATACATGACAGATTAACTTATTTGGAATTGAGATTATAGTTTCTATAACCACACCTCGTATTTCCATTTAAGTCGCGAAGTTCTGCTGAGTGTTCAACACATAGAACATGTGTAGATTATAAATAACATATGGATAATTAAGATATTTAATGAGATCGTGCGTATTGTCAAAACTAAGAGAGGTCATTTGTGTGTTGCCCGTAAATAACATATTGAACACATTAGCAGAAGTTGTTTATAGTTGAAAATGTCCAATATAATATAATGTAAAATCTAGAAAAGTTCTATGTATGTATTACTTTGTCAGCTTCCTGAAGAGTGTTAGGATTGTCGCGAATTAATTTTAGTTTTAACCGATCATCTAACAATCCCGTTATGAAATATCCTACTAATTGCCGCTGAACGGGTTCTAAAATAATTTCAGCTGAATTATAAGCTTTATTTGCCAAAGAAAGTAAACGCTCAGCATAGATTTGAACATTTTCAGAAATATATTGTTTTGCTTGTTGTAAGATAACTAAAGCATGTTGCGGGTCAGCAATAGTGTCATATCGCGTGGCCAATTCCTTTTTTACAATTTCCCAAGTACAATCCGGGTGGTCTGTTAAATATCTATTCAAAAAATCGCTCACTGTACCTTTACTGGATTGATACGCCACATATTTAACCTTATCTGTAGGAATTTCTGCCAAAAAGGAATATTTTTCAATACTTTTTATCCATGGTTCAAAAGTTTTTGGGTCCCCCGAAAAAGACTCAACTAAATTAGAAATGCCATGATGCTTTAAAGTCGTAGACAGCCCACTTAATTCCCCAGTTAAATTCTGAAATAAAGTTGCAACTTCAGGATGTTCAGCCATAATCGAAAATTAACAAAGACAAAAACTAACGTACCTTTTCAATGTGGAGATCAACTGGAGAATTCTGGCGTCTAACAAGATGGCCTACGGCTACATATGAGGACTGGTTCACGTTGTTTTAGGTTCACTGGATCACGAGCACCATTTCTTATATCTGTAACACTACAGATAAGAGACGATCAGCATAGTTGGTAGATCTTTATTAAGAACATAGAATAGACATAGGTCGGAAGGAGCTCTATTCAAGTCCGACTTACTGTCAGTTAATTCTGGCATTATAAAGCATACAGTAATTGAAAATAATGATACATGACAGATTAACTTATTTGGAATTGAGATTATAGTTTCTATAACCACACCTCGTATTTCCATTTAAGTCGCGAAGTTCTGCTGAGTGTTCAACACATAGAACATGTGTAGATTATAAATAACATATGGATAATTAAGATATTTAATGAGATCGTGCGTATTGTCAAAACTAAGAGAGGTCATTTGTGTGTTGCCCGTAAATAACATATTGAACACATTAGCAGAAGTTGTTTATAGTTGAAAATGTCCAATATAATATAATGTAAAATCTAGAAAAGTTCTATGTATGTATTACTTTGTCACAAAGGGCGTCGAACCAATTATTCCGTACTTATACGATTTATATGTTCTGAGTTCATTAATGAAAAACGAATCCACACTACCAGACTGACAAACATCAATCTCGAAGAAAAATCAATCCGTAAGAAGCTTACAAAAACAATACTATTTCAAAATCAGTAAATAAGTATTATTATACTTGTAGTTCAATGAACACGTTTGATCTTGATGAGATAATTGTGATTACGTATGTTTTGAAATGAAATTGCATAGCGCACATGTCTACTTACTAATTTCAACTAACTAATACATGAAATGAAATAGGGTTTAACGACCTACTGTTATGCACGTAACCTGGGCTAATCGAAGACGGGGTCTGCTTTGATGATAAGATGATAACTACGTTGGATGACTACGTTTTAGTTTTGACGTTTGATGTTTACGTTTTGATGGCCTCTCTACAATAAAAATAATACATCGTTGCACTTTCAAATATAACAGGAGTTTAGCATTCTTACATTAGAATATCGCTACACATAAACTTTATCGAGCACTAGAAGGGGGAGTTGTCCCTTTAAGCATATTGTATCTTGTACTTGCAGGAACATCACGTGCTCTAAGACATGGGCGATTCGACTGTCATTCATCGATACAACCATCTTCAATAGAAGGTGTTATCTCGCTTTAACTACGCACATCTTATCAAGCCCGTCACGTAATACCCTGCTTGGGTACAAGCCCAGTTTGTGAGCCTATCTGATTGCTTTGTCGTCACGAATGCCAGATAGCGCGAATGCCAAGCTAAAATGTCTACCCGTGATAATGGAGTTGCAAATTTCATCCAATGTCAAGGTTTCCGTGGGGTTCGCTATGTCACCATCTCTGATTGGATGCTACTGTTCACGTGTCCGCAGATAATGAAGTAAACCAGCACTGACCAGGTGTTATTAAACTCGCAGTGTCGTTGCTTCAGAAACATGCGATACAACACAGCCATTAATTTATGCAGTGAAGACGTAAAACATTTAAGGAACTATACATAAATCTTGACCAGAAAACATCTATGTAATTCATCTTCCTCGTCCCCCTATGTCGGCTAAAATTTGGTTTCTGGCTTTGGGCCTGACATTCTAGCACATCAAAACTCTTTGTTAATTCTAATAAAATAAACACCAAGTACGAACAATTCAAACCATAAGACAGAATTCGAAGCCCTAAAAACGTTAAAGGCAAAATAGTAATGTTCCACCCAACTCCATGTAAAATATTCTGGGGTGGATTTGGCACCGCTGGCACGATCTCTGCCAAGATTTCGTAGTTGTGTCTGCATCTTTACAAACTTCTTCTTTACCTTTCCGACAGGTGGATTTCCGATGATTTGTTGGTACAGGGGGCACTGTTTATGGTTGCGTCATGTACGTTCCAAACTTCAGGAGGGAACATGGGGGGACTCTTCTCATGGAGAGTGTTAAGCCTTGACCATGACGTTGCCGATAGGGACCATTCACATAGGTTCGGTCAAAGAAGACCAGGAGGTCATTGACTTCAGGAGGACCATCAGGTTTGATGGAATGGAGATGTTCCAAACCTTCTTGCACATCAGCTACGGGCAGAAACTTAAAAGATCAAATATATACTCACTAACTTTTTTTCCTGTTAACTTTTTTCCCTAAATTCGGTCCCAATACCCCCCACAAGGGCTCCCTACTTTGGCACTCGTGAGTGGATTTCGCCGAGGTTCGATAGTCCGTACGTTCGACACTTTATCTCAACGATCAGTGCCTGACATACTGCCAGGCGACATTTACGGCAGCTTGTTTTTCAAATATTTCTGCTCTTGCCTTTGCCCCCTTAACCTTGGACTTTGCCCCAGCCTTGCCCCTCCAACCACTTTATCATTATCATCAACATTATTATTAATAATAATACTCCTGAGGTAGGATAGCGACTTTTTGGGCTATCAGTATTTATAGAGATTCGTAGCATTCGTTAGAGCCTTAGTGTTACATTTTGAAGTCTACGTGGGACTAAATTAGCATATCTGGGTGTATGGTGGTGATGCGCTAATGAGGCGAGTAGTATGGTTAATATATGTTAACATATTTTAAATTATCACGGAATTGACGAATTATATTATACAGAAATACATGTCTACCTTAGCATAATTGTTACAGTCTAATGGAACGTAAAAGATTTGAGGAGGATGAGGGTTCGTTCGTTGGTTCCTGGAGTTTCATGTCCACTTTCCTCAAAGGGTGATATTGTAGACCAGAGGGTGGGATGGGGGATCTTTAAATAGCTTGATTTAAATTTAAGTTTTATAATATAAGCTGGGACAATGATTGAACTTTAATCTTGCTTATTATTTATTTACATTTTAGCACATGGGTGTGGTCAGATAGATCAAGTGTTACTGGTTGGGCTCCAGGACAACCAGATGACCACGCGGCGGGGGGGGGGGGGGGGGAAGACTGTCTTGAACTTTGGAATAACAAGCTTAATAACGAACCGTGTTCAACACCACTTTATTTCTTGTGTGAAAAAAAACATATCCATTTGTTTTCTAAAGGTGTATGCATATTTTAAACTTGTTTTAAAGATGTAGAGAAAAATTATATTGGTATGAACATTGTAAAGTTTTATAAACATTTTAAAGTTGTATACACATTCTAAAATGAATACACATATTAAAGTTGTATACACATATTACATATGAATACACATTTTAAAGATAAATAAATTTACATGTTAAAGATGTATAGACATTTTAAGATGAATACACAAATTTGTTGACCAGAATAATGATTGGGACATTACTCAGTTATAACAAGAGTGGTATTGGGGCTTTAAAGATAAATAAACATTTTACAGATGAATACACAAATATCAAATACATTATTTGAATTATGAAAAGTTGTAATGACGATTTTATTTGTTTTGTTCTCATGTTGATAAATATTTTAATCAAATATATTAATAGTGTAAATTGTATGTTTTCTACGCACATAGTCACCAATATTAACCTTTCTACTAAAAGTTCATATTTTCTCTCCGTTTATACGAGCCACGGTGGACCATTAGCCTACATGGCCCAAGTTCGATCACGTTGCTGGTTGAGTGTGGTAATCTCGATTGTCCAGCGCAACATTTTTTTTTGTCAGTTGTGTAGGAACACAGTTGTCTGGTCGTTCGGATTGTCCGAAAAGCCGTGTAGAGATTGGCATGCACATAAAAGATCATTTGACTAATTACAAATGTTAGATTTTCCCACTGGGAAGATTTACAATCGACTTGGCTTGTTATCGATTCCAGGCTACTTGGAGATGCATTATTTGAGATTTTGAGATACATGGGGTTTTACGTCCACTCAACACAACTAGGTCATTTCGGGACTAACCTATTGTTTAATAATTGTTTAAAGGTGGCCGACCAGCTAGAGGTCGAAGCGCTGCACTCTAGACCACTAGGCCGCCCCCCCCCCCGGTGAGATTTAGATAAAGAACTGGTCATTCTTCTATGTTTAAATAAATAGATATTGCAAAAGGCATATATCGAAAACATCTATCAAAGTACTTTATTCTGACCGACGTTATTAATATTTGGGGTTGGGGTGGTCGAGTGTCGCGCTTTGAGCTCTAGCTGTCCGGTCACCTCTGGCTTGCGGTCGTGGTTTCGATCCCGGATGTAAACGCTTGTGGCTTGGAGATAGGGGCACCTTCCAAACCTCGTGGGCTTACTCCAAATACGCACGTTTCCCTTCCACAGGAACGACCCCTTTATTTTAGTGTTGATGATAGGATGCAAAGGTCAGAGTTAGTAAAGATCATTATACATTGAACCGGCTTAGCCTCAGTTGGTGATGCAATCTGAACGACAGATCCATCCTGATGCAGAGAAGTGAAAAGCTACCTACCACTTAATTTTTGTGCGTTAGTTACTTGCCTTGGTGATGGCGATAGCAACGCCAAGAGAAGTAGCAACCACCAACGTGGTTGACAGATATAGACATAACTTATCCAGAGCTTCACTAACCAATTTCCAATTTATCTTTGCGTCCCAATTTAGTGGTTGAATTTTGGTGCTTGGTTTCCTGCCATCCATACACAAAACCAGAAGCTTTAGCGATTTTGGTACCGGGCGCGATTCCGGTCGGTGGGCCACGCCCATAATGTAAACGGTTAGAAGCACCGAACAGGTGCTAAATCCTAGAAGTGACGACAGGTAGATGGTTAGAAGTGGGATGTTGGTCGAGGTCGTTGGTAACATTCCACTGACAATCGACATAAATACTGCAAGGGCTAGCAGCACTGTTAATACGTAGCTGAGCTTCTCACCCGAATCAACGGGTACTAGGAAGACCGCTACATTCAACAAAGACAAGACTAGTATGGGAAGGCAGACGTTGAGCACGATGAACGCTGGTCGACGAGCGAGTATCAATGTGACACCCACTCTGGACATGGTTCGTTGGTGAACGGGTTTTGGGAAATGTGTCACATGTACCCCAGCAATTATCCACTCGCTATTCTCCTTTGCATGGTCTAGTTTGACAGGATCAAGGATGAATAGCTGAAGTTCATCGAACGTGAACTCAACAGGTGTCACGAATATCGTGCACCTTTGAACATCAAATGGGAACTTGGTCATATCCAAAGTGCAGTGAGTTCTAAAGACTGCTGTTGGTGTCCAAAACACTGTTCCGTCCCATTGGACGATATACGGATGTAGTTCACCCGAAAACACGTCACGTTTATCAATAGAGTTTGGGATCATTAATCTGGGCTTCCATCTCCTGTTAGCAGTTGGGTGCATCAGCTTCAGTCCACCATAATCTTCAGGATTCCAAGTCAAAAGTTCATCTTGCCATTTCACTGGAAAATCCACATTAACCAACATAGTTTCCTTGACTTCATCTATGTCTAAAATGCCATTGACTCTTACATCAAGATAAACCGCCATTGAGTTAGTCTGGTAGATTATCGGGCGGATCGTATCACTGTAGTTTGCCAGAAGATCTTTCTCCAGTCTTCGTGTGGTTTCATAAGTCGCTGTCTGGTTGGACATGGGTAGGAGGTATATGGACTGATTTACTTGGGGCGGAGACGGAGGTTCTATCAGCTGATTGGGATTGGGCGGGTGTGCCAAAGTCCATAATGGCATGACAGTGAACACTAGTGTGAGCACAAGCACAAAGACCAGCGTGGTCATTTCGGGAAAGATTGTCAATGATTTTACAACCTGGTGTTTTCTTTCTTCAATCTACTAACTTCTTGTCCAGAAGACTTTGAAAGGCCTATGACAACAGATGAAATCCTTGAACTTGGACTACTTCGAGGAAGCAATTTAATAAAGCTTGGAATTCCGGCAAACTAGCTTCACTACAACTGAGTTTGGGTTTCTGAGATGTAAAAAGTCAAAATTTTCTGTACTCTGAATAGTCCTATACAATTGTTGAACGTGAAGTACGTCGAACAGGTCAATCGAGAATCGATAGAATTCAGACAAAAATTATCTTTTGCAAGTACCCTACACGCTGATTAACTTTTACGATGTCTGCAATATAAAATTCTTGAATTTGGAACACTTTGATCAGGAGTATATTTATAACTAGAATTTCCGGCAAAATGTCATCTAGTTCCTTCCACTTGGAATTATATAAATGTTTGGGTTTCTGAAATACTTTATACGATAAACAATTAAATACCACTTGGAAGTCCGGCAATCTACCTTGCGCGCACACTTAGTTGAATGTTTAGGTTTCTGAAATATACAAAACACAATTTCTAAAACACATTCATAATTATGCAATTCTGAAATGCGAAGTACATTTGACAAGAAAATGTTTGAATCCGCCTTATACGCATGCCAAGTTAAATGTTCAGATTTCTGAGACGTAAAAAGCACAATTTCGAAAACTCTGAACCGCAGGCATTAGAAATTCTTAAAAAAATTGTTGAGGCATTGAACGATAAAATATTTTAAAAACTTTGAATTTCAGAAACTCACCTTAGAGATTGACTACAATATAAACAAGTCTTTATCCAGTGAAGTTTTATATCCAACTGGCTGTCTTGTACACAAATACAATGTTACAAACAATAAGACTAAACAATGTTCACCCAAACTAAGTGCACACAGTTCTGTGGATTGATTACTATTTAAGATATATCACAGTGTTGTTTGATGTATATATTATCCTAATAACACTACTTTGTTGACAAGAAAAAGCAGTATACTAGCCAATCCGTGTCTAGTAGTCATTAATTCCACATCGTCAATGTTGGTTTTTTTATTCACAACAATGAAGTCAACTGAAGAGACAATAAGCTGAAACTAAAACCATTAGGCCACTCTTTACATGGCCGCCAAATAACGTAGATGAAGTGTCTATATCTTTTAATAAGAATTTATTATGCCACGCAAAGGTCATTAAGCTGTAAATAAGCATTAGGCCACGCAAAGGTCATTAAGCTTTAAATAAGCATTACAACGCGTAATAGATGTACATGTATGTTTATTTGTCGAGATAGTAAGTTAAAATTTGGTGTCTATATCTTTTAATAAGCATTTATTAGGCCACGCAAAGGCCGTTAAGCTTTAATCGCGCATTACAACGCGTAATAGATGCACATGTATGTTTATTTGTCGAGATAGTAAGTTAAAATTTGGTAAGTTGTTTCTATATGATCACTAAAAAAATGTTTTGACATCTCATTCGTCAGGGAGGTTAAAGGGTAAGGGCTTATACTGAATTGTCCTTACAATGTATCCTGGAATGACAAATCACTCACCATGTTATAGAATTAATTTTCAAAGTCGTTCAAATCGCTGCAATCGGAATAGTCCCCGCACGCATTGTCAATAGACTCAGAGAAGAATGCCATAGCAAACCTGGGCTTGGTCCCCAACATCTTCCAACATACCAGCAACTTCAGACACGCTTCCATCACAGGTGTGCGAGGGCCTTGAAGAATATGTATCACTGATGTACGGGGTATAGACCAAGAACGTCAATGAAGCAAGGTATGTCATCTTTGACCGATAGTTAACAAGGGAGCAAATATCAAAGGATATAGCATTGATACCACTGTCATTATCAAACCTATCAAACTTGGGCATGTATCAGAAAACTATCTGGTAGTGTTGATGATATCATTAACACCAGCGCAGCTAACCTAGCTAGAAGTTGGCGCTCTATAAAAATGTTATTTAAATAAAGGTTGCACTTTTTTTAAAATTGAACTATACCACAACGGATGGAATCAGACCGGTCATCAGATTGGACTGACATGGACCTTTATGTATTCCGGGTCAAAATTGAGGGAGATGCCGCCTGGAGAAGTAGAAATTCTCATGTGGTTTTTCTAGACCAGTTTCTTATTCTAACCAAGAATATATGAGGTAAACAGGCCAAATCGTGAGCCATTTTCCGTTAGGGCGCTTTTTCAAAATGGCCGCCAAAATATCATATACATAGTGACTGTATGGGTTAAGTAAGTAACAATGATGCATGTTTTACCACTTTTTGCATTAGTTAGTATCCCCAAAAAAGCTGCGATTGTAGTCCAGACTCTTATGTATCACACATAGTATAGAGATATAAAACGATGGGGGCGCTCTCCTTAATATACGCTAGATCTCACAAGAAAATGGGCCAGTGTAGGTTAAGAAAGGATTACTGCGGCGTAATTGACCTCTTTTTGCATTAGTTTTACATAAAGTTATTAGAGAAGAATCTACATGTGACAAAAAATCTATATGGAGGTGACAATTGCGGTTGCTCTTCAGAATTACCGCTAAGTTAAAAGGTGCTAAGTCGTTTCTATATGGTCACTGCAAAGAAGCCTGGGATCTCGTTCTTGAGGGAGCTTTAGGGTAAGGTTTATACTGAATTGTCCTTACAATGTATCCTGGTATGACAAATCACTCACAATGTTATAGAATTAATTTTCAAAGTCGTTCAAATCGCTGCAATCGGAATAGTCCCCGCACGCATTGTCAATAGACTCAGAGAAGAATGCCATAGCAAACCTCGGCTTGGTCCCCCCAACATCTTCCAACATACCAGCAACTTCAGACACGCTTCTATCACCATGTTGTCAAACACTGTAACTTCAAAAACTCTGAGCGTATTTCATAGCTCAAGAATGGTGTTCAGCAGGCATCAACGATTATGAAAGCAACGATGCCTTCGGCAATAGTGGCAGTGGTTGAAATGAAGTCATTGATCCGAAGTGGATGGGGACAATGACGCCTGAAGATGTGCAAGAACTGTTTTTTGACAATGAGTGCGAGGACAATTCAGAATGCAGTGATCTGGGCGACTTTGAAAATTAATGCTATGACATTGTGATTGATTTGTCATACCAGGATACAGTGTAAGGACAATTCAGTATAAATCTTACCCTAAAGCTCCCCCAAGAACGAGATCCCAGGCATCTTTTAAGTGACCATATAGAAACGACTTACCACATGAGCAACCGCAATTTTGACCTCCATATAGATCTTTTTGTCAAATGTAGATTCCTTTCTAATAACTTTATGTAAAACTAATGCAAAAAGAGGTCAATTACGCCGCAGTAATCTTTTCTTAACCTACACTGGCCCATATCATTTTCTTGTGAGATCTAGCGTATATTAGGGAGAGCGCCCCCATCGTTTTATATCTCTATACAATGTGTGATACATAATAATGAAGATGCTTTGTAAATAACCCTTATCATAATTAATGCAAAATGTGATCATTGCGTGGCCTAATAAATTCTTACTCAAAGATATAGACAGTTTATCTACGTTTTTTGGCGGCCATGTAAAGAGCGCCCTCACTTTTCATCGCCTTCAAGAGTCTGGACTACAATCGCAGTTTTTTTTGGGAATAACTCTAATACTAACTAATGCAAAAAGTGGTAAAACATGCATCATTGTTACTTACTTAACCCATACAGACACTATGTATATGAGATTTTGGCGGCCATTTTGAAAAAGCGCCCTAACGGAAAATGGCTCAGGATTTGGCCTGTTTACCTCATATATTCTTGTTCAGAATAAAAAAGAACTGGTCTCGAAAAAAACACATGAGAATTTCTACCTCTCCAGGCGGCATCTCCCTCAATTTTAACCCGGAATACATAAGGTCCATGTCAGTCCAATCTGATGACCGGTCTGATTCCATCCGTTGTGGTATAGTTCAATTTTTAAAAAAATGCAACCTTTTTTTAAATAACATTTTGATAGAGCGCCAACTTCTAGCTAGGTTAGCTGCGCTGGTGTTAATGATATCATCAACACTACCAGATAGTTTTCTGTGACATGCCCAAGTTTGATCAGTTTGATAATGACAGATTTGTTTGGATTTTTTGTTTTAGTTAATTGGTCAAATACCTTTCTATCCTTGCTAGTTATGGTTCTGCCAGTGGCGTCTAAGACCCCTACGCGCAACCGAATTATTGACCCCCCCCCCCAAAAAAAAAAAAAAAAAATTAAAAAATTTGTTAGTCCCGAAATGACCTAGTTGTGTTGAGTGGACGTCAGACCCCATTTCTCTCGCTTTCTGCCTATTGGGTGGTTATGTGTGGTATATATTAGTATTGTTTTGTTTCTCAGCACCGCCTACAATGACTCTTAACGATCGTTGTCATATATATGAGGCTTATACTGTGATTTATGAACTTTGTTGTATATGAATATTCTACATTTAGACCTTTAAGCACTTTTGTCTTCTTCTTCCTCGTTTGGTGTTTAACGTCTGCTTACTCAAGCAGTGCCAAGCATCTAAAATGGGGTGTTACAATTGAAAAACAATGGAGGCTTGCGTGTCCCATCATCTGATTTAAGATCCAGTGTTAATATAAAATCTGTAAAATTCAATCAATGGAAAATATGTCCGTCACTAAACTTATGTCATCTTTACATTTAAAATCACATTTTCTGCATGCCTCTAAAGAGCTTGAGACCCATTACTCTGTACTCATACGACTTACATGTTCTAAGTTCATTAATGTAAAACGAATCCACACTACCCTACTGACAAACATCAATCTCGAAGGAAAATCAATCGTTTAGAAGCTTACAAAAACAATACTATTTCAAAATCAGTAAATAAGGTATTATTATACTTGTAGTTTAATGAATACGTTTGATGAGATGATTATGATTACGTCTGTTTTGAAATGAAATGACATAGTGCACATGTCTACTTAATAATTTCAACTAACTAATACATGAAATGAAATGAAATGGGAATTAACGATCTACTGTTATGCACCTAACCTGGGCTTATCGAACATGGGGTCTGCTTTGATGATGAGATGATAACTACGTTGGATGACTACGTTTTAGTTTTGACGTTTGATATTTACGTTTTGATGGCCTCTCTACAATAAAAATAATACGTCGTTGCACTTCAAAATATAACAGGATATCGCTACACATAAACTTTATCGAGCACTAGAAGGGGGAGTTGTCCCTGTAAGCATATTGTCTATTGTACTTGCAGGAACATCACGTACGCTAATACATGGGCGATTCGACTGCCATTCATCGATACAACCATCTTCAATAGAAGGTGTTATCTCGCTTTAACTACGCACATCTTATCAAGCCCGTCACGTAATACCCTGCTTGGGTACAAGCCCAGTTTGTGAGCCTATCTGATTGCTTTGTCGTCGCGAATGCCAGATAGCGCGAATGCCAAGCTAAAATGTCTACCCGTGATAATGGAGTTGCAAATTTCATCCAATGTCAAGGTTTCCGTGGGGTTCGCTATGTCACCATCTCTGATTGGATGCTACTGTTCACGTGTCCGCAGATAATGAAGTAAACCAGCACTGGCCAGGTGTTATTAAACTCGCAGTGTCGTTGCTTCAGAAACATGCGATACAACACAGCCATTAATTTATGCAGTGAAGACGTAAAACATTTAGGGAACTACATGTATACATAAATCTTGACCAGAAAACATCTATGTAATTTATCTTCCTCGTCCCCCTATGTCGGCTAAAATTTGGTTTCTGGCTTCGGGCCTGACATTCTAGCACACCAAAGCTCTTTGTTAATTCTAATAAAATAAACACCAAGTACGAACAATTCAAACCATAAGACAGAATTCGAAGCCCTAAAAACGTTAAAGGCAAAATAGTAATGTTCCACCCAACTCCATGTAAAATATTCTGGGATGGATTTGGCACCGCTGGCACGATCTCTGTCAAGATTTCGTAGTTGTGTCTGCATCTTTACAAACTTCTTCTTTACCTTTCCGACAGGTGGATTTCCGATGGCATCCTGGGCGACGACAGTCTGGAATGTTGCTGATTCCTTCTGGAACCACTCCACCACTCTTGAGATGGATGGGTGGTGTTTGCCGACAAGATTGTATAACTTGTTGTTCCATCCCTCGCAGATGTTGTTGGTACAGGGGGCACTGTTCATGGTTGCGTCATGTACGTTCCAAACTTCAGGAGGGAACATGGGGGGATTCTTCTCATGGAGAATGTTAAGCCTTGACCATGACGTTGCCGATAGGGACTATTCACATAGGTTCCGTCAAAGAAGACCAGGAGGTCATTGACTTCAGGAGGACCATCAGGTTTGATGGAATGGAGATGTTCCAAACCTTCTTGCACATCAGCTACGGGCAGAAACTTAAAAGATCAAATATATACTCACTAACTTTTTTTCCTAGTAGGGCTCCCTACTATGGCACTCGTTAGTGGATTTCGTCGAGGTTCGATAGTCCGTATGTTCGACAGTTTATCTCAACGATCAGTGCCTAAATTACTGCCAGGCTGCATTTACGGCAGCTTGTTTTTCAAATATTTCTGCTCTCGCCTTTGCCCCCTTAACCTTGGACTTTGCCCCAGCCTTGCCCCTCCAACCACTTTATCATCATCATCAACATTATTATTAATAATAATAACCATGAGGTAGGTCAGCGACTTTTTGGGCTATCAGTATTTATAGAGATTCGTAGCATTCGTTAGAGCCTTAGTGTTACATTTTGAAGTCTACGTGGGACTAAATTAGACTATCTGGGTGTAGGGTGGTGATGCGCTAATGAGACGAGTAGTATGGTTAATATATGTTAACATATTTTAAATAATCACGGAAGTGACGAATTATATCATACAGAAATACATGTCTACCTTAGCATAATTGTTACAGTCTAATGGAACGTAAAAGATTTGAGGAGGATGAGGGTTCGTTCGTTGGTTCCTGGAGTTTCATGTCCACTTTCCTCAAAGGGTGATATTGTAGACCAGAGGGTGGGATGGGGGATCTTTAAAAAGCTTGATTTAAATTTAAGTTTTATAACATAAGCTGGGACAATGATTGAACTTTAATCATGCTTATTATTTATTTATATTTGAACATTTAATAATGAGATTGATCAAGTGTTACTGGTTGGGCTCCAGGACAACCAGATGACCACGCGGCGGGGGGGGGGGGTGAAGACTGTCTTGAACTTTGGAATAACAAGCTTAATAACGAACCGTGTTCAACACCACTTTATTTCTTGTGTGAAAAAAAACCATATCCATTTGTTTTCTAAAGGTGTATGCATATTTTAAACTTGTTTTAAAGATGTAGAGAAAAATTATATTGGTATGAACATTGTAAAGTTTTATAAACATTTTAAAGTTGTATACACATTATAAGATGAATACACATATTAAAGTTGTATACACATATTACAGGTGAATAAACATTTTAAAGATAAATAAATTTACATGTTAAAGATGTATAGACATTTTAAGATGAATACACAAATTTGTTGACCAGAATAATGATTGGGACATTACTCAGTTATAACAAAAGTGGTATTGGGGGCTTTAAAGATAAATAAACATTTTACAGATGAATACACAAATACCCATTACACTATTCGATTTATGAAAAGTCGTAATGCCGATTTTATTTTGTTTTTTTTCAAGTTGATAAATATTTTAATCAAATATATTAATATTAAAATATAGTGTAAATTGTATGTTTTCTACGCACATAGTCACCAATATTAACCTTTCTACTAAAAGTTCATATTTTCTCTCCGTTTATACGAGCCACGGTGGACCATTAGCCTACATGGCCCAAGTTCGATCACGTTGCTGGTTGAGTGTGGTAATCTCGATTGTCCAGCGCAACATTTTTTTTTGTCAGTTGTGTAGGAACACAGTTGTCTGGTCGTTCGGATTGTCCGAAAAGCCGTGTAGAGATTGGCATGCACATAAAAGATCATTTGACTAATTACAAATGTTACATTTAAGTAATTAACCTTTAGATTTTCCCACTGGGAAGATTTACAATCGACTTGGCTTGTTATCGATTCCAGGCTACTTGGAGATGCATTATTTGAGATTTTGAGATACATGGGGTTTTACGTTCACTCAACACAACTAGGTCATTTCGGGACTAACCTATTGTTTAATAATTGTTTAAATAATTCGCTTGCGCGTAGGGGTCTTTAGCAGAAGGAGGAAACCGGAGTGCCCAGAGAAAACCCACAAGGTTGAATAGGCTCCCCTATCACCTTGCTACATACGCTGAGACCAGGGCTTGAAACCACAACCGCACGCCAGAGGTGGCCGACCAGCTAGAGGTCGAAGCGCTGCACTCTAGACCACTAGGCCGCCCATCCCCCCCCCGGTGAGATTTAGATAAAGAACTGGTCATTCTTCTATGTTTAAATAAATAGATATTGCAAAAGGCATATATCGAAAACATCTATCAAAGTACTTTATTCTGACCGACGTTATTAATATTTGGGGTTGGGGTGGTCGAGTGTCGCGCTTTGAGCTCTAGCTGTCCGGTCACCTCTGGCTTGCGGTCGTGGTTTCGATCCCGGATGTAAACGCTTTTGGCTTGGAGATAGGGGCACCTTCCAAACCTCGTGGGCTTACTCCAAGTACGCACGTTTTCCTTCCACATGAACGACCCCTTTATTTTAGTGTTGATGATAGGATGCAAAGGTCAGAGTTAGTAAAGATCATTATACATTGA
Organism: Patella pellucida; assembly: GCA_917208275.1. Taxonomy (NCBI): domain Eukaryota; kingdom Metazoa; phylum Mollusca; class Gastropoda; family Patellidae; genus Patella; species Patella pellucida. The sequence goes on from OU795043.1 coordinate 53,366,612, forward strand.
ACAGGCTTAGCCTCAGTTGGTGATGCAATCTGAACGACAGATCCATCCTGGTGCAGAGAAGTGAAAAGCTACCTACCACTTAATTTTTGTGCGTTAGTTACTTGCGTTGGTGATGGCGATAGCAACGCCAAGAGAAGTAGCAACCACCAACGAGGTTGACAGATATAGACATAACTTATCCAGAGCTTCACTAACCAATTTCCAATTTATCTTTGCGTCCCAATTTAGTGGTTGAATTCTGGTGCTTGGTTTCCTGCCATCAATACACAAAACCAGAAGCTTTAACGATTTTGGTACCGGGCGCGATTCCGGTCGGTGGGCCACGCGCATAATGTAAACGGTTAGAAGCACCGAACAGGTGCTAAATCCTAGAAGTGACGACAGGTAGATGGTTAGAAGTGGGATGTTGGTCGAGGTCGTTGGTAACATTCCACTGACAATCGACATAAATACTGCAAGGGCTAGCAGCACTGTTAATACGTAGCTGAGCTTCTCACCCGAATCAACGGGTACTAGGAAGACCGCTACATTCAACAAAGACAAGACTAGTATGGGAAGGCAGACGTTGAGCACGATGAACGCTGGTCGACGAGCGAGTATCAATGTGACACCCACTCTGGACATGGTTCGTTGGTGAACGGGTTTTGGGAAATGTGTCACATGTACCCCAGCAATTATCCACTCGCTATTTTCCTTTGCATGGTCTAGTTTGACAGGATCAAGGATGAATAGCTGAAGTTCATCGAACGTGAACTCAACAGGTTCCACGAATATCGTGCACCTTTGGACATCAAATGGGAACTTGGTCATATCCAAAGTGCAGTGAGTTCTAAAGACTGCTGTTGGTGTCCAAAACACTGTTCCGTCCCATTGGACGATATACGGATGTAGTTCACCCGAAAACACGTCACGTTTATCAATAGAGTTTGGGATCATTAATCTGGGCTTCCATCTCCTGTTAGCAGTTGGGTGCATCAGCTTCAGTCCACCATAATCTTCAGGATTCCAAGTCAAAAGTTCATCTTGCCATTTCACTGGAAAATCCACATTAACCAACATAGTTTCCTTGACTTCATCTATGTCTAAAATGCCATTGACTCTTACATCAAGATAAACCGCCATTGAGTTAGTCTGGTAGATTATCGGGCGGATCGTATCACTGTAGTTTGCCAGAAGATCTTTCTCCAGTCTTCGTGTGGTTTCATAAGTCGCTGTCTGGCTGGACATAGGTAGGAGGTATATGGACTGATTTACTTGAGGCGGAGACGGAGGTTCTATCAGCTGATTGGGATTGGGCGGGAGTGCCAAAGTCCATAATGGCATGATAGTGAACACTAGTGTAAGCACAAGCACAAAGACCAGTGTGGTCATTTCGGGAAAGATTGTCAATGATTTTACAACCTGGTGTTTTCTTTCTTCAATCTACTAACTTCTTGTCCAGAAGACTTTGAAAGGCCTATGACAACAGATGAAATCCTTGAACTTGGACTACTTCGAGGAAGCAATTTAATAAAGCTTGGAATTCCGGCAAACTAGCTTCACTTCAACTGAATTTGGGTTTCTGAGATGTAAAAAGTCAAAATTGTCTGTACTCTGAATAGTCCTATACAATTGTTGAACGTGAAGTACGTCGAACAGGTCAGTCGAGAATCGAAAGAATTCAGACAAAAATTATCTTCTGCAAGTACACTACACGCTGATTAACTTTTACGGTGTCTGAAATATAAAATTCTTGAATTTGGAACACTTTGATCAGGAGTATATTTGACACTAGAATTTCCGGCAACATGTCATCTAGTTCCTTCAACGTGGAATTTCATAAATGTGTGGGTTTCTGAGAAACTTTATACGATAAACAATTAGATACCACTTGGAAGTCCGGCAATCTACCTAGCGCGCACATTTGGATGAATGTTTAGGTTTCTGAAATATACAAAACAGCATTATTAAAACACATTCATAATTATGCAATTGTGAAATGCGAAGTACATTTGACAAGAAAATGTTTGAATCCGCCTTATACGCATGCCAAGTTAAATGTTCAGATTTCTGAGACGTAAAAAGAACAATTTCGAAAACTCTGAACCGCAGGCATTAGAAATTCTTAAAAAATTGTTGGGGCATTGAACGATAAAATATTTTAAAAACTTTGAATTCCAGAAACTCACCTTGCACACACTTGAAGCGAAATTTTTAGAGATTGACTACAATATAAACAAGTCTTTATCCAGTGAAGTTTTATATCCAACTGGCTGTCTTGTACACAAATACAATGTTACAAACAATGAGACTAAACAATGTTCACCATATCTAAGCGCACCCAGTTCTGTAGATTGATTACTATTTAAGGTTTATCACAGTGTCGTTCGATGTATATATTATCCTACTTTGTTGACAAAAAAAGCAGTATACTAGCCAATCCGTTTCTAGTAATTATTAATTCCACATCGTCAATGTTGTTTATTTTTATTCACAGGAATGAGTTCAACTGAAGAGACAATAAGCTGAAACTTAAACCATTAGGCCACTCTTTACATGGCCGCCAAATAACGTAGATGAAGTGTCTATATCTTTTAATAAGAATGTATTAGGCCACGCAAAGGTCATTAAGCTTTAAATAAGCATTACAACGCGTAATAGATGTACATGTATGTTTATTTGTCGAGATAGTAAGTTACAATTTGGTGTCTATATCTTTTAATAAGAATTTATTAGGCCACGCAAAGGCCGTTAAGCTTTAAATAAGCATTACAACGCGTAATAAATGCACATGTATGTTTATTTGTCGAGATAGTAAGTTAAAATTTGGTAAGTTGTTTCTATATGATCACTAAAAAAATGTTTTGACATCTCATTCTTCAGGAAGGTTAAAGGGTAAGGGCTTATACTGAATTGTCCTTACAATGTATCCTGGTATGACAAATCACTCACAATGTTATAGAATTAATTTTCAAAGTCGTTCAAATCGCTGCAATCGGAATAGTCCCCGCACGCATTGTCAATAGACTCAGAGAAGAATGCCATAGCAAACCTCGGCTTGGTCCCCAACATCTTCCAACATACCAGCAACTTCAGACACGCTTCCATCACAGGTGTGCGAGGGCCTTGAAGAATATGTATCACCAAGAACGTCAATGAAGCAAGGTATGTCATCTTTGACCGATAGTTAACAAGGGAGCAAATATCAAAGGATATAGCATTGATACCACCCTGTTGTCAAACACTGTAACTTCAAAAACTCTGAGCGTATTTCATAGCTCAAGAATGGTGTTCAGCAGGCATCAACGATTATGAAAGCAACGATGCCTTCGGCAATGGTGGCAGTGGTTGAAATGAAGACATTGAGCCGAAGTGGATGGGGACAGTGACGCCTGAAGATGTGCAAGAACTGTTTTTTGACAATGAGTGCGAGGACAATTCAGAATGCAGTGATCTGGGCGACTTTGAAAATTAATGCTATAACATTGTAAGTGATTTGTCATACCAGGATACATTGTAAGGACAATTCATTATAAAACTTACCCTAAAGCTCCCCAAAGAACGAGATCCCAGGCATCTTTTAAGTGACCATATAGAAGCGACTTACCACATGAGCAACCGCAATTTTGACCTCCATATAGATTTTTTTGTCAAATGTAGATTCCTTTCTAATAACTTTATGTAAAACTAATGCAAAAATAGGTCAATTACGCCGCAGTAATCTTTACTTCACCTACACTGGCCCATATCATTTTCTTGTGAGATCTAGCGTATATTAAGGAGAGCGCCCCCATCGTTTTATATCTTTATACAATGTGTGATACATAATAATGAAGATGATTTGTAAATAACTCTTATCACAATTAATGCAAAATATGATCATTGCGTGGCCTAATAAATGCTTACTAAAAGATATAGACAGTTTATCTACGTTTTTGGCGGCCATGTAAAGAGCGCCCTCACTTTTCATCGCCTTCAAAAGTCTGGACTACAATCGCAGCTTTTTTTGGGAATAACTCTAATACTAACTAATGCAAAAAGTTGTAAAACATGCATCATTGTTACTTACTTAACCCATACAGTCACTATGTATATGAGATTTTGGCGGCCATTTTGAAAAAGCGCCCTAACGGAAAATGGCTCAGGATTTGGCCTGTTTACCTCATATATTCTTGTTCAGAATAAAAAAAAAACTGGTCTCGAAAAAACCATATGAGAATTTCTACCTCTCCAGGCGGCATCTCCCTCAATTTTAACCCGGAATACATAAGGTCCATGTCAATCCAATCTGATGACCGGTCTGATTCCATCCGCTGTGGTATAGTTCAATTTTAAAAAAAAGTGCAACCTTTATTTAAATAACATTTTTATAGACTCGAGCGCCAACTTCTAGCTAGGTTAGCTGCTCTGGTGTTAATGATATCATCAACACTGCCAGATAGTTTTCTGTGACATGCCCAAGTTTGATAATGACAGATTTGTTTGGATTTTTTGTTTTAGTAAATTGGTCAAATACCTTTCTATCCTTGCTAGTTATGGTTCTGCCAGTGGCGTCTAAAACGCAATTGGCGCGTTGTATAAAGAAAGGTTGGCTGTTTATTAATATATTCGTTTTGATTTATCATAGAGAGAACGGTCATCTCTTTATCTGTCTCCCCGCCCAAAGACTGCATGTGTAAATTCACCCGTGTCAGTGTTATAAAGACGTTAATGCTAATTCATTTTTATTAAGCTACCTTTCCCTTTAACAGAACGTGTTTTCCAATAACAACAAACCATTATAATCCTGAAGTGAGCACTATCAACTTAATAACGAACCGTGTTCAACACCACTTTATTTCTTGTGTGAAAAAAACATATCCATTTGTTTTCTAAAGGTGTATGCATATTTTAAACTTGTTTTAAAGATGTAGAGAAAAATTATATTGGTATGAACATTGTAAAGTTTTATAAACATTTTAAAGTTGTATACACATTCTAAGATGAATACACATATTAAAGTTGTATACACATATTACATATGAATAGACATTTTAATGATAAATAAATTTACATGTTAAAGATGTATAGACATTTTAAGATGAATACACAAATTTGTTGATCAGAATAATGATTGGGACATTACTCAGTTATAACAAGAGTGGTATTGGGGCTTTAAAGATAAATAAACATTTTACAGATGAATACACAAATATCAAATACATTATTTGAATTATGAAAAGTTGTAATGACGATTTTATTTGTTTTGTTCTCATGTTGATAAATATTTTAATCAAATATATTAATATTAAAATATAGTGTAAATTGTATGTTTTCTACGCACATAGTCACCAATATTAACCTTTCTACTAAAAGTTCATATTTTCTCTCCGTTTATACGAGCCACGGTGGACCATTAGCCTACATGGCCCAAGTTCGATCACGTTGCTGGTTGAGTGTGGTAATCTCGATTGTCCAGCGCAACATTTTTTTTGTCAGTTGTGTAGGTACACAGTTGTCTGGTCGTTCGGATTGTCCAAAAAGCCGTGTAGAGATTGGCATGCACATAAAAGATCATTTGACTAATTACAAATGTTACATTTAAGTAATTAACCTTTAGATTTTCCCACTGGGAAGATTTACAATCGACTTGGCTTGTTATCGATTCCAGGCTACTTGGAAATGCATTATTTGAGATTTTGAGATACACGGGGTTTTACGTCCACTCAACACAACTAGGTCATTTCGGGACTAACCTATTGTTTAATTATTGTTTAAAAAATTCGCTTGCGCGTAGGGGTCTTTAGCAGAAGGAGGAAACCGGAGTGCCCAGAGAAAAACCACAAGGTTGAATAGGCGCCCCTATCACCTTGCTACATACGCTGAGACCAGGGCTTGAAACCACAACCGCACGCGAGAGGTGGCCGACCAGCTAGAGGTCGAAGCGCTGCACTCTAGACCACTAGGCCGCCCCTCCCCCCCGGTGAGATTTAGATAAAGAACTGGTCATTCTTCTATGTTTAAATAAATAGATATTGCAAAAGGCATATATCGAAAACATCTATCAAAGTTATTAATATTTGGGGTTGGGGTGGTCGAGTGTCACGCTTTGAGCTCTAGCTGTCCGGTCACCTCTGGCTTGCGGTCGTGGTTTCGATCCCGGATGTAAACGCTTGTGGCTTGGAGATAGGGGCACCTTCCAAACCTCGTGGGCTTACTCCAAGTACGCACGTTTTCCTTCCACAGGAACGACCCCTTTATTTTAGTGTTGATGATAGGATGCAAAGGTCAGAGTTAGTAAAGATCATTATACATTGAACAGGCTTAGCCTCAGTTGGTGATGCAATCTGAACGACAGATCCATCCTGATGCAGAGAAGTGAAAAGCTACCTACCACTTAATTTTTGTGCGTTAGTTACTTGCGTTGGTGATGGCGATAGCAACGCCAAGAGAAGTAGCAACCACCAACGAGGTTGACAGATATAGACATAACTTATCCAGAGCTTCACTAACCAATTTCCAATTTATCTTTGCGTCCCAATTTAGTGGTTGAACTCTGGTGCTTGGTTTCCTGCCATCCATACACAAAACCAGAAGCTTTAGCGATTTTGGTACCGGGCGCGATTCCGGTCGGTGGGCCACGCGCATAATGTAAACGGTTAGAAGCACCGAACAGGTGCTAAATCCTAGAAGTGACGACAGGTAGATGGTTAGAAGTGGGATGTTGGTCGAGGTCGTTGGTAACATTCCACTGACAATCGACATAAATACTGCAAGGGCTAGCAGCACCGTTAATACGTAGCTGAGCTTCTCACCCGAATCAACGGGTACTAGGAAGACCGCTACATTCAATAAAGACAAGACTAGTATGGGAAGGCAGACGTTGAGCACGATGAACGCTGGTCGACGAGCGAGTATCAATGTGACACCCACTCTGGACATGGTTCGTTGGTGAACGGGTTTTGGGAAATGTGTCACATGTACCCCAGCAATTATCCACTCGCTATTCTCCTTTGCATGGTCTAGTTTGACAGGATCAAGGATGAATAGCTGAAGTTCATCGAACGTGAACTCAACAGGTTCCACGAATATCGTGCACCTTTGGACATCAAATGGGAACTTGGTCATATCCAAAGTGCAGTGAGTTCTAAAGACTGCTGTTGGTGTCCAAAACACTGTTCCGTCCCATTGGACGATATACGGATGTAGTTCACCCGAAAACACGTCACGTTTATCAATAGAGTTTGGGATCATTAATCTGGGCTTCCATCTCCTGTTAGCAGTTGGGTGCATCAGCTTCAGTCCACCATAATCTTCAGGATTCCAAGTCAAAAGTTCATCTTGCCATTTCACTGGAAAATCCACATTAACCAACATAGTTTCCTTGACTTCATCTATGTCTAAAATGCCATTGACTCTTACATCAAGATAAACCGCCATTGAGTTAGTCTGGTAGATTATCGGGCGGATCGTATCACTGTAGTTTGCCAGAAGATCTTTCTCCAGTCTTCGTGTGGTTTCATAAGTCGCTGTCTGGTTGGACATAGGTAGGAGGTATATGGACTGATTTACTTGAGGCGGAGACGGAGGTTCTATCAGCTGATTGGGATTGGGCGGGAGTGCCAAAGTCCATAATGGCATGACAGTGAACACTAGTGTGAGCACAGGCACAAAGACCAGCGTGGTCATTTCGGGAAAGATTGTCAATGATTTTACAACCTGGTGTTTTCTTTCTTCAATCTACTAACTTCTTGTCCAGAAGACTTTGAAAGGCCTATGACAACAGATGAAATCCTTGAACTTGGACTACTTCGAGGAAGCAATTTAATAAAGCTTGGAATTCCGGCAAACTAGCTTCACTACAACTGAATTTGGGTTTCTGAGATGTAAAAAGTCAAAATTTTCTGTACTCTGAATAGTCCTATACAATTGTTGAACGTGAAGTACGTCGAACAGGTCAATCGAGAATCGATAGAATTCAGACAAAAATTATCTTTTGCAAGTACCCTACACGCTGATTAACTTTTACGATGTCTGAAATATAAAATTCTTGAATTTGGAACACTTTGATCAGGAGTATATTTATAACTAGAATTTCCGGCAAAATGTCATCTAGTTCCTTCCACTTGGAATTATATAAATGTTTGGGTTTCTGAAATACTTATACGATAAACAATTAAATACCACTTGGAAGTCCGGCAATCTACCTTGCGCGCACACTTAGTTGAATGTTTAGGTTTCTGAAATATACAAAACACAATTTCTAAAACACATTCATAATTATGCAATTCTGAAATGCGAAGTACATTTGACAAGAAAATGTTTGAATCCGCCATATACGCATGCCAAGTTAAATGTTCAGATTTCTGAGACGTGAAAAGCACAATTTCGAAAACTCTGAACCGCAGGCATTTAAAATTCTTAAAAAATTGTTTGGGCATTGAACAATAAAATATTTATAAAACTTTGAATTCCAGAAAATCAACTCACCTTAGAGATTGACTACAATATAAACAAGTCTTTATCCAGTGAAGTTTTATATCCAACTGGCTGTCTTGTACACAAATACAATGTTACAAACAATAAGACTAAACAATGTTCACCATATCTAAGCGCACCCAGTTCTGTAGATTGATTACTATTTAAGGTTTATCACAGTGTCGTTCGATGTATATATTATCCTACTTTGTTGACAAAAAAAGCAGTATACTAGCCAATCCGTTTCTAGTAATTATTAATTCCACATCGTCAATGTTTTTTTTTTATTCACAGGAATAAGTCAACTGAAGAGACAATAAGCTGAAACTTAAACCATTAGGCCACTCTTTACATGGCCGCCAAATAACGTAGATGAAGTGTCTATATCTTTTAATAAGCATTTATTAGGCCAAGCAAAGGTCATTAAGCTTTAAATAAGCATTACAAAGCGTAATAGATGTAAATGCATGTTCATTTGTCGAGATAGTAAGTTAAAATTTGGTGTCTATATCTGTTAATAAGCATTTATTAGGCCACGCAAAGGCCGTTAAGCTTTAAATAAGCATTACAACGCGTAATAGATGCACATGTATGTTTATTTGTCGAGATAGTAAGTTAAAATTTGGTAAGTTGTTCCTATATAATTACTAAAAAAATGTTTTGACATCTCATTCGTCAGGGAGGTTAAAGGGTAATGTATCCTGGAATGACAAATCACTCACAATGTTATAGAATTAATTTTCAAAGTCGTTCAAATCGCTGCAATCGGAATAGTCCCCGCACGCATTGTCAATAGACTCAGAGAAGAATGCCATAGCAAACCTGGGCTTGGTCCCCAACATCTTCCAACATACCAGCAACTTCAGACACGCTTCCATCACAGGTGTGCGAGGGCCTTTGGGAATATGTATCACTGATGTACGGGATATAGACCAAGAACGTCAATGAAGCAAGGTATGTCATCTTTGACCGATAGTTAACAAGGGAGCAAATATCAAAGGATATAACATTGATACCACCCTGTTGTCAAACACTGTAACTTCAAAAACTCTGAGCGTATTTCATAGCTCAAGAATGGTGTTCAGCAGGCATCAACGATTATGAAAGCACCGATGCCTTCGGCAATGGTGGCAGTGGTTGAAATAAAGACATTGAGCCGAAGTGGATGGGGACAATGACGCCTGAAGATGTTCAAGAACTGTTTTTTGACAATGAGTGCGAGGACAATTCAGAATGCAGTGATCTGGGCGACTTTAAAAATGAATGCTATAACATTGTGAGTGATTTGTCATACCAGGATACATTGTAAGGACAATTCAGTATAAACCTTACCCTAAAGCTCCCTCAAGAACGAGATCCCAGGCTTCTTTGCAGTGACCATATAGAAACGACTTAGCACATTTTAACTTAGCGGTAATTCTGAAGAGCAACCGCAATTGTCACCTCCATATAGATTTTTTGTCACATGTAGATTCTTCTCTAAAACCTTTATGTAAAACTAATGCAAAAAGGGTTCAATTACGCCGCAGTAATCTTTTCTTAAACCTACACTGGCCCATATCAATTTTCTTGTGAGATCTAGCGTATATTAAGGAGAGCGCCCCCATCGTTTTATATCTCTATACAATGTGTGATACATAATAATGAAGATGCTTTGTAAATAACCCTAATCACAATTAATGCTAAATGTGATCATTGTGTGGCCTAATAAATGCTTACTAAAAGATAAAGACAGTTTATCTACATTTGTGGCGGCCATGTAAAGAACGCCGTCACTTTTCATCGCCTTCAAGAGTCTGGACTACAATCGCAGCTTTTTGGGAATAACTCTAATACTAACTAATGCAAAAAGTGGTAAAACATGTATCATTGTTACTTACTTAACCCATACAGTCACTATGTATATGAGATTTTGGCGGCAATTTTGAAAAAGCGCCCTAACGGAAAATGGCTCAGGATTTGGCCTGTTTACCTCATATATTCTTGTTCAGAATAAAACAAAACTGGTCTCGAAAAAAACACATGAGAATTTTTACCTCTCCAGGCGGCATCTCCCTCAATTTTAACCCGGAATACATAAGGTCCATGTCAGTCCAATCTGATGACCGGTCTGATTCCATCCGTTGTGGTATAGTTCAATTTTAAAAAAAGTGCAACCTTTATTTAAATAACATTTTTATAGAGCGCCAACTTCTAGCTAGGTTAGCTGCGCTGGTGTTAATGATATCATCAACACTACCAGATAGTTTTCTGTGACATGCCCAAGTTTGATAATGACAGATTTTTTTTGGATTTTTTGTTTTATGAAAATTGGTCAAATACCTTTCTATCCTTGCTAGTCATGGTTCTGCCAGTGGCGTCTAAAACGCAATTGACGCGTTGTATGAAGAAAGGTTGGCTGTTTATTAATATATTCGTTTTGATTTATCATAGAGAGAACGGTCATCTCTTTATCTGTCTCCCCGCCCAAAGACTGCATGTGTAAATTCACCCGAGTCAGTGTTATAAAGACGTTAATGCAAATTCATTTTTATTAAGCTACCTTTCCCTTTAAAAGAACGTGTTTTCCAATAACAATACTTCATTATAATCCTGAAGTGAGCACTATCAACTTAAATATAGCAATTAGTTATTCTCCCTATTGTTTTCGAGCCCTGGTGTGAGCGTATGTGGCATGGGGATAGGGGCGCCTTCTCAACCTCGTGGGTTTCCCCCGGGCACTCCGGCTTCCTCCCGTCACTAAAGACCCCTACGCGCAACCGAATTATTGACCCCCCCCCCCAAAAAAAAAAATAAATAAAAATATGTTAGTCCCGAAATGACCTAGTTGTGATGAGTGGACGTTAGACCCTATTTCTCTCGCTTTCTGCCTATTGGGTGGTTATGTGTGGTATATATTAGTATTGTAATGTTTCTCAGCACCGCCTACAATGACTCTTAACGGTCGTTGTCATATATATGAGGCTTATACTGTGATTTATGAACTTTGTTGTATATGAATATTCTACATTTAGACCTTTAAGCACTTTTGTCTTCTTCTTCTTCGTTTGGTGTTTAACGTCTGCTTCCACTAAAGTGATATCACACTTTTGTCGATGGAATTTTAGGATTAATAGTTGGCTGGGTGGTTAGAAAGGACCAAGAAAGATTGCATGTCCCGAATGCGCCGAATTGCTTACTCAAGCAGTGCCAAGCATCTAAAATGGGGTGTTACAATTGAAAAACAATGGAGGCTTGCGTGTCCCATCATCTGATTTAAGATCCAGTGTTAATATAAAATCTGTAAAATTCAATCAATGGAAAATATGTCCGTCACTAAACTTATGTCATCTTTACATTTAAAATCACATTTTCTGCATGCCTCTAAAGAGCTTGAGACCCATTACTCTGTACTCATACGACTTACATGTTCTAAGTTCATTAATGTAAAACGAATCCACACTACCCTACTGACAAACATCAATCTCGAAGGAAAATCAATCGGTTAGAAGCTTACAAAAACAATACTATTTCAAAATCAATAAATAAGGTATTATTATACTTGTAGTTTAATGAATACGTTTGATGAGATGATTATGATTACGTCTGTTTGAAATGAAATGACATAGTGCACATGTCTACTTAATAATTTCAACTAACTACTACATGAAATGAAATGAAATGGAAATTAACGATCTACTGTTATGCACCTAACCTGGGCTTATCGAAGACGGGGTCTGCTTTGATGATGAGATGATAACTACGTTGGATGACTACGTTTTAGTTTTGACGTTTGATATTTACGTTTTGATGGCCTCTCTACAATAAAAATAATAGGCGATTCGACTGCCATTCATCGATACATCCATCTTCAATAGAAGGTGTGATCTCGATTTAACTACGCACATCTTATCAAGCCCTTCACGTAATAACCTGCTTATTTCGGCACCAGTGTGTGAGCCTATCGGATTGCTTTGTCGTCGTGAATGCCAAGTCTCGCGAATGCCAAGCTAAAATGTCTACTCGTGATAATCGAGTTGCAAATTCCGTCCAATGTCAAGTTTTCCGTGGGGTTCGCTATGTCACCATCTCTGATTGGCCATAATCAACTCTCGGTGGCATGGAATACACGAGTTTGCCACTTTGATAGATAGATAGAAATGTTGTTTAATGGCACATGCGCTCCAACCGGGCTATATTGCGCCAAACATATGGTGAAATTTGAGACAAACTATAATCAAATTATCACAGTATTATCATATATATACATAAATAAAACAGGAGTTTAGCATTCTTACATCAGAATATCGCTACACATAAACTTTATCGAGCACTAGAAGGGGGAGTTGTCCCTTTAAGCATATTGTCTCTTGTACTTGCAGGAACATCACGTGCGCTAAGACATGGGCGATTCGACTGCCATCCATCGATACAACCATCTTCAATAGAAGGTGTTATCTCGCTTTAACTACGCACATCTTATCAAGCCCGTCACGTAATACCCTGCTTGGGGACAAGCCCAGTTTGTGAGCCTATCTGATTGCTTTGTCGTCGCGAATGCCAGATAGCGCGAATGTCAAGCTAAAATGTCTACCCGTGATAATGGAGTTGCAAATTTCAACCAATGTCAAGGTTTCCGTGGGGTTCGCTATGTCACCATCTCTGATTGGATGCTACTGTTCACGTGTCCGCAGATAATGAAGTAAACCAGCAATGGCCAGGTGTTATTAAACTCGCAGTGTCGTTGCTTCAGAAACTTGCGATACAACACAGCCATTAATTTATGCAGTGAAGACGTAAAACATTTAAGGAACTATACATAAATCTTGACCAGAAAACATCTATGTAATTTATCTTCCTTGTCCCCCTATGTCGGCTAAAATTTGGTTTCTGGCTTCGGGCCTGACATTCTAGCACATCAAAACTCTTTGTTAATTATAATAAAATAAACACCAAGTACGAACAATTCAAACCATAAGACAGAATTCGAAGCCCTAAAAACGTTAAAGGCAAAATAGTAATGTTCCACCCAACTCCATGTAAAATATTCTGGGATGGATTTGGCACCCCTGGCACAATCTCTGCCAAGATTTCGTAGTTGTGTCTGCATCTTTACAAACTTCTTCTTTACCTTTCCGACAGGTGGATTTCCGATGGCATCCTGGGCGACGACAGTCTGTAATGTGGCTGATTCCTTCTGGAACCACTCCACCACTCTTGAGATGGATGGGTGATGTTTGCCGACAAGATTGTATAACTTGTTGTTCCATCCCTCGCAGATGTTGTTGGTACAGGGGGCACTGTTCATGGTTGCGTCATGTACGTTCCAAACTTCAGGAGGGAACATTGGGGGATTCTTCTCATGGAGAATGTTAATTCTTGACCATGACGTTGCCGATAGAAACCATTCACATAGGTTCGGTCAAAGAAGACCAGGAGGTCATTGACTTCAGGAGGACCATCAGGTTTGATGGAATGGAGATGTTCCAAACCTTCTTGCACATCAGCTACGGGCAGAAACTTAAAAGATCAAATATATACTCACTAACTTTTTTTCCTGTGAACTTTTTTTCCTAAATTCGGTCCCAATACCCCCCACAAGGGCTCCCTACTTTGGCACTCGTGAGTGGATTTCGCCGAGGTTCGATAGTCCGTACGTTCGACACTTTATCTCAACGATCAGTGCCTGAAATACTGCCAGGCGGCATTTACGGCAGCTTGTTTTTCAAATATTTCTGCTCTTGCCTTTGCCCCCTTAACCTTGGACTTTGCCCCAGCCTTGCCCCTCCAACCACTTTATCATCATCATCAACATTATTATTAATAATAATAATCATGAGGTAGGTCAGCGACTTTTTGGGCTATCAGTATTTGTAGAGATTCGTAGCATTCGTTAGAGCCTTAGTGTTACATTTTGAAGTCTACGTGGGACTAAATTAGACTATCTGGGTGTAGGGTGGTGATGCGCTAATGAGACGAGTAGTATGGTTAATATATGTTAACATAGTTTAAATAATCACGGAAGTGACGAATTATATTATACATCAATACATGTCTACCTTAGCATAATTGTTACAGTCTAATGGAACGTAAAAGATTTGAGGAGGGCGAGGGTTTGTGTGTTGGTTCCTGGAGTTCCATGTCCACTTTCCTCAAAGGGTGATATTGTAGACCAGAGGGTGGGATGGGGGATCTTTAAATAGCTTGATTTAAAATTAAGTTTTATAATATAAGCTGGGACAATGATTGAACTTTAATCATGCTTATTATTTATTTATATTTGAACATTTAATGAAATTTGAGCAGATTGATCAGGTGTTACTGGTTGGGCTCCAGGACAACCAGATGACCACGCGGCGGGGGAGGGGGGGGGGGGGGTGAAGACTGTCTTGAACTTTGGAATAACAAGCTTAATAACGATCCGTGTTCAACACCACTTTATTTCTTGTGTGAAAAAAAACATATCCATTTGTTTTCTAAAGGTGTATGCATATTGTAAACTTGTTTTAAAGATGTAGAGAAAAATTATATTGGTATGAACATTGTAAAGTTTTATAAACATTTTAAAGTTGTATACACATTCTAAGATGAATACACATATTAAAGTTGTATACACATATTACATATGAATACACATTTTAAAGATAAATAAATTTACATGTTAAAGATGTATAGACATTTTAAGATGAATACACACATTTGTTGACCAGAATAATTTCATATTTTCTCTCCGTTTATACGAGCCACAGTGGACCATTAGCCTACATGGCCCAAGTTCGATCACGTTGCTGGTTGAGTGTGGTATTCTCGATTGTCCAGCGCAACATTTTTTTTTGTCAGTTGTGTAGGAACACAGTTGTCTGGTCGTTAGGATTGTCCGAAAAGCCGTGTAGAGATTGGCATGCACATAAAAGATCATTTGACTAATTACAAATGTTACATTTAAGTAATTAACCTTTAGATTTTCCTACTGGGAAGATTTACAATCGACTTGGCTTGTTATCGATTCCAGGCTAGGTCATTTCGGGACTAACCTATTGTTTAATAATTGTTTAAATAATTCGCTTGCGCGTAGGGGTCTTTAGCAGAAGGAGGAAACCGGAGTGCCCAGAGAAAACCCACAAGGTTGAATAGGCGCCCCTATCACCTTGCTACATACGCTGAGACCAGGGCTTGAAACCACAACCGCACGCCAGAGGTGGCCGACCAGCTAGAGGTCGAAGCGCGGCACTCTAGATCACTAGGCCACCCCGACCCCCAACCCCGCCCCCCCGTGAGATTTAGATAAAAAAACTGGTCATTCTTCTATGTTTAAATAAATAGATATTGCAAAATGAATATATTGAAAACATCTATCAAAGTATTTTATTCTGAGCGACGTTATTAATATTTGGGGTTGGGATGGCCGAGTGTCGCGCTTTGAGCTCTAGCTGTCCGGTCACCTCTGGCTTGCGGTCGTGGTTTCGATCCCGGGTGTTAACGCTTGTGGCTTGGAGATAGGGGCACCTTCCAAACCTCATGGGCTTACTCCGAGTACGAAGGTTTTCCTTCCACAGGAACGACCCCTGTATTTTAGTTTTGATGATAGGGTGCAAAGGTCAGAGTTAGTAAAGATCATTATACATTGAACAGGCTTAGCCTCAGTTGGTGATGCAATCTGAACGACAGATCCATCCTGATGCAGAGAAGTGAAAAGCTACCTACCACTTAATTTTTGTGCGTTAGTTACTTGCGTTGGTGATGGCGATAGCAACGCCAAGAGAAGTAGCAACCACCAACGAGGTTGACAGATATAGACATAACTTATCCAGAGCTTCACTAACCAATTTCCAATTTATCTTTGCGTCCCAATTTAGTGGTTGAATTCTGGTGCTTGGTTTCCTGCCATCCATACACAAAACCAGAAGCTTTAGCGATTTTGGTACCGGGCGCGATTCCGGTCGGTGGGCCACGCGCATAATGTAAACGGTTAGAAGCACCGAACAGGTGCTAAATCCTAGGAGTGACGACAGGTAGATGGTTAGAAGTGGGATGTTGGTCGAGGTCGTTGGTAACATTCCACTGACAATCGACATAAATACTGCAAGGGCTAGCAGCACTGTTAATACGTAGCTGAGCTTCTCACCCGAATCAACGGGTACTAGGAAGACCGCTACATTCAACAAAGACAAGACTAGTATGGGAAGGCAGACGTTGAGCACGATGAACGCTGGTCGACGAGCGAGTATCAATGTGACACCCACTCTGGACATGGTTCGTTGGTGAACGGGTTTTGGGAAATGTGTCACATGTACCCCAGCAATTATCCACTCGCTATTCTCCTTTGCATGGTCTAGTTTGACAGGATCAAGGATGAATAGCTGAAGTTCATCGAACGTGAACTCAACAGGTTCCACGAATATCGTGCACCTTTGGACATCAAATGGGAACTTGGTCATATCCAAAGTGCAGTGAGTTCTAAAGACTGCTGTTGGTGTCCAAAACACTGTTCCGTCCCATTGGACGATATACGGATGTAGTTCACCCGAAAACACGTCACGTTTATCAATAGAGTTTGGGATCATTAATCTGGGCTTCCATCTCCTGTTAGCAGTTGGGTGCATCAGCTTCAGTCCACCATAATCTTCAGGATTCCAAGTCAAAAGCTCATCTTGCCATTTCACTGGAAAATCCACATTAACCAACATAGTTTCCTTGACTTCATCTATGTCTAAAATGCCATTGACTCTTACATCAAGATAAACCGCCATTGAGTTAGTCTGGTAGATTATCGGGCGGATCGTATCACTGTAGTTTGCCAGAAGATCTTTCTCCAGTCTTCGTGTGGTTTCATAAGTCGCTGTCTGGTTGGACATAGGTAGGAGGTATATGGACTGATTTACTTGAGGCGGAGACGGAGGTTCTATCAGCTGATTGGGATTGGACGGGAGTGCCAAAGTCCATAATGGCATGACAGTGAACACTAGTGTGAGCACAAGCACAAAGACCAGTGTGGTCATTTCGGGAAAGATTGTCAATGATGTTACAACCTGGTGTTTTCTTTCTTCAATCTACTTATTACTTCTTGTCCAGAAGACTTTAAACGCCCTATGACAACAGATGAAATCCTTGAACTTGGACTACTTCGAGGAAGCAATTTAATAAAGCTTGGAATTCCGGCAAACTAGCTTCACTACAACTGAATTTGGGTTTCTGAGATGTAAAAAGTCAAAATTTTCTGTACTCTGAATAGTCCTATACAATTGTTGAACGTGAAGTACGTCGAACAGGTCAGTCGAGAATCGAACGAATTCAGACAAAAATTATCTTCTGCAAGTACCCTACACGCTGATTAACTTTTACGATGTTTGAAATATAAAATTCTTGAATTTGGAACACTTTGATCAGGAGTATATTTAACACTAGAATTTCTGGCAAATGTCATCTAGTTCCTTCTACTTGGAATTACATAAATGTTTGGGTTTCTGAAATACTTTATACAATAAACAATTAAATACCACTTGGAAGTCCGGCAATCTACCTTGCGCGTACACTTAGTTGAATGTTTAGGTTTCTGAAATATACAAAACACAATTTCTAAAACACATTCATAATTATGCAATTCTGAAATGCGAAGTACATTTGACAAGAAAATGTTTGAATCCGCCTTATACGCATGCCAAGTTAAATGTTCAGATTTCTGAGACGTAAAAAGCACAATTTCGAAAACTCTGAACCGCAGGCATTTGAAATTCTTAAAAAATTGTTTGGGCATTGAACGATAAAATATTTTAAAAACTTTGAATTCCAGAAAATCAACTCACCTTAGAGATTGACTACAATATAAACAAGGTTTTATCCAGTGAAGTTGTATATCCAACTGGCTGTCTTGTACACAAATACAATGTTACAAACAATAAGACTAAACAATGTTCACCATATCTAAGCGCACCCAGTTCTGTAGATTGATAACTATTTAAGGTTTATCACAGTGTCGTTCGATGTATATATTATCCTACTTTGTTGACAAAAAAAGCAGTATACTAGCCAATCCGTTTCTAGTAATTATTAATTCCACATCGTCAATGTTGTTTTTTTCTTTTATTCACAGGAATGAAGTTAACTGAAGAGACAATAAGCTAAAACTTAAAACCATTAGGCCACTCTTTACATGGCCGCCAAATAACGTAGACGAAGTGTCTATATCTTTTAATAAGAATTCATTAGGCCACGCAAAGGTCATTAAGCTTTAAATAAGCATTACAACGCGTAATAGATGTACATGTATGTTTATTTGTCGAGATAGTAAGTTAAAATTTGGTAAGTTGTTTCTATATGATCACTAAAAAAATGTTTTGACCTCTCATTCGTCAGGGAGGTTAAAGGGTAAGGGCTTATACTGAATTGTCCTTACAATGTATCCTGGAATGACAAATCACTCACCATGTTATAGAATTAATTTTCAAAGTCGTTCAAATCGCTGCAATCGGAATAGTCCCCGCACGCATTGTCAATAGACTCAGAAAAGAATGCCATAGCAAACCTGGGCTTGGTCCCCAACATCTTCCAACATACCAGCAACTTCAGACACGCTTCCATCACAGGTGTGCGAGGGCCTTAAAGAATATGTATCACTGATGTACGGGGTATAGACCAAGAACGTCAATGAAGCAAGGTATGTCGTCTTTGACCGATAGTTAACAAGGGAGCAAATATCAAAGGATATAGCATTGATACCACCCTGTTGTCAAACACTGTAACTTCAAAAATATGGAAGACCAAATGGGACAATATTCACGATTCTTGTTTCTACATTCCAGTTTGAACATTTTAGACACGAACGCAACATTCAAAACTAATAATTCTTGTTTCTACATTCTTATGTCAACATTTCATCCACAAAATCAACATTTCAAACCCAAAAAATTACTTTATGTTTCATTTTCGGCGTTTTATCGGTAACTTTTATTATCATTAAATATTAAAATTAAAAAATAATTTCTTAATTCTACACGACAAAGAAATCAATTCATTGGTTTCTGAAACCAAAATCTGGAATTTGAACTCTTATGAAAATATTTTCTACGTTTCAAAAAGTCTTGAAGTTAAAATGTTCAAACTGGAATGTAGAAACAAGAATCATGAATATTGTCCCATTTGGTCTACATCAACATTATTACACCAGAGGGCGCTAGATCGAACACAATTTGGCGACCTATTCAGCTAGCGACCCATTCGACCGAACCAGCTGCATGGTACCTGGATCGTTTGCCCTGGCTCTTATATTAATTAAGTTGGGGCTATGGGGCACCGCCACAGGCACGGATGGGGGGGGGGGGGAATGTCCCTCTACAAAATCTGCCGCCCCATAAAATCGACCAGATAAAATAAATATAAAGCCACTGGGCGCTCAATAACTTGGTAACCCAATACTCCAACCCGAACTTTTAAAATGCTACACACGGCCCTCAACGCCGGATTAACCATGGTGGGGCCCCTGGGACCTGGAACATGTGGGGGGCCCCTGATCACCGACCGCGAGCGCCGAAGGCAGGGCCGTATGTAAGATTGTAGAAGTGGGGGTGCAGCAGAGTGTTGGGGACGCCAATATAATGCCCTGAGTGCGGAACGGTGCATGTGTGTACGTGGGGGTGGGGGGCTTGGAGCTGCAATCAACGTCGCTCCCGTATGTCCATTTCGGCAGCGCTATTTCTTATTTGATCACGGTGGATAAGGCGCTGGTTCGCTAGCCTGGAGGTCGGGTGTTCGATTGTCAGTGATGCAGAAGGAGGGCCTGACAAGGACACCTGCCTTGTCGTTCGGATTGGACGAAAAACCGAGGTCCCGTGTACACATTGGGGTGCGCGTAAAAGATCCCTTGGCAATTGGAATTCGATATAAGAGTAGGCCGTAGCGCCGCTGCCCGGGGAAAATTTCCCTCATAGCACTGTATGGCGTATACCCGTATTCAATTACCTCAGGTTAAGTGCATAACAGTAGGACGTTAAACCCAATTTCATTCATTCATTGATGTTAAGCACACCAAAATGAGAAACTCCTTATCCTCTAAACTAGAACTAGTCCGAAACACCATAAGGCGACGTGGATAGGGCGACCAGAACAAAAATTGGTGGCGCGCCTGTCAAATTTTGGGTGATATCTGAGCGGCAATTTTGTATTTTATATGGCGGCAGATTTTTTGTGAGAGGCATTCGCTTCTGGTGTCCGCACCTTGGGTCCGCGCCTGTGGTGGCGCCCGATAGCCTCCACATAAGAGATATAAGAAAGTTTGGATCAGGTGTAGGCGCCATTAAAGCCGACCGACTCATCAGTGCCCAGGAGCATCACTATGTGATCATAATCAAGTGTATTATTTTATAATTGAAAGGTTGTCAATTTTTTTGGAGGGGACGCCTTATTTTTCTGGAAATTTTCATAAATTGGAGGCCGGAAACATGATTTCCTGGCATTTCAGGCACTTGTGTGGAGCCATTTAGAAAAAAATAAAATTAGCGCATTTTAGTGTTATTTCAGTGGACCAATCCATGCGAGTGCTATGGAATGATGGCATTTCTAGAGGAGGGGGGGGGGTGGACGCAACTAAGATTTTTTGTGGGGGGGCCCCTAATGTTTGGGGTCCTGGGGCCTATGCCCCATGGTTAATCCGGAGGTGGTGATAAATGTGAGTGCTATGAAATGATGGCATTTCTAGAGGAGGTGACTAGACGCAACTAAAAAAAATTGTGGGGGGCCCCACAACCAGACAACCAGGCCATTTATTTGCTGTTTTGTCTTTGAATATATCTTTCCATGGATTTTTAGGGGTGCTGAAGACAAAAATCGTAGTAAAAACTTTTGTGGGGGCCCCCTAATGTGGGGGGCCCTGGGGCCTGTGCCCCATGGTTAATCCGGCCCTGACGGCCCTGCGTGAGTGTGGTGACAGCAGACCGACACACATCACAATAGTTATATACAAAGCACGTATGGTATCAAGACAAGAGGATCGGGGGTTGATGCTGCTGGACAGGCCCCGGTGGGCCATGCTACGAGCCTACTGGTCGTCTACCAATTTGAGCACTCCTAACAAATCCGATGTAGCGCGATAGGGAGTGTGTAAACGCTGTTTTGACATATTTTACATGGTTAAACTAACAACATCAGTTACCAAGTCACTGAGCGCCCAGGGGCTTTATTTTTTTATATGGTCGATTTTTTCACGGCGCCATATGGGGCGGTAGATTTTGTAAATGGGGCCTTTCCCCCCCCCCCCCCCGGATCCGTGCCTGTGGTGGCACCCCATAGCCCCAACTTAAGTGATATAAGAACCAGGGCAAACGGACCAGGTACCATGCAGCTGGTTCGGTCGAATAGGTCGCTAGCTGAATAGGTCGCCAAATTGTGTTCGATCTAGCGCCCTCTGGTGTAATAATGTTGATGTAGACCAAATGGGACAATATTCATGATTCTTGTTTCTACATTCCAGTTTGAACATTTTAACTTCCAGACTTTTTAAAACGTAGAAAATATTTTCATAAGAGTTCAAATTCCAGATTTTGGTTTTAGATACTTTCAGAAACCAATGAATTGATTTCTTTGTCGTGTAGAATTAAGAAATTATTTTTTAATTTTAATATTTAATGATATATAGAAGTTATCGATAAAACGCCGAAAATGAAACATAAAGTCATATTTTTTTGTTTAAAATGATGATTTTGTGCATGAAATGCTGACATAAGAATGTAGAAACAAGAATCATTAGTTTAGAATGTTGAGTTCATGTCTAAAATGTTCAAACTGGAATGTAGAAACAAGAATCATGAATATTGTCCCATTTGGTCTTCCATACAAAAACTCTGAGCGTATTTCATAGCTCAAGAATGGTGTTCAGCAGGCATCAACGATTATGAAAGCACCGATGCCTGTGGCAAAGGTGGCAATGGTTGAAATGAAGACATTGAGCCGAAGTGGATGGGGACAATGACGCCTGAAGATGTGCGAGGACAATTCAGAATACAGTGATCTAGGCGACTTTGAAAATTAATGCTATAACATTGTGAGTGATTTGTCATAGCAGGATACATTGTAACTAATGTAAGGACAATTCAGTATAAACCTTGTATATGAGATTTTGGCGGCCATTTTGAAAAAGCGCCCTAACGGAAAATGGCTCAGGATTGGGCCTGTTTACCTCATATATTCTTGTTCAGAATAAAAAAAAACTGGTCTCGAAAAAAACACATGAGAATTTCTACTTCTCCAGGCGGCATCTCCCTCAATTTTAACCCGGAATACATAAGGTCCATGTCAGTCCAATCTGATGACCGGTCTGATTCCATCCGTTGTGGTATAGTTCAATTTTTTTAAAAAGTGCAACCTTTATTTAAATAACATTTTGATAGAGCGCCAACTTCTAGCTAGGTTAGCTGCGCTGGTGTTAATGATATCATCAACACTACCAGATAGTTTTCTGTGACATGCCCAAGTTTGATAAGTTTGATAATGACAGATTTTTTTGGATTTTTTGTTTTAGTAAATTGGTCAAATACCTTTCTATCCTTGCTAGTTATGGTTCTGCCAGTGGCGTCTAAAACGCAATTGGCGCGTTGTATGAAGAAAGGTTGGCTGTTTATCATAGAGAGAACGGTCATCTCTTTATCTGTCTCCCCGCCCAAAGACTGCATGTGTAAATTCACCCGTGTCAGTGTTATAAAGACGTTAATGCTAATTCATTTTTATTAAAGTTACATTATTCAAGATATAGATAAGAACTAGCCATTCTTGCTATACTAGTTCGAAAGCAGATGATGTAAAATGAATAATTTGAAAATTTCATTCAAATTACTCTATTGCAAGCGAAAAAATAGGCATTTAAAGATTTGACCGACCTGTGCAATAATTTCAACCACGGTCCTGGATGATCAAAGCTACGACTCGAAGCGTCTAGCCGCGCCATATTTGATTTACCGCTGAAACATTTTAATCTGTTTAACATCGGAGCAATCTGATGCCATCCAAAGTTGATTAAGGCCTGGATCAGTTTATTAATGTCTAATTAATACTTTAGAAAACATTTCATGCCCAAATAAAGACCTGCACTAGGCAGATTTAGCTCTTGCATAATGCATGTTTAAGCTACCTTTCCCTTTAAAAGAACGTGTTTTCCAATAACAACACTTCATTATAACCCTGAAGTGAGCACTATCAACTTAAATATAGCAATAGTTATTCTCCCTATTGTTTTCGAGCCCTGGTGTGAGCGTATGTGGCATGGAGATAGGGGCGCCTTCTCAACCTCGTGGGTTTCCTCCGGGCACTCCGGCTTCCTCCCGTTGCTAAAGACCCCTACGCGCAACCGAATTATTGCCCCCCCCCCCAAAAAAAAAAAAAAAAAAAAAAATTGTTAGTCCCGAAATGACCTAGTTGTGTTGAGTGGACGTCAGACCCCATTTCTCTCGCTTTCTGCCTATTGGGTGGTTATGTGTGGTATATATTAGTATTGTATTGTTTCTCAGCACCGCCTACAATGGCTCATAACGATCGTTGTCATATATATGAGGCTTATACTGTGATTTATGAACTTTGTTGTATATGAATATTCTACCTTTAGACCGTTAAGCACCTTTGTCTTCTTCTTCTTCGTTTGGTGTTTAACGTCTGCTTCCACTAAAGTGATATCACACTTTTGTCGATGGAATTTTAGGATTTATAGTTGGCTAGGTGGTTAGGAAAGTACCAAGAAAGATTACATGTCCCAAATGCGCCAAATCGCTTACTCAAGCAGTGCCAAGCATCTAAAATGGGGTGTTACAATTGAAAAACAATGGAGGCTTGCGTGTCCCATCATCTGATTAAAAATCCAGTGTTAATATAAAATCTGTAAAATTCAATCAATGGAAAATATGTCCGTCACTAAACTTATGTCATCTTTACATTTAAAATCACATTTTCTGCATGCCTCTAAAGAGCTTGAGACCCATTACTCTGTACTCATACGACTTACATGTTCTAAGTTCATTAATGTAAAACGAATCCACACTACCCTACTGACAAACATCAATCTCGAAGGAAAATCAATCCGTAAGAAGCTTACAAAAACAATACTATTTCAAAATCAGTAAATAAGGTATTATTATACTTGTAGTTTAATGAATACGTTTGATGAGATGATTATGATTACGTCTGTTTTGAAATGAAATGACATAGTGCACATGTCTACTTAATAATTTCAACTAACTAATACATGAAATGAAATGGGAATTAACGATCTACTGTTATGCACCTAACCTGGGCTTATCGAACACGGGGTCTGCTTTGATGATGAGATGATAACTACGTTGGATGACTACGTTGCACTTCAAAATATAACAGGAGTTTAGCATTCTTACATCAGAATATCGCTACACATAAACTTTATGGAGCACTAGAAGGGGGAGTTGTCCCTTTAAGCATATTGTCTCTTGTACTTACAGGAACATCACTTGCGCTAAGACATGGGCGATTCGACTGCCATTCATCGATACAACCATCTTCAATAGAAGGTGTTATCTCGCTTTAACTACGCACATCTTATCAAGCCCGTCACGTAATACCCTGCTTGGGTACAAGCCCAGTTTGTGAGCCTATCTGATTGCTTTGTAGTCGCGAATGCCAGATAGCGCGAATGTCAAGCTAAAATGTCTACCCGTGATAATGGAGTTGCAAATTTCAACCAATGTCAAGGTTTCCGTCGGGTTCGCTATGTCACCATCTCTGATTGAATGCTACTGTTCACGTGTCCGCAGATAATGAAGTAAACCAGCAATGGCCAGGTGTTATTAAACTCGCAGTGTCGTTGCTTCAGAAACATGCGATACAACACAGCCATTAAGTTATGCAGTGAAGACGTAAAACATTTAAGGAACTATACATAAATCTTGACCAGAAAACATCTATGTAATTTATCTTCCTCGTCCCCCTATGTCGGCTAAAATTTGGTTTCTGGCTTCGGGCCTGACATTCTAGCACACCAAAACTCTTTGTTAATTCTAATAAAATAAACACCAAGTACGAACAATTCAAACCATAAGACAGAATTCGAAGCCCTAAAAACGTTAAAGGCAAAATAGTAATGTTCCACCCAACTCCATGTAAAATATTCTGGGATGGATTTGGCACCGCTGGCACAATCTCTGCCAAGATGTCGTAGTTGTGTCTGCATCTTTACAAACTTCTTCTTTACCTTTCCGACAAGTGGATTTCCGATGGCATCCTGGGCGACGACAGTCTTGAATGTGGCTGATTCCTTCTGGAACCACTCCACCACTCTTGAGATGGATGGGTGATGTTTGCCGACAAGATTGTATAACTTGTTGTTCCATCCCTCGCAGATGTTGTTGGTACAGGGGGACACTGTTCATGGTGGGGTCATGTACGTTCCAAACTTCAGGAGGGAACATGGGGGGATTCTTCTCATGGAGAATGTTAATCCTTGACCATGACGTTGTCGATAGGGACCATTCACATAGGTTCGGTCAAAGAAGACCAGGAGGTCATTGACTTCAGGAGGACCATCAGGTTTGATGGAATGGAGATGTTCCAAACCTTCTTGCACATCAGCTACGGGCAGAAACTAAAAAGATCAAATATATACTCACTAACTTTTTTTCCTGTTAACTTTTTTTCCTAAATTCGGTCCCAATACCCCCCACAAGGGCTCCCTACTTTGGCACTCGTGAGTGGATTTCGCCGAGGTTCGATAGTCCGTACGTTCGACACTTTATCTCAACGATCAGTGCCTGAAATACTGCCAGGCGGCATTTACGGCAGCTTGTTTTTCAAATATTTCTGCTCTTGCCTTTGCCCCCTTAACCTTGGACTTTGCCCCAGCCTTGCCCCTCCAACCACTTTATCATCATCATCAACATTATTATTAATAATAATAATCATGAGGTAGGTCAGCGACTTTTTGGGCTATCAGTATTTATAGAGATTCGTAGCATTCGTTAGAGCCTTAGTGTTACATTTTGAAGTCTACGCGGGACTAAATTAGACTATCTGGGTGTAGGGTGGTGATGCGCTAATGAGACGAGTAGTATGGTTAATATATGTTAACATATTTTAAATAATCACGGAAGTGACGAATTATATTATACAGAAATACATGTCTACCTTAGCATAATTGTTACAGTCTAATGGAACGTAAAAGATTTGAGGAGGGTGAGGGTTCGTTCGTTGGTTCCTGGAGTTTCATGTCCACTTTCCTCAAAGGGTGATATTGTAGACCAGAGACTCTGTTCTTATCGGGATTGTCCCTTTAAATAGCTTGATTTAAATTTAAGTTTTATAATATAAGCTGGGACAATGATTGAACTTTAATCATGCGTATTATTTTTTTATATTTGAACAATTAATGAGATTTGAGCAGATTGATCAAGTGTTACTGGTTGGGCTCCAGGACAACCAGATGACCACGCGGCGGGGGAAGGGGGTGAAGACTGTCTTGAACTTTGGAATAACAAGCTTAATAACGATCCGTGTTCAACACCACTTTATTTCTTGTGTGAAAAAAAAACATCCATTTGTTTTCTAAAGGTGTATGCATATTTTAAACTTGTTTTAAAGATGTAGAGAAAAATTATATTGGTATGAACATTGTAAAGTTTTATAAACATTTTAAAGTTGTATACACATTCTAAGATGAATACACATATTAAAGTTGTATACACATATTACATATGAATAGACATTTTAATGATAAATAAATTTACATGTTAAAGATGTATAGACATTTTAAGATGAATACACAAATTTGTTGACCAGAATAATGATTGGGACATTACTAAGTTATAACAAGAGTGGTATTGGGGCTTTAAAGATAAAAAAAAACCATTTTACAGATGAATACACAAATATCAAATACATTATTCGAATTATGAAAAGTTGTAATGACGATTTTATTTGTTTTGTTCTCATGTTGATAAATATTTTAATCAAATATATTAATATTAAAATATAGTGTAAATTGTATGTTTTCTACGCACATAGTCACCAATATTAACCTTTCTACTGAAAGTTCATATTTTCTCTCCGTTTATACGAGCCACGGTGGACCATTAGCCTACATGGCCCAAGTTCGGTTACGTTGCTGATTGAGTGTGGTAATCTCGATTGTCCAGCGCAACATTTTTTGTGTCAGTTGTGTAGGAACAGTTGTCTGGTCGTTCGGATTGTCCGAAAAACCGTGTAGAGATTTGCATGCACATGAAAGATCATTTGACTAATTGCAAATGTTACATTTAAGTAATTAACCTTTAGATTTACAATCGACTTGGCATGTTATCGATTCCAGGCTACTTGTAGATGCATTATTTGAGATTTAGAGATAAATGGGGTTTTACGTCCACTCAACACAACTAGGTCATTTCGGGACTAACCTATTGTTTAATAATTGTTTAAATAATTCGCTTGCGCGTAGGGGTCTTTAGCAGAATGAGGAAACCGGAGTGCCCAGCGAAAACCCACAAGGTTGAATAGGCGCCCCTGTCACCTTGCCACAAACGCTGAGACCAGGGCTTGAAACCACAACCGCACGCCAGAGGTGGCCGACCAGTTAGAGGTCGAAGCGCGGCACTCTAGACCTCTAGGCCACCACGACCCCCAACCCCGCCCCCGTGAGATTTAGAAAAAATAAACTGGTCATTCTTCTATGTTTAAATAAATAGATATTGCAAAATGAATGTATTGAAAACATCTATCAAAGTATTTTATTCTGAGCGACGTTATTAATATTTGGGGTTGGGACGGTCGAGTGTCGCGCTTTGAGCTCTAGCTGTCCGATCACCTCTGGCTTGCGG
Organism: Patella pellucida; assembly: GCA_917208275.1. NCBI lineage: Eukaryota > Metazoa > Mollusca > Gastropoda > Patellidae > Patella > Patella pellucida. The sequence continues at coordinate 53,394,838 of OU795043.1, forward strand.
TCGTGGTTTCGATCCCGGATGTAAACGCTTGTGGCTTGAAGATAGGGGCGCCTTCCAAACCTCATGGGCTTACTCCGAGTACGAAGGTTTTCCTTCCACAGGAACGACCCCTGTATTTTAGTGTTGATGATAGGGTGCAAAGGTCAGAGTTAGTAAAGATCATTATACATTGAACAGGCTTAGCCTCAGTTGGTGATGCAATCTGAACGACAGATCCATCCTGATGCAGAGAAGTGAAAAGCTACCTACCACTTAATTTTTGTGCGTTAGTTACTTGCGTTGGTGATGGCGATAGCAACGCCAAGAGACGTAGCAACCACCAACGAGGTTGACAGATATAGACATAACTGATCCAGAGCTTCACTAACCAATTTCCAATTTATCTTTGCGTCCCAATTTAGTGGTTGAATTCTGGTGCTTGGTTTCCTACCATCCATACACAAAACCAGAAGCTTTAGCGATGTTGGTACCGGGCGCGATTCCGGTCGGTAGGCCACGCGCATAATGTAAACGGTTAGAAGCACCGAACAGGTGCTAAATCCTAGAAGTGACGACAGGTAGATGGTTAGAAGTGGGATGTTGGTCGAGGTCGTTGGTAACATTCCACTGACAATCGACATAAATACTGCAAGGGCTAGCAGCACTGTTAGTACGTAGCTGAGCTTCTCACCCGAATCAACGGGTACTAGGAAGACCGCTACATTCAACAAAGACAAGACTAGTATGGGAAGGCAGACGTTGAGCACGATGAACGCTGGTCGACGAGCGAGTATCAATGTTACACCCACTCTGGACATGGTTCGTTGGTGAACGGGTTTTGGGAAATGTGTCACATGTACCCCAGCAACTATCCACTCGCTATTCTCCTTTACATGGTCTAGTTTGACAGGATCAAGGATGAATAGCTGAAGTTCATCGAACGTGAACTCAACAGGTTCCACGAATATCGTGCACCTTTGGACATCAAATGGGAACTTGGTCATATCCAAAGTGCAGTGAGTTCTAAAGACTGCTGTTGGTGTCCAAAACACTGTTCCGTCCCTTTGGACAATATACGGATGTAGTTCACCCGAAAACACGTCACGTTTATCATTAGAGTTTGGGATCATTAATCTGGGCTTCCATCTCCTGTTAGCAGTTGGATGCATCAGCTTCAGTCCACCATAATCTTCAGGGTTCCAAGTCAAAAGTTCATCTTGCCATTTCACTGGAAAATCCACATTAACCAACATAGTTTCCTTGACTTCATCTATGTCTAAAATGCCATTGACTCTTACATCAAGATAAACCGCCATTGAGTTAGTCTGGTAGATTATCGGGCGGATCGTATCACTGTAGTTTGCCAGAAGATCTTTCTCCAGTCTTCGTGTGGTTTCATAAGTCGCTGTCTGGTTGGACATAGGTAGGAGGTATATGGACTGATTTACTTGAGGCGGAGACGGAGGTTCTATCAGCTGATTGGGATTGGGCGGGAGTGCCAAAGTCCATAATGGCATGACAGTGAACACTAGTGTGAGCACAAGCACAAAGGCCAGTGTGGTCATTTCGGGAAAGATTGTCAATGATTTTACAACCTGGTGTTTTCTTTCTTCAATCTACTAACTTCTTGTCCAGAAGACTTTGAAAGGCCTATGACAACAGATGAAATCCTTGAACTTGGACTCCCCCCTGGGGTGTAGGGGGTGATAAGAATATACCCTTCGTATTTCCTGCGTGTCGTAAAAGGCGACTAAAAGGATCCCTGTAATGGGGCAACGTGTTTGCCGTGCGTTGCGACCCGTGTCGGTGGAGAGTGGAATCCTGGTAATTGAGTGGGGATTTGGCTTGCGAGCTCTTTTCCTGCAACACATTACTTCGGCCCATGGTTCACCTAGACGGGAGGTCAGAGTGGCCCACTCTGATCAATCGGCTTCAGTCGTTTCAGCTCTGTAGAATGTACCCTTTCCAAGTTTAATGCTCTGTTGTCTTTTCACTCAGCATATTACCTACCTTTGTGTACTTAGTACATTCTACAGAGTGGCGGCTTGGGTCAATCAGGTTAGATAAGTTTTTTTTACTTTCTGGCTTGAGTATACCTCTCGTCGAGCCCTGAGGCCATGTGCAGGTAATCCGCACTAGTCCTCCCCTTAGTAGGCAGGGCAGTAACCTGGGGGACGACGAGAGGTGAAATAAAAAAAATATTTTACATGGATTCCCCAATTCCACCCACACCATATGTTAAACAACATAAAAACAAACAGAAACGTCATAGCACCGATGACGTTTCTGAATTATTTACAAATAAAACCAAAATATCAAAGGCATGGCCGAGGTTCCTCTTGATTGAGAGTTCCTCTACCGACCTTTCTAAAGTTTCTCCATTTTTGATAACCAAGGGCATCTCTGGATTAGCGGGTGAGCCCAAGGCTATCAAAAAACTTAAGAATGGAACATTATTGATAGAATGTGCCAAGGAGCAGCATGCTACCATGCTGCTTAAATCAACATCTTTGGCAGACATCCCTATCAAGGTGTCTCCACACAGGTCACTCAATTCAAGTAGAGGAGTAATTCGATGTCGGGACCTTGAAGGCAGCAGTGAGGATGAAATGGTGCAGTACCTTTCATCTCAAGGCGTCTCACATGTAAAAAGAATTAGTGTACGCCGAGGAGATAAGGTGATTGCAACAAGCACCTATATCCTCACATTCGATCGTCCCGAGATACCAAAAACTCTCAAAGCAGGTTATCTAAACATACCTGTGGATTCGTATATTTCCAACCCTCTTCGCTGTTATAAATGCCAAAAGTTTGGACACAGCAAAACCGTCTGCAGAGGTAAAGACACCTGCGCTCGGTGTGGTCATGAAGGCCACGAGAGCGCTACCTGTCAGGCGGAATTTTGTTGTGTCAACTGCAAGGGTAAGCACTTTGCTTACTCTCGCGAATGTCCTATTTGGCAAAAAGAGAAACGGATCCAACAGGTTATGTCAGAACGGAAAATGTCATACTTCGATGCTAAAAAGCAGGTGGAACTTTCTACACAATTTCCAATTGCACCACAAGGGAAATCTTACTCCAGTGTAGCCAAAGGTTCTGCTAGAACAATTTCTGTTCAGACAGATTACACCTGGCATGAAAAAGAGGACATGCCTAAAATGTTACCATCAGATCAAAATGAAGGTGTATCGAGCTCCTCTCAAACAAAAGAGAGCTCGCTCGAAACTATAATTTCTTTGACTGGCGAGGGTTCATCTTCCTTGCCTCAATCTGAAGTTGTTGGGATCATTCCTGACACCCCCTCCCAAAACGGCAAGGAGTCATCTCCCTCGCCTCCCCTTGAAGCTGTTATCCCTGAATCCAGTTCTTCTGGGTCAGGATCGCAGTCAAAGGGTAATTCGTCAAGAAAAGAAAAATTATTTAAGTTTCGAGAGAGAGGGAAAAAGGGTTCAAAAGACCCTGTCTCCCTCTATAATAGATTTGGGGATGATCTGGTGGACGGTATTGCCATCGAGGGGGTCTATATGGGCCCACATGGTAAGCCGCCAAAAAATAAAATTCCCTGACAATGGCTAATTCCATTATTCAATGGAATTGTCGTGGTTTAAAACCAAATTTTAATGAAGTCCAATTATTAATTCAAAAGCACAATCCTTTAGCTATTTGTTTGCAAGAAACATTTTTACGGAATTCTGACACTCTGTCTTTTAGGCATTTTGTCGGTTACCATCATCATTCAGTTGGTGATGGTCGAGCTCATGGGGGTGTTTCTATTATTCTTAATGGAGATATCCCTCAAAGTAAAGTCACTCTCAACTCGCCTTTACAGGCAGTTGCCGTTAGGGTGACTTTACATATTCCTATAACACTCTGCTCTGTATATCTTCCACCAAGTTTACACCTTAATCCTAGAGATCTTGATGACCTTGTTACACAACTCCCTCTCCCGTTTATAATTACGGGAGATTTCAATGGTCACCATTCACTCTGGGGCAGTCCAGATGATAACAACAGAGCTAAACAAATAGCGGACTTCATTAACATTAATAATTTGTGTTTATTAAATGACGACTCGCCTACTTATCTACATCCTGCCACAGCTTCTTTTTCTTCCCTCGATCTCACCATTTGCTCTCCGGTCCTATTCCAGGATTTTACATGGAGAGTAAATGAAGATCTATGTGGCAGTGACCACTTTCCAATCTTAATTGAAAATAATGGTCCCTCTCCGGTCGAAAGACCTCAGAGGTGGAAGTTGCATAAGGCTGATTGGGCTCTGTTTGAATCTTTGTGTCTCTTCTCTTTTGATGCAATAGAGTTAGAGGATGCAGATGAACCCATGGCTTTATTCACTTCAATTCTTCAAGATGTAGCTGAGCAGGCGATTCCAAAAACCACGACAGAGCCAAAACGTTTCAACAAACCATGGTTTAACGACGATTGCAAATCTGCTCTAAAAGAGCGTGATCGTATTTTGAGACGACTAAAGAACCATCCTTCCATGGAGAATATTGCGGCATACCAGATGGTCCGGGCGAAAGCCCGTAGAACCATACGCCAAGCAAAGAAGTCTTCATGGCAAGGTTACGTCTCTAGGATCAATTCCCGTACCACTTCCAAATCGGTATGGGATAGGATTCGTAGGATTAAAGGTAAAAGTAGTACATTATCAGTTAACCATCTAAATGTTGATAATACCACCTTAACAACATTTCCTGATATTGCTAATTCTCTGGCCAGCACATTTTCATTCAATTCATCATCCAATTTCTCCTCTGATGCCTTTCGGCGTATTAAAAATCAACAGGAGAAAAGGCGACTTAATTTCAAGTCCCGTAATGATGAATGCTATAATGATCGTTTTTCCATTGCAGAGCTCCGGGATTCGTTAAAGCGAGCCCGGGACACTGCAACTGGTCCAGATGAAATACACTACCAGATTTTAAAACACTTACCTTTTTCAACACTACTAATCTTACTAGATCTTTTTAACCGGATTTGGGTTGATGGAAATTTCCCCCCGTCGTGGCATGAAGCCACAATAATTCCCATCCCTAAACCGGGTAAAGATCATACGAATCCTACCAACTATCGTCCGATCGCTTTAACTAGCTGTATTTGCAAAACCATGGAGAGATTGATCAATCGAAGGCTTGTTTGGTACCTTGAGTCCAACAATCTCATTACAAACCTCCAGTGTGGATTTCGGTCCCAAAGGAGCACTCTTGATCATCTCGTTCGATTTGAAACGTTCGTCAGGGACGCTTTCATCCAGAAACAACATTTAGTTGCAATATTTTTTGATCTGGAGAAAGCTTATGATACTACATGGAAACATGGTATCATGCGCGACCTCCATAACCTCGGCCTACGAGGTCGCTTACCTATCTTTATAAAAAATTTCCTGGAAGATAGGTCATTTAAGGTACGACTGGGATCAGTCTTCTCTGACCCATTTCCTCAGGAAATGGGAGTTCCCCAGGGAAGCATATTATCTCCTACACTTTTTGCGATAAAAATTAATACAATCCCAGCGTGCCTTAAACCAGGTACAAACGGGGCTCTCTATGTTGATGACTTTCAGATGTGCTATGGTTCTACAGACATGCGGATAATCGAACGTAAGTTGCAGCTTTGTTTGAATTCACTTCAACAATGGGCAACCGAAAATGGATTTCGTTTTTCGAAATCCAAGACTGTCTGCATGCATTTCTGTCAGAAACGAGGTTTACATCCAGATCCAGAACTCTTCTTGGATGGCAATCGCCTACCAGTTGTGGATGAAACCAAATTTCTGGGGCTGATATTTGATAAGAAATTATCATTTATTCCCCACATTAAAAACCTTAAAAAGAAATGTCTGAAAGCCCTCAACATATTGAGAGTCCTATCAAATACTGACTGGGGAGCAGACCGTAAGGTCTTGCTCAGATTATATCGAGCTTTAATAAGATCAAAACTCGATTATGGGTGTATTGTGTATGGGTCTGCCCGCGAGTCTTATCTCAAAGAGCTCGACACCATACACAACCAAGGACTTAGAATCAGTTTAGGAGCATTTCGTACATCTCCAGTGGACAGTTTATACGTCGAGGCGCATGAGCCCTCATTGCACAACAGACGTGATAAACTGGCCCTGCAGTATGCTACGAAAATAGCATCACTTCCAAATCACATCTCATTTAACACCATATTTAGACCTCTTCATGAGCATTTGTATCTTGTGAGGACTAAAGTCATTCCATCTTTCGGTATTCGCATACAACCCCTTTTGTCGGAGGCTGGTATCAGCCTTGACGGTATTGCGAATACCCCTTTCTTTGAGACTCCACCGTGGGCTGTATCTCCCCCAAAGATCGATTTCGATCTTACTAAACATAAAAAGAAAGATACAAGTTCGACGGTTTTCCAATCTCTCTTCAGAGAGCTAAGGTCTAAATATGGTGATTATATTCCCATTTATACAGATGGTTCGAAAGATGGTGATCGGGTAGCTTCGGCTACCGTGACACCATCCGAGACCATCTCTGTCCGCCTCCCACCCGCTGCTTCCATCTTTACAGCTGAACTCCAGGCCATTCTCAAAGCTTTGGAGTTCATTCAATCATCATCTGATTTAAAATATATAATTTTTACTGATTCTTTGTCCTCATTACAAGCAATAAATAACCAACAGCTTGATCACCCATTAGTAGCAGACATTTATCGTCTGCTACTATCATATGAGTTGAGCAGCAAGGACATTGTCCTTTGTTGGCTCCCCAGTCATACTGATATAAAAGGGAATGATCAAGCAGATTTGGCTGCCAAGTCTGCTTTAGATCTTCCCATATCCAAATTTTTATTGCCATATTATGATTTTAAATCATCAATTAATTTGTATATATATGGCCGCTGGCAACGATCTTGGAATCTTGCAGACACAAACAAACTTCATCACATTAAGCCTCTCTTAGGAGACTGGCCCAACTCCTATAGATCTAATAGGAGAGATGAAGTTGTTTTGTGTCGCTCTCGCATTGGTCATACTTTTTTAACACATATTTTCATTTTAAAGCGAGAGCCTCAACCAGAATGTGAACATTGTCATGTTCCGTTGACAGTGAAGCACATTCTGATTGAGTGCAAGCATCTTAAAGATGTTAGATCCAAATACTTTCGTTGTCAGTCACTACAGAATTTATTTGCCCAACCGGGTCTATATGATAAAGCATTAGACTTTTTAAAAGAGACAAATTTTTATAGAAAATTTTAATTTGTACATACATGTTTTGTCATGTTTTATTTTTTAAATATTAATATACATAAACTATGTTATTTAATTTTAATGATGCCAACTGTGATACTTTTTTATTTATGTATATTAATTCATTACTCTGATTACATTTAGTTTGTCTCGTATTTTTATCATATGTTTGGCGCCATATAGCCCGGTTGGAGCTCACGTGCCATAAAACCACATTTCATTTCATTTGAACTTGGACTACTTCGAGGAAGCAATTTAATAAAGCTTGGAATTCCGGCAAACTAGCTTCACTACAACTGAATTTGGGTTTCTGAGATGTAAAAAGTCAAAATTTTCTGTACGTCGAACAGGTCAATCGAGAATCGATAGAATTCAGACAAAAATTATCTTTTGCAAGTATCCTACACGCTGATTAACTTTTACGATGTCTGAAATATAAAATTCTTGAATTTGGAACACTTTGATCAGGAGTATATTTATAACTAGAATTTCCGGCAAAATGTCATCTAGTTCCTTCCACTTGGAATTATATAAATGTTTGGGTTTCTGAAATACTTTATACGATAAACAATTAAATACCACTTGGAAGTCCGGCAATCTACCTTGCGCGCACACTTAGTTGAATGTTTAGGTTTCTGAAATATACAAAACACAATTTCTAAAACACATTCATAATTATGCAATTCTGAAATGCGAAGAACATTTGACAAGAAAATGTTTGAATCCGCCTTATACGCATGCCAATTAAGTTAAATGTTTAGATTTCTGAGACGTAAAAAGCACAATTTCGAAAACTCTGAACCGCAGGCATTAGAAATTCTTAAAAAAATTGTTGAGGCATTGAACGATAAAATATTTTAAAAACTTTGAATTTCAGAAACTCACCTTGCACACACTTGAAGCGAAATTTTTAGAGATTGACTACAATATAAACAAGTCTTTATCCAGTGAAGTTTTATATCCAACTGGCTGTCTTGTACACAAATACAATGTTACAAACAATAAGACTAAACAATGTTCACCCAAACTAAGTGCACACAGTTCTGTGGATTGATTACTATTTAAGGTATATCACGGTGTCGTTCGATGTATATATTATCCTACGTTGTTGACAAAAAAAGCAGTATACTAGCCAATCCGTTTCTAGTAATTATTAATTCCACATCGTCAATGTTGGTTTTTTTTTATTCACAGGAATGAAGTCAACTGAAGAGACAATAAGCCGAAACTTAAACCATTAGGCCACTCTTTATATGGCCGCCAAATAACGCAGATGAAGTGTCTATATCTTTAAATAAGCATTTATTAGGCCACGCAAAGGCCGTTAAGCTTTAAATAAGCATTACAACGCGTAATAGATGCACATGTATGTTTATTTGTCGAGATAGTAAGTTAAAATTTGGTAAGTTGTTTCTATATGATCACTAAAAAAATGTTTTGACATCTCATTCGTCAAGGAGGTTAAAGGGTAAGGGCTTATACTGAATTGTCCTTACAATGTATCCTGGAATGACAAATCACTCACCATGTTATAGAATTAATTTTCAAAGTCGTTCAAATCGCTGCAATCGGAATAGTCCCCGCACGCATTGTCAATAGACTCCGAGAAGAATGCCATAGCAAACCTCGGCTTGGTCCCCAACATCTTCCAACATACCAGCAACTTCAGACACGCTTCCATCACAGGTGTGCGAGGGCCTTGAAGAATATGTATCACTGATGTACGGGGTATATACCAAGAACGTCAATGAAGCAAGGTATGCCATCTTTGACCGATAGTTAACAAGGGAGCAAATATCAAAGGATATAGCATTGATACCACCATGTTGTCAAACAATGTAACTTCAAAAACTCTGAGCGTATTTCATAGCTCAAGAATGGTGTTCAGCAGGCATCAACGATTATGAAAGCACCGATGCCTTCGGCAATGGTGGCAGTGGTTGAAATGAAGACATTGAGCCGAAGTGGATGGGGACAATGACGCCTGAAGATGTGCAAGAACTGTTTTTTGACAATGAGTGCGAGGACAATTCAGAATGCAGTGATCTGGGCGACTTTGAAAATTAATGCTATAACATTGTGAGTGATTTGTCATACCAGGATACATTGTAAGGACAATTCAGTATAAAACTTACCTTAAAGCTCCCCCAAGAACGAGATCCCAGGCATCTTTTAAGTGACCATATAGAAACGACTTACCACATGAGCAACCGCAATTTTGACCTCCATATAGATTTTTTTGTCATATGTAGATCCCTTTCTAATAACTTTATGTAAAACTAATGCAAAAAGAGGTCAATTACGCCGCAGTAATCTTTTCTTAACCTACACTGGCCCATATCATTTTCTTGTGAGATCTAGCGTATATTAAGGAGAGCGCCCCCATCGTTTTATATCTCTATACAATGTAGTCCGGCGGCCGTTTACGAAAAAGTAGGGGGACCCAAATTTTTCGAGATAAGTTTTTTTCTTGACGGTTTTATATGGAATCGGACCCGCTGAATCCATTTTTCGCTACTGGATCACTGTCAGCCTGGAGGGTTTTGAGTAATTAAAAAACTAATTAAAATCCCCATTCCTTTAAAATGACACATGCAAGTCGAGTACGCCGCTGTTTGTAATGTTATTTATGGAATAGGACCCCTGAGTCTGTTTTAGATACTAGTTCACTATCAGCCAGATTGTATTTCAAATAATCTGGCAGCCGTTTACGATATAACAGGGGGACCCAAATTTTTCGAGATAAGTTTTTATCGAGATAACCTTTTTCCGAGACAAGTTTTTTTCTGGACCCTCCAGGCTGACAGTGATCCAGTAGCGAAAAATGGATTCAGCGGGTCTGATTCCATATAAAACCGTCGCGAAAAAAACTTATCTCAAAAAATTTGGGTCCCCAGCTTCGGCCGCCGGACTAATGTGTGATACATAATAATGAAGATGCTTTGTAAATAACCCTTATCACAATTAATGCAAAATGTGATCATTGCGTGGCCTAATAAATGCTTACTAAAAGATATAGACAGTTTATCTACGTTTTTGGCGGCCATGTAAAGAGCGCCCTCACTTTTCATCGCCTTCAAGAGTCTGGACTACAATCGCATTTTTTTTTGTTGGAATAACTCTAATACTAACTAATGCAAAAAGTGGTAAAACATGCATCATTGTTACTTACTTAACCAATACAGTCACTATGTATATGAGATTTTGGCGGCCATTTTGAAAAAGCGCCCTAACGGAAAATGGCTCAGGATTTGGCCTGTTTACCTCATATTCTTGTTCAGAATAAAAAAAAACTGGTCTCGAAAAAACCACATGAGAATTTCTACCTCTCCAGACGGCATCTCCCTCAATTTTAACCCGGGATACATAAGGTCCATGTCAGTCCAATCTGATGACCAGTCTGATTCCATCCGTTGTGGTATAGTTCAATTTTAAAAAAAAGTGCCACCTTTATTTATTTAAATATCATTTTTATAGACTCGAGCGCCAACGTCTAGCTAGGTTAGCTGCTCTGGTGTTAATGATATCATCAACACTACCAGATAGTTTTCTGTGACATGCCCAAGTTTGATAAGTTTGATAATGACAGATTTTTTTGGATTTTTTGTTTTAGTAAATTGGTCAAATACCTTTCTATCCTTGCTAGTTATGGTTCTGCCAGTGGCGTCTAAAACGCAATTGGCGCGTTGTATGAAGAAAGGTTGGCTGTTTATCATAGAGAGAACGGTCATCTCTTTATCTGTCTCCCCGCCCAAAGACTGCATGTGTAAATTCACCCGTGTCAGTGTTATAAAGACGTTAATGCTAATTCATTTTTATTAAAGTTACATTATTCAAGATATAGATAAGAACTAGCCATTCTTGCTATACTAGTTTGAAAGCAGATGATGTAAAATGAATAATTTGAAAATTTCATTCAAATTACTCTATTGCAAGCGAAGAAATAGGCATTTAAAGATTTGACCGACCTGTGCAATAATTTCAACCACGGTCCTGGATGATCAAAGCTACGACTCGAAGCGTCTAGCCGCGCCATATTTGATTTACCGCTGAAACATTTTAATCTGTTTAACATCGGAGCAATCTGATGCCATCCAAAGTTGATTAAGGCCTGGATCAGTTTATTAATGTCTAATTAATACTTTAGAAAACATTTCATGCCCAAATAAAGACCTGCACTAGGCAGATTTAGCTCTTGCATAATGCATGTTTAAGCTACCTTTCCCTTTAAAAGAACGTGTTTTCCAATAACAACACTTCATTATAATCCTGAAGTGAGCACTATCAACTTAAATATAGCAATAGTTATTCTCCCTATTGTTTTCGAGCCCTGGTGTGAGCGTATGTGGCATGGAGATAGGGGCGCCTTCTCAACCTCGTGGGTTTCCTCCGGGCACTCCGGCTTCCTCCCGTTGCTAAAGACCCCTACGCGCAACCGAATTATTGACCCCCCCCCCCCAACAAAAAACAATTTGTTAGTCCCGAAATGACCTAGTTGTGTTGAGTGGACGTCAGACCCCATTTCTCTCGCTTTCTGCCTATTGGGTGGTTATGTGTGGTATATATTAGTATTGTATTGTTTCTCAGCACCACCTACAATGACTCTTAACGATCGTTGTCATATATATGAGGCTTATACTGTGATTTATGAACTTTGTTGTATATGAATATTCTACCTTTAGACCTTTAAGCACTTTTGTCTTCTTCTTCTTCGTTTGGTGTTTAACGTCTGCTACCACTAAAGTGATATCACACTTTTGTCGATGGAATTTTAGGATTAATAGTTGGCTGGGTGGTTAGAAAGGACCAAGAAAGATTGCATGTCCCGAATGCGCCGAATTGCTTACTCAAGCAGTGCCAAGCATCTAAAATGGGGTGTTACAATTGAAAAACAATGGAGGCTTGCGTGTCCCATCATCTGATTTAAGATCCAGTGTTAATATAAAATCTGTAAAATTCAATCAATGGAAAATATGTCCGTCACTAAACTTATGTCATCTTTACATTTAAAATCACATTTTCTGCATGCCTCTAAAGAGCTTGAGACCCATTACTCTGTACTCATACGACTTACATGTTCTAAGTTCATAAGGGGATCACGGTGGCTAAGTGGATAAGGCGCTGGTTCGCTAGCCTGGAGGTTGAGTGTTCGATCCCTGCATTGGCCGAGAAAGTTCATCTCGATTTTCCGGCGTGATTTCCCCTTGTCAGTGATGCAGAAGGACAGCTGCCTAGTCGTTCGGATGGGACGAAAAACCGAGGTCCCGTGTACAAATTGGAGTGCACGTAAAAGATCCCTTGGCAGTTGGAATTCGATATAAGAGTAGGCCGTAGCGCCGCTGCCCGGGCAAAATTTCCCTCATTGCACACTGTGGCGTATGCCCGTCTTTAATTAGCCCAGGTACGGTGCTTAAGCGTAGGACGTTAAACCCCATTTCATTCATTCTAAGTTCATTAATGTAAAACGAATCCACACTACCCTACTGACAAACATCAATCACGAAGGAAAATCAATCCGTAAGAAGCTTACAAAACAATACTGTTTCAAAATCAGTAAATAAGGTAGTATTATACTTGTAGTTTAATGAATACGTTTGATGAGATGATTATGATTACGTCTGTTTTGAAATGAAATGACATAGTGCACATGTCTACTTAATAATTTCAACTAACTAATACATGAAATGAAATGAAATGGGAATTAACGATCTACTGTTATGCACCTAACCTCATATTCCTGAAGCAACGGCCCGAGAAATCCCTCTCAGATTAGCTCTTATCAAACGGAACACTGCGAGGAGGATGACCTAACCTGGGCTTATCGAACACGGGGTCTGCTTTGATGATGAGATGATAACTACGTTGGATGACTACGTTTTACTTTTGACGTTTGATATTTACGTTTTGATGGCCTCTCTACAATAAAATAATACATCGTTGCACTTCAAAATATAACAGGAGTTTAGCATTCTTACAACAGAATACCGCTACACATAAACTTTATCGAGCACTAGAAGGGGAGTTGTCCCTTTAAGCATATTGTCTCTTGTACTTGCAGGAACATCACGTACGCTAAGACATGGGCGATTCGACTGCCATTCATCGATACAACCATCTTCAATAGAAGGTGTTATCTCGCTTTAACTACGCACATCTTATCAAGCCCGTCACGTAATACCCTGCTTGGGTACAAGCCCAGTTTGTGAGCCTATCTGATTGTTTTGTCGTCGCGAATGCCAGATAGCGCGAATGCCAAGCTAAAATGTCTACCCGTGATAATGGAGTTGCAAATTTCATCCAATGTCAAGGTTTCCGTGGGGTTCGCTATGTCACCATCTCTGATTGGATGCTACTGTTCACGTGTCCGCAGATAATGAAGTAAACCAGCAATGGCCAGGTGTTATTAAACTCGCAGTGTCGTTGCTTCAGAAACATGCGATACAACACATCCATTAATTTATGCAGTGAAGACGTAAAACATTTAAGGAACTATACATAAATCTTGACCAGAAAACATCTATGTAATTTATCTTCCTCGTCCCACTATGTCGGCTAAAATTTGGTTTCTGGCTTCGGGCCTGACATTCTAGCACATCAAAACTCTTTGTTAATGCTAATAAAATAAACACCAAGTACGAACAATTCAAACCATGAGACAGAATTCGAAGCCCTAAAAACGTTAAAGGCAAAATAGTAATGTTCCACCCAACTCCATGTAAAATATTCTGGGATGGATTTGGCACCGCTGGCACGATCTCTGCCAAGATTTCGTAGTTGTGTCTGCATATTTACAAACTTCTACTTTACCTTTCCGACAGGTGGATTTCCGATGGCATCCTGGGCGACGACAGTCTGGAATGTGGCTGATTCCTTCTGGAACCACTCCACCACTCTTGAGATGGATGGGTGGTGTTTGCCGACAAGATTGTATAACTTGTTGTTCCATCCCTCACAGATGTTGTTGGTACAGGGGGCACTGTTCATGGTTGCGTCATGTACGTTCCAAACTTCAGAAGGGAACATGGGGGGATTCTTCTCATGGAGAATGTTAAGCCTTGACCATGACGTTGCCGATAGGGACCATTCACATAGGTTCTGTCAAAGAAGACCACGAGGTCATTGACTTCAGGAGGACCATCAGGTTTGATGGAATGGAGATGTTCCAAACCTTCTTGCACATCAGCTACGGGCAGAAACTTAACCTTGGACTTTGCCCCAGCCTTGCCCCTCCAACCACTTTATCATCATCATCAACATTATTATTAATAATAATAATCATGAGGTAGGTCAGCGACTTTTTGGGCTATCAGTATTTATAGAGATTCGTAGCATTCGTTAGAGCCTTAGTGTTACATTTTGAAGTCTACGTGGGACTAAATTATACTATCTGGGTGTAGGGTGGTGATGCGCTAATGAGACGAGTAGTATAGTTAATATATGTTAACATATTTTAAATAATCACGGAAGTGACGAATTATATTATACAGAAATATTAGCATAATTGTTACAGTCTAATGGAACGTAAGAAATTTGAGGAGGGGTGTGGGTTCGTTCATTGGTTCATGGAGTTTTATGTCCATTTTCCCCAAAGGGTAATATCGTCCCCCAAGGGTGATATTGTAGGGTGGGATGGGGATCTTTAAATAGTTTGATTTAAATTAAAGTTTTATAATATAAGCTGGGACAATGATTGAACTTTAATCATGCTTATTATTTATTTACATTTTAGCACATGAGATTTAAACATGGGTGTGGTCAGATGGAGCAAGTGTTACTGGTTGGGCTCCAGAACAACCAGATGACCACGCGGCGGGGGGGGGGGGTGAAGACTGTCTTGAACTTTGGAATAACAAGCTTAATAACGAACCGTGTTCAACACCACTTTATTTCTTGTGTGAAAAAAAACATATCCATTTGTTTTCTAAAGGTGTATGCATATTTTAAGCTTGTTTTAAAGATGTAGAGAAAAATTATATTGGTATGAACATTGTTAAGTTTTATAAACATTTTAAAGTTGTATACACATATTAAAGTTGTATACACATATTACATATGAATACACATTTTAAAGATAAATAAATTAACATGTTAAAGATGTATAGACATTTTAAGATGAATACACAAATTTGTTGACCAGAATAATGATTGGGACATTACTCAGTTATAACAAGAGTGGTATTGGGGCTTTAAAGATAAATAAACATTTTACAAATGAATACACAAATATCAAATACATTATTTGAATTATGAAAAGTTGTAATGACGATTTTATTTGTTTTGTTCTCATGTTGATACATATTTTAATCAAATATATTAATATTAAAATATAGTGTAAATTGTATGTTTTCTACGCACATAGTCACCAATATTAACCTTTCTACTAAAAGTTCATATTTTCTCTCCGTTTATACGAGCCACGGTGGACCATTAGCCTACATGGCCCAAGTTCGATCACGTTGCTGGTTGAGTGTGGTAATCTCGATTGTCCAGCGCAACATTTTTTTTGTCAGTTGTGTAGGAACACAGTTGTCTGGTCGTTCGGATTGTCCGAAAAGCCGTGTAGAGATTGGCATGCACATAAAAGATCATTTGACTAATTACAAATGTTACATTTAAGTAATTAACCTTTAGATTTTCCCACTGGGAAGATTTACAATCGACTTGGCTTGTTATCGATTCCAGGCTACTTGGAGATGCATTATTTGAGATTTTGAGATACGTCCACTCAACACAACTAGGTCATTTCGGGACTAACCTATTGTTTAATAATTGTTTAAATAATTCGCTTGCGCGTAGGGGTCTTTAGCAGAAGGAGGAAACCGGAGTGCCCAGAGAAAACCCACAAGGTTGAATAGGCGCCCCTATCACCTTGCTACATACGCTGAGACCAGGGCTTGAAACCACAACCGCACGCCAGAGGTGGCCGACCAGCTAGAGGTCGAAGCGCTGCACTCTAGACCACTAGGCCGCCCCCCCCCCCCCCGGTGAGATTTAGATAAAGAACTGGTCATTCTTCTATGTTTAAATAAATAGATATTGCAAAAGGCATATATCGAAAACATCTATCAAAGTACTTTATTCTGACCGACGTTATTAATATTTGGGGTTGGGGTGGTCGAGTGTCGCGCTTTGAGCTCTAGCTGTCCGGTCACCTCTGGCTTGCGGTCGTGGTTTCGATCCCGGATGTAAACGCTTGTGGCTTGGAGATAGGGGCACCTTCCAACAAACCTCGTGGGCTTACTCCAAGTACGCACGTTTTCCTTCCACAGGAACGACCCCTTTATTTTAGTGTTGATGATAGGATGCAAAGGTCTGAGTTAGTAAAGATCATTATACATTGAACAGGCTTAGCCTCAGTTGGTGATGCAATCTGAACGACATATCCATCCTGATGCAGAGAAGTGAAAAGCTACCTACCACTTAATTTTTGTGCGTTAGTTACTTGCGTTGGTGATGGCGATAGCAACGCCAAGAGAAGTAGCAACCACCAACGAGGTTGACAGATATAGACATAACTTATCCAGAGCTTCACTAACCAATTTCCAATTTATCTTTGCGTCCCAATTTAGTGGTTGAATTCTGGTGCTTGGTTTCCTGCCATCTATACACAAAACCAGAAGCTTTAGCGATTTTGGTACCGGGCGCGATTCCGGTCGGTGGGCCACGCGCATAATGTAAACGGTTAGAAGCACCGAACAGGTGCTAAATCCTAGAAGTGACGACAGGTAGATGGTTAGAAGTGGGATGTTGGTCGAGGTCGTTGGTAACATTCCACTGACAATCGACATAAATACTGCAAGGGCTAGCAGCACTGTTAATACGTAGCTGAGCTTCTCACCCGAATCAACGGGTACTAGGAATACCGCTACATTCAACAAAGACAAGACTAGTATGGGAAGGCAGACGTTGAGCACGATGAACGCTGGTCGACGAGCGAGTATCAATGTGACACCCACTCTGGACATGGTTCGTTGGTGAACGGGTTTTGGGAAATGTGTCACATGTACCCCAGCAATTATCCACTCGCTATTCTCCTTTGCATGGTCTAGTTTGACAGGATCAAGGATGAATAGCTGAAGTTCATCGAACGTGAACTCAACAGGTTCCACGAATATCGTGCACCTTTGGACATCAAATGGGAACTTGGTCATATCCAAAGTGCAGTGAGTTCTAAAGACTGCTGTTGGTGTCCAAAACACTGTCCCGTCCCATTGGACGATATACGGATGTAGTTCACCCGAAAACACGTCACGTTTATCAATAGAGTTTGGGATCATTAATCTGGGCTTCCATCTCCTGTTAGCAGTTGGGTGCATCAGCTTCAGTCCACCATAATCTTCAGGATTCCAAGTCAAAAGTTCATCTTGCCATTTCACTGGAAAATCCACATTAACCAACATAGTTTCCTTGACTTCATCTATGTCTAAAATGCCATTGACTCTTACATCAAGATAAACCGCCATTGAGTTAGTCTGGTAGATTATCGGGCGGATCGTATCACTGTAGTTCGCAAGAAGATCTTTCTCCAATCTTCGTGTGGTTTCATAAGTCGCTGTCTGGTTGGACATAGGTAGGGGGTATATGGACTGATTTACTTGAGGCGGAGACGGAGGTTCTATCGGCTGATCGGGATTGGGCGGGAGTGCCAAAGTCCATAATGGCATGACAGTGAACACTAGTGTGAGCACAAGCACAAAGACCAGTGTGGTCATTTCGGGAAAGATTGTCAATGATTTTACAACCTGGTGTTTTCTTTCTTCAATCTACTTACTTCTTGTCCAGAAGACTTTAAACGCCCTATGACAACAGATGAAATCCTTGAACTTGGACTACTTCGAGAAAGTAATTTAATAAAGCTTGGAAATCCGGAATCCTACCTTGCGCACACACTTGGTTGAATGTTTAGGTTTCTGAAATATACAAAACACAATTTCTAAAACACATTCATAAGTATGCAATTCTGAAATGCGAAGTACATTTGACAAGAAAATGTTTGAATCCGCCATATACGCATGCCAAGTTAAATGTTCAGATTTCTGAGACGTAAAAAGCACAATTTCGAAAACTCTGAACCGCAGGCATTTAAAATTCTTAAAAAATTGTTTGGGCATTAAACGATAAAATATTTATAAAACTTTGAATTCCAGAAAATCAACTCACCTTAGAGATTGACTACAATATAAACAAGTCTATATCCAGTGAAGTTTTATATCCAACTGGCTGTCTTGTACATAGATACAATATTACAAACAATAAGACTAAACAATGTTCACCATATCTAAGCGCACCCAGTTCTGTAGATTGATTACTGTTTAAGGTTTATCACGGTGTCGTTCGATGTATATATTATCCTACTTTGTTGACAAAAAAAGCAGTATACTAGCCAATCCGTTTCTAGTAATTATTAATTCCACATCGTCAATGTTGTTTTTTTTATTCACAGGAATGAAGTCAACTGAAGAGACAATAAGCTGGAACTTAAACCATTAGGCCACTCTTTACATGGCCGCCAAATAACGTAGATGAAGTGTCTATATCTTTTAATAAGAATTTATTAGGCCACGCAAAGGTCATTAAGCTTTAAATAAGTATTACAACGCGTAATAGATGTACATGTATGTTTATTTGTCGAGATAGTAAGTTGAATTTGGTGTCTATATCTTTTAATAAGCATTTATTAGGCCACGCAAAGGCGGTTAAGCTTTAAATAAAATTTGGTAAGTTGTTTCTATATGATCACTAAAAAAATGTTTTGACATCTCATTCGTCAGGGTAAGAGCTTATACTGAATTGTCCTTACAATGTATCCTGGTATGACAAATCACTCACAATGTTAAAGAATTAATTTTCAAAGTCGTTCAAATCACTCCAGTCGGAATAGTCCCCGCATGCATTGTCAATAGATTCAGAGAAGAATGCCATAGCAAACCTGGGCTTGGTCTCCAACATCTTCCAACATACCAGCAACTTCAGACACGCTTCCATCACAGGTGTGCGAGGGCCTTGAAGAATATGTATCACTGATGTACGGGGTATAGACCAAGAACGTCAATGAAGCAAGGTATGTCATCTTTGACCGATAGTTAACAAGGGAGCAAATATCAAAGGATATAGCATTGATACCACCCTGTTGTCAAACACTGTAACTTCAAAAACTCTGAGACATCAACGATTATGAAAGCACCGATGCCTTCGGCAATGGTGGCAGTGGTTGAAATGAAGACATTGAGCTGAAGTGGATGGGGACAATGACGCCTGAAGATGTGCAAGAACTGTTTTTTGACAATGAGTGCGAGGACAATTCAGAATGCAGTGATCTGGGCGACTTTGAAAATTAATGCTATAACATTGTGAGTGATTTGTCATACCAGGATACATTGTAAGGACAATTCAGTATAAAACTTACCCTAAAGCTCCCCCAAGAACAAGATCCCAGGCATCTTTTAAGTGACCATATAGAAACGACTTACCACATGAACAACCGCAAGTTTGACCTCCATATAGATTTTTTGTCAAATGTAGATTCCTTTCTAATAACTTTATGTAAAACTAATGCAAAAAGAGGTCAATTACGCCCCAGTAATCTTTTCTTAACCTACACTGGCCCATATCATTTTCTTGTGAGATCTAGCGTATATTAAGGAGAGCGCCCCATCGTTTTATATCTCTATACAATGTGTGATACACAATAATGAAGATGCTTTGTAAATAACCCTTATCACAATTAATGCAAAATGTGATCATTGCGTGGCCTAAAAAATGCTTACTAAAAGATATAGACAGTTTATCTACGTTTTTGGCGGCCATGTAAAGGGCGCCCTCACTTTTCATCGCCTTCAAGAGTCTGGACTACAATCGCAGCGTTTTTAGGGAATAACTCTAATACTAACTAATGCAAAAAGTGGTAAAACATGCATCATTGTTACTTACTTAACCCATACAGTCAATAAAGCAAGGTATGTCATCTTTGACCGATAGTTAACAAGGGGGCAAATATCAAAGGATATAGCATTGATACCACCCTGTTGTCAAACACTGTAATTTCAAAAACTCTGAGCGTATTTCATAGCTCAAGAATGGTGTTCAGCAGGCATCAACGATTATAAAAGCACCGATGCCTTTGGCAATGGTGGCAATTGTTAAAATGAAGACATTGAGCCGAAGTGGATGGGGACAATGACGCCTGAAGATGTGCAAGAACTGTTTTTTGACAATGAGTGCGAGAACAATTCAAAATGCAGTGATCTGGGCGACTTTGAAAATTAATGCTATAACATTGTGAGTGATTTGTCATACCAGGATACACTGTAAGGACAATTCAGTAAAAACCGTACCCTAAAGCTCCCTCAAGAACGAGATCCCGGGCATCTTTTCAGTGACCATATAGAAACGACTTAGCACATTTTAACTTAGCAACCGCAATTGTCACCTCCATATAGATTTTTTGTCAAATGTAGATGCCTTTCTAATAACTTTATGTAAAACTAATGCAAAAAGGGGTCAATTACGCCGCAGTAATCTTTTCTTAACCTACACTGGGCCATATCCTTTTTTTTGTGAGATCTAGCGTATATTAAGGAGAGCGCCCCCATCGTTTTATATCTATACAATGTGTGATACATAATAATGAAGATGCTTTGTAAATAACCCTTATCACAATTAATGCAAAATGTGATCATTGCGTGGCCTAATAAATGCTTACTAAAAGATATAGACAGTTTATCTACGTTTTTGGCGGCCATGTAAAGAGCGCCCTCACTTTTCATCGCCTTCAAGAGTCTGGACTACAATCGCAGCTTTTTTTTGGGAATAACGCTAATACTAACTAATGCAAAAAGTGGTAAAACATGCATCATTGTTACTTACTTAACCCATACTGTCACTATGTATATGAGATTTTGGCGGCCATTTTGAAAAAGCGCCCTAACGGAAAATGGCTCAGGATTTGGCCTGTTTACCTCATATATTCTTGTTCAGAATAAAAAAAAACTGGTCTCGAAAAAAACACATGAGAATTTCTACCTCTCCAGGCGGCATCTCCCTCAATTTTAACCCGGAATACATAAGGTCCATGTCAGTCCAATCTGATGACCGGTCTGATTCCAACCGTTGTGGTATAGTTCAATTTTAAAAAAAAGTGCAACCTTTATTTAAATAACATTTTTATAGACTCGAGCGCCAACTTCTAGCTAGGTTAGCTGCTCTGGTGTTAATGATATCATCAACACTACCAGATAGTTTTCTGTGACATGCCCAAGTTTGATAATGACAGATTTGTTTGGATTTTTTGTTTTAGTAAATTGGTCAAATACCTTTTTATCCTTGCTAGTTATGGTTCTGCCAGTGGCGTCTATAACGCAATTGGCGCGTTGTATAAAGAAAGGTTGGTTGTTTATTAATATATTCGTTTTGATTTATCATAGAGAGAACGGTCATCTCTTTATCTGTCTCCCCGCCCAAAGACTGCATGTGTAAATTCACCCGTGTCAGTGTTATAAAGACGTTAATGCTAATTCAATTTTATTAAGCTACCTTTCCCTTTAACAGAACGTGTTTTCCAATAACAATACTTCATTATAATCCTGAAGTGAGCACTATCAACTTAAATATAGCAATTAGTTATTCTCCCTATTGTTTTCGAGCCCTGGTGTGAGCGTATGTGGCATGGGGATAGGGGCGCCTTCTCAACCTCGTGGGTTTCCTCCGGGCACTCTGGCTTCCTCCCGTTGCTAAAGACCCCTACGCGCAACCGAATTATTGAACCCCCCCCCCAAAAAAAAAAATTAAAAAAAAATTGTTAGTCCCGAAATGACCTAGTTGTGTTGAGTGGACGTCAGACCCCATTTCTCTCGCTTTCTGCCTATTGGGTGGTTATGTGTGGTATATATTAGTATTGTATTGTTTCTCAGCACCGCCTACAATGGCTCATAACGATCGTTGTCATATATATGAGGCTTATACTGTGATTTATGAACTTTGTTGTATATGAATATTCTACCTTTAGACCTTTAAGCACCTCTGTCTTCTTCTTCTTCGTTTGGTGTTTAACGTCTGCTTCCACTAAAGTGATATCACACTTTTGTCGATGGAATTTTAGGATTTATAGTTGGCTAGGTGGTTAGGAAAGTACCAAGAAAGATTGCATGTCCCAAATGCGCCAAATCGCTTACTCAAGCAGTGCCAAGCATCTAAAATGGGGTGTTACAATTGAAAAACAATGGAGGCTTGCGTGTCCCATCATCTGATTAAAGATCCAGTGTTAATATAAAATCTGTAAAATTCAATCAATGGAAAATATGTTCGTCACTAAACTTATGTCATCTTTACATTTAAAATCACATTTTCTGCATGCCTCTAAAGAGCTTGAGACCCATTACTCTGTACTCATACGACTTACATGTTCTAAGCTCATTAATGTAAAACGAATCCACACTACCCTACTAACAAACATCAATCTCGAAGGAAAATCAATCCGTAAGAAGCTTACAAAAACAATACTATTTCAAAATCAGTAAATAAGGTATTATTATACCTGTAGTTTAATGAATACGTTTGATGAGATGATTATGATTACGTCTGTTTTGAAATGAAATGACATAGTGCACATGTCTACTTACTAATTTCAACTAACTAATACATGAAATGAAATGAAATGGGAATTAACGATCTACTGTTATGCACCTAACCTGGGCTTATCGAACACGGGGTCTGCTTTGATGATGAGATGATAACTACGTTGGATGACTACGTTTTAGTTTTGACGTTTGATATTTACGTTTTGATGGCCTCTCTACAATAAAAATAATACATCGTTGCACTTCAAAATATAACAGGAGTTTAGCATTCTTACATCAGAATATCATAACCTTTATCAAGCACTAGAAGGGGGAGTTGTCCCTTTAAGCATATTGTCTCTTGTACTTGCAGGAACATCACGTGCGCTAAGACATGGGCGATTCGACTGCCATTCATCTATACAACCATCTTCAATAGAAGGTGTTATCTCGCTTTAACTACGCACATCTTATCAAGCCCGTCACGTAATACCCTGCTTGGGGACAAGCCCAGTTTGTGAGCCTATCTGATTGCTTTGTCGTCGCGAATGCCAGATAGCGCGAATGTCAAGCTAAAATGTCTACCCGTGATAATGGAGTTGCAAATTACAACCAATGTCAAGGTTTCCGTGGGGTTCGCTATGTCACCATCTCTGATTGGATGCTACTGTTCACGTGTCCGCAGATAATGAAATAAACCAGCACTGGCCAGGTGTTATTAAACTCGCAGTGTCCTTGCTTCAGAAACATGTGTCACACAATCGTAGTGATAACAGATAAGAGTTTTGTAGATAAAGGATTTATTTTCATCAGGTATCTAAACAGCTTCGGTTACATACATTCAACACGAATACATTGTCAACAGCAATACATAATACTGGAACTATAAAAACTAGGCTACGACATGAACACATCTACATAATAAAATCTACTAGTCTTCTACAGGACCACATCTAACAATATAACATTTCATCTACAATTCTGCCCCTCTGCCAAGGCAGCGGCTGGACTCGGGTGAGTCTCTACCCTCGTACAAGCCTTCCTTCTCTCTCGGCTCTTCGCTTCTAACTGACGATGAACAACTTAGTTATATACCAACAGGACATTGATAAGGCAGATAGTCATATCTGCAATTGTTTCTTTTATCTCGCCATGGCATGTGCATAAACATTTGAAGTCGTGTGGATCTTGTACACAGATCATGTATAGCTTGTAATGGCCATATTGAATTAATTAGATTTAATAAGATCGTGACTGGACAACAGTTTACTATGAGGTGAAAGTCAAAATCATCTATTGTCAAAACTAGCAGAGTTCAATGCACCTAAATTATATATGATATCACTTTGTTACATTTCCTACCCTTCCCACAAGTTATTTACTAAGTAAATAACATATTTACTAAGTAAATAACAAACTAACATTAATTAGTAACACCATTCTCACATGTGGGACACTGACTTCAAATAAATAAATGATAATGTAATACACGATATCATAAGAACACACACAATATCAACGTCATTTCTAAACAAAAAAAAAATTTATGCAATCAAAATATAGTTTGAAGAAAAAAAATAGCAAATATTTATAAAATAGAAAAGGTACATATATAGAAAAAAATTAACGTAGGATTTGTCAAATTGTTTTTTACTTGAGATAAATGATATTGAATGGTTTGAACACATTTTACCAATCTTAAATAAGATATTTTTCATAGAACTTTATCAAAATTAACAACGGTTTATCTCTCTATTTCTTAAACAAAACAAAACACCACATATATACGCTTCTAACCTAAGCGCGACCCTTCTTCCTTGAGGGTATAAAAAACCGATTCCTCTTAATAGGAATACACAACGCTCTCGAATTTACGAGGCACAAATACACAAAACTCTCGAATTTACGAGGCAAAAAACTCATTAAAATTTTTCCCGTTACGTCGGGGTATATAAAAACACATACAAAACAATATAGGAGATAAAACCGTGAATATGCCTATGTAATTGTTTTTGAGTTAATATCTTCACCGCAAATACAGCGACGGACGTCGAAAAATTTATTCAACCGTCTATTCAAGAATTTCCTAATTAGGAACTTAAACTCAATTCCAGCCAAACAATCACAAAATATTTTACTTTTCAACATAAACCTCTTAATACTTTGTTACGACTAATTTTATAAACCAAAATATGTGTTCAAAAACAAACAATTATAATTTATATTCTTTTGAAAACAAAATGACTCACCGTAAAACAACAATCACACACAATTTCTGTTTCGTCGCCATTGATCCGAAAGTCTTTTTTAGGTTTTTTTTTCTTTGATTTCTCCGTGCTCGTTGATTTTCTTCATTTCCATCCTTGAATTAGGAATTTTCTTATCACTGAAACCGCGCCTGCCACCCACGGCTTCACAAAAAACGTTTCAGTCCTGCATTGTTAATTTTGTTTTAAAATTCTTCTTTTTTTCATCGACTCATCGGATGTCTAGTGGTAAAATCTCTTTTTTCTGCCACGCGGAATTTTCTTCGTATCACGGGAACACATCCAGGGGTCTTGTAGGTCGATAGCACCAATAACTAATATCTGTCACACAATCGTAGTGATAACAGATAAGAGTTTTGTAGATAAAGGATTTATTTTCATCAGGTATCTAAACAGCTTCGGTTACATACATTCAACACGAATACATTGTCAACAGCAATACATAATACTGGAACTATAAAAACTAGGCTACGACATGAACACATCTACATAATAAAATCTACTAGTCTTCTACAGGACCACATCTAACAATATAACATTTCATCTACAATTCTGCCCCTCTGCCAAGGCAGCGGCTGGACTCGGGTGAGTCCCTACCCTCGTACAAGCCTTCCTTCTCTCTCGGCTCTTCGCTTCTAACTGACGATGAACAACTTAGTTATATACCAACAGGACATTGATAAGGCAGATAGTCATATCTGCAATTGTTTCTTTTATCTCGCCATGGCATGTGCATAAACATTTGAAGTCGCGTGGATCTTGTACACAGATCATGTATAGCTTGTAATGGCCATATTGAATTAATTAGATTTAATAAGATCGTGACTGGACAACAGTTTACTATGAGGTGAAAGTCAAAATCATCTATTGTCAAAACTAGCAAGAGTTCAATGCACCTAAATTATATATGATATCACTTTGTTACACATGCGATACAACACAGCCATTAATTTATGCAGTGAAGACGTAAAACATTTAGGGAACTACATGTATACATAAATCTTGACCAGAAAACATCTATGTAATTTATCTTCCTCGTCCCCCTATGTCGGCTAAAATTTGGTTTCTGGCTTCGGGCCTGACATTCTAGCACATCAAAGCTCTTTGTTAATTCTAATAAAATAAACACCAAGTACGAACAATTCAAACCATAAGACAGAATTCGAAGCCCTAAAAACGTTAAAGGCAAAATAGTAATGTTCCACCCAACTCCATGTAAAATATTCTGGGATGGATTTGGCACCGCTGGCACGATCTCTGCCAAGATTTCGTAGTTGTGTCTGCATCTTTACAAACTTCTTCTTTACCTTTCCGACAGGTGGATTCCCGATGGCATCCTGGGCGACGACAGTCTGGAATGTTGCTGATTCCTTCTGGAACCACTCCACCACTCTTGAGATGGATGGGTGGTGTTTGCCGACAAGATTGTATAACTTGTTGTTCCATCCCTCGCAGATGTTGTTGGTACAGGGGGCACTGTTCATGGTTGCGTCATGTACGTTCCAAACTTCAGGAGGGAACATGGGGTGATTCTTCTCATGGAGAATGTTAAGCCTTGACAATGACGTTGCCGATAGGGACCATTCACATAGGTGCGGTCAAAGAAGACCAGGAGGTCATTGACTTCAGGAGGACCATCAGGTTTGATGGAATGGAGATGTTCCAAACCTTCTTGCACATCAGCTACGGGCAGAAACTTAAAAGATCAAATATATACTCACTAACTTTTTTTCCTAGTAGGGCTCCCTACTTTGGCACTCGTTAGTGGATTTCGTCGAGGTTCGATAGTCCGTATGTTCGACAGTTTATCTCAACGATCAGTGCCTAAATTACTGCCAGGCTGCATTTACGACAGCTTGTTTTTCAAATATTTCTGCTCTTGCCTTTGCCCCCTTAACCTTGGACTTTGCCCCAGCCTTGCCCCTCCAACCACTTTATCATCATCATCAACATTATTATTAATAATAATAACCATGAGGTAGGTCAGCGACTTTTTGGGCTATCTGTATTTATAGAGATTCGTAGCATTCGTTAGAGCCTTAGTGTTACATTTTGAAGTCTACGTGGGACTAAATTAGACTATCTGGGTGTAGGGTGGTGATGCGCTAATGAGACGAGTAGTATGGTTAATATAATATGTTAACATAGTTTAAATAATCACGGAAGTGACGAATTATATTACACAGAAATACATGTCTACCTTAGCATAATTTTTACAGTCTAATGGAACGTACAAGATTTGAGGAGGGGTGTGGGTTCGTTCATTGGTTCATGGAGTTTTATGTCCATTTTCCCCAAAGGGTAATATCGTCCCCCAAGGGTGATATTGTAGTTTGGGATGGGGATCTTTAAATAGTTTGATTTAAATTTAAGTTTTATAATATAAGCTGGGACAATGATTGAACTTTAATCATGCTTATTATTTATTTATATTTGAACAATTAATGAGATTTGAACATGGGTGTGGTCAGATGGAGCAAGTGTTACTGGTTGGGCTCCAGGACAACCAGATGACCACGCGGCGGGGGGGGGGGTGAAGACTGTCTTGAACTTTGGAATAACAAGCTTAATAACGAACCGTGTTCAACACCACTTTATTTCTTGTGTGAAAAAAAACATATCCATTTTTTTTCTAAAGGTGTATGCATATTTTAAACTTGTTTTAAAGATGTAGAGAAAAATTATATTGGTATGAACATTGCAAAGTTTTATAAACATTTTAAAGTTGTATACACATTCTAAGATGAATACACATATTAAAGTTGTATACACATATTACATATGAATACACATTTTAAAGATAAATAAATTTACATGTTAAAGATGTATAGACATTTTAAGATGAATACACAAATTTGTTGACCAGAATAATGATTGGGACATTACTCAGTTATAACAAGAGTGGTATTGGGGCTTTAAAGATAAATAAACATTTTACAGATGAATACACAAATATCAAATACATTATTTGAATTATGAAAAGTTGTAATGACGATTTTATTTGTTTTGTTCTCATGTTGATAAATATTTTAATCAAATATATTAATATTAAAATATAGTGTAAATTGTATGTTTTCTACGCACAAAGTCACCAATATTAACCTTTCTACTAAAAGTTCATATTTTCTCTCCGTTTATACGAGCCACGGTGGACCATTAGCCTACATGGCCCAAGTTCGATCACGTTGCTGGTTGAGTGTTGTAATTTCGATTGTCCAGCGCAACATTTTTTTTGTCAGTTGTGTAGGAACACAGTTGTCTGGTCGTTCGGATTGTCCGAAAAGCCGTGTAGAGATTGGCATGCACATAAAAGATCATTTGACTAATTACAAATGTTACATTTAAGTAATTAACCTTTAGATTTTCCCACTGGGAAGATTTACAATCGACTTGGCATGTTATCGATTCCAGGCTACTTGGAGATGCATTATTTGAGATTTTGAGATACATGGGGTTTTACGTCCACTCAACACAACTAGGTCATTTCGGGACTAACCTATTGTTTAATAATTGTTTAAATAATTCGCTTGCGCATAGGGGTCTTTAGCAGAAGGAGGAAACCGGAGTGCCCAGAGAAAACCCACAAGGTTGAATAGGCGCCCCTATCACCTTGCTACATACGCTGAGACCAGGGCTTGAAACCACAACCGCACGCCAGAGGTGGCCGACCAGCTAGAGCTAGAGGTCGAAGCGCTGCACTCTAGACCACTAGGCCGCCCATCCCCCCCCCCCCCGGTGAGATTTAGATAAAGAACTGGTCATTCTTCTATGTTTAAATAAATAGATATTGCAAAAGGCATATATCGAAAACATCTATCAAAGTTATTAATATTTGGGGTTGGGGTGGTCGAGTGTCGCGCTTTGAGCTCTAGCTGTCCGATCACCTCTGGCTTGCGGTCGTGGTTTCGATCCCGGATGTAAACGCTTGTGGCTTGGAGATAGGGGCACCTTCCAAACCTCGTGGGCTTACTCCAAGTACGCACGTTTTCCTTCCACAGGAACGACCCCTTTATTTTAGTGTTGATGATAGGATGCAAAGGTCAGAGTTAGTAAAGATCATTATACATTGAACAGGCTTAGCCTCAGTTGGTGATGCAATCTGAACAACAGATCCATCCTGATGCAGAGAAGTGAAAAGCTACCTACCACTTAATTTTTGTGCGTTAGTTACTTGCGTTGGTGATGGCGATAGCAACGCCAAGAGAAGTAGCAACCACCAACGAGGTTGACAGATATAGACAAAGCTTATCCAGCGCTTCACTAACCAATTTCCAATTTATCTTTGCGTCCCAATTTAGTGGTTGAATTCTGGTGCTTGGTTTCCTGCCATCCATACACAAAACCAGAAGCTTTAGCGATTTTGGTACCGGGCGCGATTCCGGTCGGTGGGCAACGCGCATAATGTAAACGGTTAGAAGCACCGAACAGGTGCTAAATCCTAGAAGTGACGACAGGTAGATGGTTAGAAGTGGGATGTTGGTCGAGGTCGTTGGTAACATTCCACTGACAATCGACATAAATACTGCAAGGGCTAGCAGCACTGTTAGTACGTAGCTGAGCTTCTCACCCGAATCAACGGGTACTAGGAAGACCGCTACATTCAACAAAGACAAGACTAGTATGGGAAGGCAGACGTTGAGCACGATGAACGCTGGTCGACGAGCGAGTACCAATGTGACACCCACTCTGGACATGGTTCGTTGGTGAACGGGTTTTGGGAAATGTGTCACATGTACCCCAGCAATTATCCACTCGCTATTCTCCTTTGCATGGTCTAGTTTGACAGGATCAAGGATGAATAGCTGAAGTTCATCGAACGTGAACTCAACAGGTTCCACGAATATCGTGCACCTTTGGACATCAAATGGGAACTTGGTCATATCCAAAGTGCAGTGAGTTCTAAAGACTGCTGTTGGTGTCCAAAACACTGTTCCGTCCCATTGGACGATATACGGATGTAGTTCACCCGAAAACACGTCACGTTTATCAATAGAGTTTGGGATCATTAATCTGGGCTTCCATCTCCTGTTAGCAGTTGGGTGCATCAGCTTCAGTCCACCATAATCTTCAGGATTCCAAGTCAAAAGTTCATCTTGCCATTTCACTGGAAAATCCACATTAACCAACATAGTTTCCTTGACTTCATCTATGTCTAAAATGCCATTGACTCTTACATCAAGATAAACCGCCATTGAGTTAGTCTGGTAGATTATCGGGCGGATCGTATCACTGTAGTTTGCCAGAAGATCTTTCTCCAGTCTTCGTGTGGTTTCATAAGTCGCTGTCTGGTTGGACATAGGTAGGAGGTATATGGACTGATTTACTTGAGGCGGAGACGGAGGTTCTATCAGCTGATTGGGATTGGGCGGGAGTGCCAAAGTCCATAATGGCATGACAGTGAACACTAGTGTAAGCACAAGCACAAAGACCAGTGTGGTCATTTCGGGAAAGATTGCCAATGATTTTACAACCTGGTGTTTTCTTTCTTCAATCTACTAACTTCTTGTCCAGAAGACTTTGAAAGGCCTATGACAACAGATGAAATCCTTGAACTTGGACTACTTCGAGGAAGCAATTTAATAAAGCTTGGAATTCCGGCAAACTAGCTTCACTACAACTGAATTTGGGTTTCTGAGATGTAAAAAGTCAAAATTTTCTGTACTCTGAATAGTCCTATACAATTGTTGAACGTGAAGTACGTCGAACAGGTCAGTCGAGAATCGAAAGAATTCAGACAAAAACTATCTTCTGCAAGTACCCTACACGCTGATTAACTTTTACGGTGTCTGAAATATAAAATTCTTGAATTTGGAACACTTTGATCAGGAGTATATTTGACACTAGAATTTCCGGCAACATGTCATCTAGTTCCTTCAACGTGGAATTTCATAAATGTGTGGGTTTCTGAGAAACTTTATACAATAAACAATTAAATATCACTTGGAAGTCTGGCAATCTACCTTGCGCGCACACTTAGTTGAATGTTTAGGTTTCTGAAATATACAAAACAGCATTTCTAAA
The DNA here is from genome assembly GCA_917208275.1 of Patella pellucida. Taxonomy (NCBI): domain Eukaryota; kingdom Metazoa; phylum Mollusca; class Gastropoda; family Patellidae; genus Patella; species Patella pellucida. Next base: position 53,425,905 of record OU795043.1, read on the forward strand.
ACACATTCATAATTATGCAATTGTGAAATGCGAAGTACATTTGACAAGAAAATGTTTGAATCCGCCTTATACGCATGCCAAGTTAAATGTTCAGATTTCTGAGACGTAAAAAGAACAATTTCGAAAACTCTGAACCGCAGGCATTAGAAATTCTTAAAAAAATTGTTGGGGCATTGAACGATAAAATATTTTAAAAACTTTGAATTTCAGAAACTCACCTTGCACACACTTGAAGCGAAATTTTTAGAGATTGACTACAATATAAACAAGTCGTTATCCAGTGAAGTTTTATATCCAACTGGCTGTCTTGTACACAAATACAATGATCACCCAAACTAAGTGCACACAGTTCTGTGGATTGATTACTATTTAAGATATATCACAGTGTTGTTTGATGTATATATTATCCTAATAACACTACTTTGTTGACAAGAAAAAGCAGTATACTAGCCAATCCGTGTCTAGTAGTCATTAATTCCACATCGTCAATGTTGGTTTTTTTATTCACAACAATGAAGTCAACTGAAGAGACAATAAGCTGAAACTAAAACCATTAGGCCACTCTTTACATGGCCGCCAAAAAACGTAGATGAAGTGTCTATATCTTTTAATAAGCATTTATTAGGCCACGCAAAGGTCATTAAGCTTTAAATAAGCACTACAAAGCGTAATAGATGTACATGTATGTTTATTTGTCGAGATAGTAAGTTAAATTTTGGTAAGCTTTTTCTATATGATCACTAAAAAAATGTTTTGGACATCTCATTCTTCAGGGAGGTTAAAGGGTAAGGGCTTATACTGAATTGTCCTTACAATGTATCCTGGTATGACAAATCACTCACAATGTTATAGAACGAATTTTCAAAGTCGTTCAAATCACTGCAATCGGAATAGTCCCCGCAGGATTGTCAATAGAATGCCATAGCAAACCAGGGCCCGATTCCTAGAAAATTCTTAAGCACGTTCTTATGCTTAGATTTTAGTCGACTTTGCATCTAAGTAAACTTACCTTATTTTGTGTTCCCAGAAAATTCTTAAGAACGGCCTTGTGCTTCGATTTTAAGTAGACTTCATTGTAAGCACAAGAACGTGATTATGCGTTCCAAGAAAAAACTTAAGCACAACTTCGTTCTTAAACATAGCCAGTCTAAGCACAAGTCCCAAGCAAGGTATAGGGCTTGCTTACCAACCTTAAGTCTGTTTCTGCTTCAAAAAGATGGCTGACCGTACAGTTATTCGACGGCATTTCCGACACCTTTTGATACCAAAGAGACAATTACAAAACAGGGAAAATTCTTCTCAAAAAGAAATTAAGAATGCTATAGAAAATTTTGCATCTAGGGCCTTATAGGCCTACCCTGAAACCAATTTATGTATTTGCCAATTAGTAAACAATAGGCTACAAACACACATGCTGATCAGGCGCTCTCACAATTATTCAGTTAGTTTGAAGGCCTATGTGTCTGCATTTTTAAAAAATATATTTGGCACATTTTATAATTATGTAGGCCTATACAGGGGACATGTCAATCAAAATCAACCACAATGAAGCAGACGACAAATTTATGACGTAATTCGCATACCAAAGTTATTTTATAACGTTAAAGAGCATCGTAGTCTAAGTGTATGGTAAGCTTTACCAGTCACAATGTGCTTGACTTGTGCTTACGTAAGAATGGTCTTGAGAATTTTCTAGGGACGGTATTTTTATAAGATTCTTACGTAAGTAAAAGTGAAGTATGACTTTGTGCTTACTTTAAGAATTTTCTAGGAACCGGGCCCTGGGCTTGGTCCCCACCATATTCCAACATATCAGCAACTTCAGACACGCTTCCATCACAGGTGTGCGAGGGCCTTGAAGAATATGTATCACTGATGTACGGGGTAAAGACCAAGAACGTCAATGAAGCAAGGTATGTCATCTTTGACCGATAGTTAACAAGGGAGCAAATATCAAAGGATATAGCATTGATACCACCCTGTTGTCAAACACTGTAACTTCAAAAACTCTGAGCGTATTTCATAGCTCGAGAATGGTATTCAGCAGGCATCAACGATTTTGAAAGCACCGATGCCTGCGACAATGGTGGCAATGGTTGAAATGAAGACATTGAGCCGAAGTCGACGGGGACAATGACGCCTGCAGATGTGCAAGAACTGTTTTTTGACAATGAGTGCGAGGACAATTCAGAGTGCAGTGATCTGGGCGACTTAAAAAATCAATGCTATAACATTGTGAGTGATTTGTCATACCAGGATACATTGTAAGGACAATTCAGTATAAACCTTACCCTAAAGCTCCCTCAAGAACGAGATCCCAGGCATCTTTGCAGTGACCATATAGAAACGACTTACCACATTTTAACTTAGCGGTAATTCTGAAGAGCAACCGCAATTGTCACCTCCATATAGATTTTTTGTCACATGTAGATTCCTTTCTAATAACTTTATGTAAAACTAATGCAAAAAGACGTCCATTACGCCGCAGTAATCTTTTCTTAACCTACACTGGCCCATATCATTTTCTTGTGAGATCTAGCGTATATTAAGGAGAGCGCCTCCGTCGTTTTATATCTCTATACAATGTGTGATACATAATAAAGAAGATGCTTTGTAAATAACCCTAATCACAATTAATGCAAAATGTGATCATTGCGTGGCCTAATAAATGCTTACTAAAAGATATAGACAGTTTATCTACGTTTTTGGCGGCCATGTAAAGCACGCCCTCACTTTTCATCGCCTTCAAGAGTCTGGACTACAATCGCAGCTTTTTTTGGGAATAACTCTAATACTAACTAATGCAAAAAGTGGTAAAACATGCATCATTGTTACTTACTTAACCCATACAGTCACTATGTATATGAGATTTTGGCGGCCATTTTGAAAAAGCGCCCTAACGGAAAATGGCTCAGCATTTGGCCTGTTTACCTCATATATTCTTGTTCAGAATATAAAAAAAAACTGGTCTCGAAAAAAACACATGAGAATTTCTACCTCTCCAGGCGGCATCTCCCTCAATTTTAACCCGGAATACATAAGGTCCATGTCAGTCCAATCTGATGACCGGTCTGATTCCATCCGTTGTGGTATAGTTCAATTTTTAAAAAAGTGCAACCTTTATTTAAATAACATTTTTATAGACTCGAGCGACAACTTCTAGCTAGGTTAGCTGCTCTGGTTTTAATGATATCATCAACACTACCAGATAGTTTTCTGTGACATGCCCAAGTTTGATAATGACAGATTTGTTTGGATTTTTTGTTTTAGTAAATTGGTCAAATACCTTTCTATCCTTGCTAGTTATGGTTCTGCCAGTGGCGTCTAAAACGCAATTGGCGCGTTGTATGAAGAAAGGTTGGCTGTTTATCATAGAGAGAACGGTCATCTCTTTATCTGTCTCCCCGCCCAAAGACTGCATGTGTAAATTCACCCGTGTCAGTGTTATAAAGACGTTAATGCTAATTCATTTTTATTAAGCTACCTTTTCCTTTAACAGAACGTGTTTTCCAATAACAATTCTTCATTATAATCTTGAAGTGAGCACTATCAACTTAAATATAGCAATTAGTTATTCTCCCTATTGTTTTCGAGCCCTGGTGTGAGCGTATGTGGCATGGGGATAGGGGCGCCTTCTCAACCTCGTGGGTTTCCTCCGGGCACTCCGGCTTCCTCCCGTTGCTAAAGACCCCTACGCGCAACCGAATTATTGACCCCCATCCCCCCAAAAAAATAAAATAAAAATATGTTAGTTCCGAAATGACCTAGTTGTGCTTTCTGCCTATTGGGTGGTTATGTGTGGTATATATTAGTATTGTATTGTTTCTCAGCACCGCCTACAATGGCTCTTAACGATCGTTGTCATATATATGAGGCTTATACTGTGATTTATGAACTTTGTTGTATATGAATATTCTACCTTTAGACCTTTAAGCACTTTTGTCTTCTTCTTCTTCGTTTGGTTTTTAACGTCTGCTTCCACTAAAGTGATATCACACTTTTGTCGATGGAATTTTAGGATTAATAGTTGGCTTGGTGGTTAGAAAGGACCAAGAAAGATTGCATGTCCCGAATGCGCCGAATTGCTTACTCAAGCAGTGCCAAGCATCTAAAATGGGGTGTTACAATTGAAAAACAATGGAGGCTTGCGTGTCCCATCATCTGATTTAAGATCCAGTGTTAATATAAAATCTGTGAAATTCAATCAATGGAAAATATGTCCGTCACTAAACTTATGTCATCTGTACTCATACGACTTACATGTTCTAAGTTCATTAATGTAAAACGAATCCACACTACCAGACTGACAAACATCAATCTCGAAGGAAAATCAATCCGTAAGAAGCTTACAAAAACAATACTATTTCAAAATCAGTAAATAAGGTATTATTATACTTGTAGTTTAATGAATACGTTTGATGAGATGATTATGATTACGTCTGTTTTGAAATGAAATGACATAGTGCACATGTCTACTTAATAATTTCAACTAACTAATACATGAAATGAAATGAAATGGGGAATTAACGATCTACTGTTATGCACCTAACCTGGGCTTATCGAACACGGGGTCTGCTTTGATGATGAGATGATAACTACGTTGGATGACTACGTTTTAGTTTTGACGTTTGATATTTACGTTTTGATGGCCTCTCTACAATAAAAATAATACATCGTTGCACTTCAAAATATAACAGGAGTTTAGCATTCTTACATCAGAATATCGCTACACATAAACTTTATCGAGCACTAGAAGGGAGAGTTGTCCCTTTAAGCATATTGTCTCTTGTACTTGCAGGAACATCACGTGCGCTAAGACATGGGCGATTCGACTGCCATTCATCGATACAACCATCTTCAATAGAAGGTGTTATCTCGCTTTAACTACGCACATCTTATCAAGCCCGTCACGTAATACCCTGCTTGGGGACAAGCCCAGTTTGTGAGCCTATCTGATTGCTTTGTCGTCGCGAATGCCAGATAGCGCGAATGCCAAGCTAAAATGTCTACCCGTGTCAAGGTTTCCGTGGGGTTCGCTATGTCACCATCTCTGATTGCATGCTACTGTTCACGTGTCCGCAGATAATGAAGTAAACCAGCAATGGCCAGGTGTTATTAAACTCGCAGTGTCGTTGCTTCAGAAACATGCGATACAACACAGCCATTAATTTATGCAGTGAAAACGTAAAACATTTAAGGAACTATACATAAATCTTGACCAGAAAACATCTATGTAATTTATCTTCCTCGTCCCCCTATGTCGGCTAAAATTTGGTTTCTGGCTTCGGGCCTTTCATTCTAGCACATCAAAACTCTTTGTTAATTCTAATAAAATAAGTACGAACAATTCAAACCATAACTCCGAATTCGAAGCCCTAAAAACGTTAAAGGCAAAATAGTAATGTTTCACCCAACTCCATGTAAAATATTCTGGGATGGATTTGGCACCGCTGGCACGATCTCTGCCAAGATTTCGTAGTTGTGTCTGCATCTTTACAAACTTCTTCTTTACCTTTCCGACAGGTGGATTTCCGATGGCATCCTGGGCGACGACAGTCTGGAATGTGGCTGATTCCTTCTGGAACCACTCCACCACTCTTGAGATGGATGGGTGGTGTTTGCCGACAAGATTGTATAACTTGTTGTTCCATCCCTCGCAGATGTTGTTGGTACAGGGGGCACTGTTCATGGTTGCGTCATGTACGTTCCAAACTTCAGGAGGGAACATGGGGGGATTCTTCTCATGGAGAATGTTAAGCCTTGACCATGACGTTGCCGATAGGGACCATTCACATAGGTTCGGTCAAAGAAGACCAGGATGTCATTGACTTCAGGAGGACCATCAGGTTTGATGGAATGGAGATGTTCCAAACCTTCTTGCACATCAGCTACGGGCAGAAACTTAAAAGATCAAATATATACTCACTAACTTTTTTTCCTGTTAACGTTTTTTCCTAAATTCGGTCCCAATACCCCCACAAGGGCTCCCTACTTTGGCACTCGTTAGTGGATTTCGTCGAGGTTCGATAGTCCGTATGTTCGACAGTTTATCTCAACGATCAGTGCCTGAATTACTGCCAGGCTGCATTTACGGCAGCTTGTTTTTCAAATATTTCTGCTCTTGCTTTTGCCCCCTTAACCTTGGACTTTGCCCCAGCCTTGCCCCTCCAACCATCATCATCAACATTATTATTAATAATAATAATCATGAGGTAGGTCAGCGACTTTTTGGGCTATCAGTATTTATAGAGATTCGTAGCATTCGTTAGAGCCTTAGTGTTACATTTTGAAGTCTACGTGGAACTAAATTAGACTATCTGGATGTAGGGTGGTGATGCGCTAATGAGACGAGTAGTATGGTTAATATATGTTAACATATTTTAAATAATCACGGAAGTGACGAATTATATTATACAGAAATACATGTCTACCTTAGCATAATTGTTACAGTCTAATGGAACGTAAAAGATTTGAGGAGGGTGAGGGTTCGTTCGTTGGTCCCTGGAGTTCCATGTCCACTTTCCTCAAAGGGTGATATTGTAGACCAGAGGGTGGGATGGGGGATCTTTAAATAGCTTGATTTAAATTTAAGTTTTATAATATAAGCTGGGACAATGAGTGAACTTGAATCATGCGTATTATTTTTTTATATTTGAACAATTAATGAGATTTGAGCAGATTGATCAAGTGTTACTGGTTGGGCTCCAGGACAACCAGATGACCACGCGGCGGGGGAGGGGGGGTAAAGACTGTCTTGAACTTTGGAATAACAAGCTTAATAACGATCCGTGTTCAACACCACTTTATTTCTTGTGTGAAAAAAACCATATCCATTTGTTTTCTAAAGGTGTATGCATATTTTAAACTTGTTTTAAAGATGTAGAGAAAAATTATATTGGTATGAACATTGTAAAGTTTTATAAACATTTTAAAGTTGTATACACATTCTAAGATGAATACACCTATTAAAGTTGTATACACATATTACATGTGAATAGACATTTTAATGATAAATAAATTTACATGTTAAAGATGTATAGACATTTTAAGATGAATACACAAATTTGTTGACCAGAATAATGATTGGGACATTACTCAGCTATAACAAGAGTGGTATTGGGGCTTTAAAGATAAAAAAAACATTTTACAGATAAATACACAAATATCAAATACATTATTCGAATTATGAAAAGTTGTAATGACGATTTTATTTGTTTTGTTCTCATGTTGATAAATATTTTAATCAAATATATTAATATTAAAATATAGTGTAAATTGTATGTTTTCTACGCACATAGTCACCAATATTAACCTTTCTACTGAAAGTTCATATTTTCTCTCCGTTTATACGAGCCACGGTGGACCATTAGCCTACATGGCCCAAGTTCCGTCACGTTGCTGGTTGAGTGTGGTAATCTCGATTGTCCAGCGCAACATTTTTTTTGTCAGTTGTGTAGGAACAGTTGTCTGGTCGTTCGGATTGGCCGAAAACCCCATAGAGATCGGCATGCACATATAAGATCATTTGACTAATTACAAATGTTACATTTAAGTAATTAACCTTTAGATGTTCCCACTGGGAAGATTTACAATCGACTTGGCTTGTTATCGATTCCAGGCTACTTGGCGATGCATTATGTGAGATCTAGAGGGATAGAGAGAAATGGGGTTTTACGTCCACTCAACACAACTAGGTCATTTCGGGACTAACCTATTGTTTAATAATTGTTTTAATAATTCGCTTGCGCGTAGGGGTCTTTAGCAGTAGGAGGAAACCGGAGTGCCCAGAGAAAACCGACAAGGTTGAATAGGCGCCCCTATCTCCTTGCCATATACGCTCAGACCAGGGCTTGAAACCACAACCGCAAGCTAGAGGTGGCCGACCAGCTAGAGGTCGAAGCGCGGCACTCTAGACCACTAGGCCACCCCGACCCTGCCCATTCCCCCCCCCCCCCCGGTGAGATTTAGATAAAGAACTGGTCATTCTTCTATGTTTCAATAAATGGATATTGCAAAAGGCATATATCGAAAACATATATCAAAGTACTTTATTCTGAGTGACGTTATTAATATTTGGGGTTGGGACGGTCGAGTGTCGCGCTTTGAGCTCTAGCTGTCCGGTCACCTCTGGCTTGCGGTCGTGGTTTCGATCCCGGATGTAAACGCTTGTGTCTTGGAGATAGGGGCACCTTCCAAACCTCGTGGGCTTACTCCAAGTACGCAAGATTTCCTTCCACAGGAACGACCCCTTTATTTTAGTGTTGATGATAGGGTGCAAAGGTCAGAGTTAGTAAAGATCATTAGACATTGAACAGGCTTAGCCTCAGTTGGTGATGCAATCTGAACGACAGATCCATCCTGATGCAGAGAAGTGAAAAGCTACCTACCACTTAATTTTTGTGCGTTAGTTACTTGCGTTGGTGATGGCGATAGCAACGCCAAGAGAAGTAGCAACCACCAACGAGGTTGACAGATATAGACATAACTTATCCAGAGCTTCACTAACCAATTTCCAATTTATCTTTGCGTCCCAATTTAGTGGTTGAATTCTGGTGCTTGGTTTCCTGCCATCCATACACAAAACCAGAAGCTTTAGCGATTTTGGTACCGGGCGCGATTCCGGTCGGTGGGCCACGCGCATAATGTAAACGGTTAGAAGCACCGAACAGGTGCTAAATCCTAGAAGTGACGACAGGTAGATGGTTAGAAGTGGGATGTTGGTCGAGGTCGTTGGTAACATTCCACTGACAATCGACATAAATACTGCAAGGGCTAGCAGCACTGTTAATACGTAGCTGAGCTTCTCACCCGAATCAACGGGTACTAGGAAGACCGCTACATTCAACAAAGACAAGACTATTATAGGAAGGCAGACGTTGAGCACGATGAACGCTGGTCGACGAGCGAGTATCAATGTGACACCCACTCTGGACATGGTTCGTTGGTGAACGGGTTTTGGGAAATGTGTCACATGTACCCCAGCAACTATCCACTCGCTATTCTCCTTTGCATGGTCTAGTTTGACAGGATCAAGGATGAATAGCTGAAGTTCATCGAACGTGAACTCAACAGGTTCCACGAATATCGTGCACCTTTGGACATCAAATGGGAACTTGGTCATATCCAAAGTGCAGTGAGTTCTAAAGACTGCTGTTGGTGTCCAAAACACTGTTCCGTCCCATTGGACAATATACGGATGTAGTTCACCCGAAAACACGTCACGTTTATCAATAGAGTTTGGGATCATTAATCTGGGCTTCCATCTCCTGTTAGCAGTTGGGTGCATCAGCTTCAGTCCACCATAATCTTCAGGATTCCAAGTCAAAAGTTCATCTTGCCATTTCACTGGAAAATCCACATTAACCAACATAGTTTCCTTGACTTCATCTATGTCTAAAATGCCATTGACTCTTACATCAAGATAAACCGCCATTGAGTTAGTCTGGTAGATTATTGGGCGGATCGTATCACTGTAGTTTGCCAGAAGATCTTTCTCCAGTCTTCGTGTGGTTTCATAAGTCGCTGTCTGGTTGGAAATAGGTAGGAGGTATAATGACTGATTTACTTGAGGCGGAGACGGAGGTTCTATCGGCTGATTGGGATTGGGCGGGAGTTCCAAAGTCCATAATGGCATTACAGTGAATACTAGAGTGAACACAAGCATAAAGACCAGTGTGGTCATTTCGGGAAAGATTGTCATTTTACAACCTGGTGTTTTCTTTCTTCAATCCACTTACTTCTTGTCCAGAAGACTTTAAACGCCCTATGACAACAGATGAAATCCTTGAACTTGGACTACTTCGAGGAAGCAATTTAATAAAGCTTGGAATTCCGGCAAACAAGCTTCAATACAACTGAATTTGGGTTTCTGAGATGTAAAAAGTCAAAAATTTCTGTACTATACAATTGTGGATCGTGAAGTACGTCGAACAGGTCAGTGGAGAATCGAAAGAATTCAGACAAAAATTATCTTCTGCAAGTACCCTACACGCTGATTAAATTTTACGATGTCTGAAATATAAAATTCTTGAATTTGGAACACTTTGATCAGGAGTATATTTAACACTAGAATTTCCGGCAAAATGTCATCTAGTTCCTTCCACTTGGAATTACATAAATGTTTGGGTTTCTGAAATACTTTATACGATAAACAATTAAATACCACTTGAAAGTCCGGCAATCTACCTTGCGCGCACACTTAGTTGAATGTTTAGGTTTCTGAAATATACAAAACACAATTTCTAAAACACATTCATAATTATGCAATTCTGAAATGCGAAGTACATTTGACAAGAAAATGTTTGAATCCGCCTTATACGCATGCCAAGTTAAATGTTTAGATTTCTGAGACGTGAAAAGCATAATTTCGAAAACTCTGAACCGCAGGCATTAGAATTCTTAAAAAATTGTTGGGGCATTGAACGATAAAATATTTAAAAAACTTTGAATTCCAGAAACTCACCTTGCACACACCTGAGAGATTGACTACAATATAAACAAGTCTTTATCCAGTGAAGTTTTATATCCAACTGGCTGTCTTGTACACAAATACCATGTTACAAACAATAAGACTAAACAATGTTCACCCAAACTAAGTGCACACAGTTCTGTGGATTGATTACTATTTAAGGTATATCACAGTGTTGTTTGATGTATATATTATCCTAATAACACTACTTTGTTGACAAGAAAAAGCAGTATACTAGCCAATCCGTGTCTAGTAGTCATTAATTCCACATCGTCAATGTTGGGTTTTTTATTCACAGGAATGAAGTCAACTGAAGAGACAATAAGCTGAAACTAAAACCATTAGGCCACTCTTTACATGGCCGCCAAATAACGTAGATGAAGTGTCTATATCTTTTAATAATCATTTATTAGGCCACGCAAAGGTCATGAAGCTGTAAATAAGCATTAGGCCACGCAAAGGTCATTAAGGGCAAGGTAAAGTGACACCATTTTGTCACAACACCTGAAATGGGAGGTTTTCAAAAAGACATTTAAACAAGCTTTTATGCCTAAATATTGATATCTACATGTGCCTGGGATGATACAGAACAATAAAAAATGGATCAAATTTCTAAAAAATGTCTTTGAAATAAAATATTAACCAAATAATGAAGCAAATTCCTATGTCAGGACTACGCAGCTACAGGCTATATGGATCAAAATACAGGAAAATGAATCAAGTTAAAAGTTGCCCAGATAAACAAACTCCAATAACCCAGGCTTGAAATCTGAAAAAAAAATATCAAAACTTAGTTCTAGGTTCACAAAGTTTGACAAAAATTTGTAAACAAAAGGCCATTTTGTTTCAAGGACTACTTTCACTGCAGATGTATGGAGTACCACTAGTGACACAGTGAACACTATTTAGGATATTAGGTACAAGCAGCTGCTAGTTTGACACATTGTACTACAATTAATGGCCTTCATTTCTGAGATTATATGTAATATATTAGAATAATAACTTGTGCCCATTTTTTAAAATAATAAAATGCATATAGGGCTCTATATATATGTAAGTCTGCTAAAGCTTAAGGGCAAGGTAAAGTGACACCATATTGTCACAACACCTGAAAGGGATTGACACCGGCTTTAATGCAGATATGTTGGTATCTACATGTACATGTATGTACCTGAGATGAAACAGAACAATAAAAAAATGGATGGAAATTGGAAATCCAAAATGATGACTTTGAAATAAAATATTTACCAAATAATGGAGCAAATTCCTAAGTCAGGATTGCGCAGCTACAAGCTTATAAAAAAGAACACAGACAAATTTGAATGGCTAAAAGTTGCCAACCATCAAGACTTGAAATCTGAAAAAAAAAACAAAAAAACTTAGTTATAGGACCTCAAAGGTTTCATGCACTACTTCATTGCAGGTGTATGGTACATGCACCACTAGTGGCACAGTGAACAGCACTATTGCCCTTATATGATACGAAGTACACATTGTACAAATAGCCTTCATATTACAATAGGCATTTTGTAGGGATTTTTCATGACTTGAATACAGGGCTATATTACAATGTATGTATGTCTGCTAAGGCTTATTACATGTATATGGGTAGTTGGGATGGCCAAGTGGTCTAGAGTGCCGCACTTCGACCTCTAGCTGGCCGGTCATCTCTGGCTTGCGGCTGTGGTTTCGAGCCCTGGTGTGAGCGTATGTGGCATGGCGATAGGGGCGCCTTCTCAACCGCGTGGGTTTCCTCCCACTGCTAAAGACCCCTACCCGCAAGTGATTTATTGAAATAAAATTAAACCATATGTTAGTCCCGAAATGACCTTGTTGTGTTGAGTGGACAATAAACCCCATTTCTCTCTCTATTACATGTATATAGTTATGAGTGTATTATTTGTGTGTAAGAGAGAGAGAGTGTGGTTTAATGACTTCTGGATACAAACTAGGTCATTTTGGGACTAACACATGTTTCAAATTTATTTCAATAATTCGCTGGTGCATGGGGGTCTTTAGCAGTAGGAGGACCCAGACAAAACCCATAAGGTTGGACAGGCGACCCTACTACATGTACCTGCCACATACAGGTAGACAACTTAAAGTACGCTACTTGACTCAAACTATGTCATTTCGGGACTAACATATGTTTTTTAATTTTATTTCAATAATTCGCTTGCGCGTAGGGGTCTTCTGCAATGGGAGGACAACGAAGCCGGAAAAACCCACAAGGTTGGACAGGCAACCCTACTACTTGCCACATACAACCGGAGATTCGAAACCACGCCAGTAGACTCAATGACAGAACTTGTGATCAAATGTGCATGCGTTAAGCTTAAAGCTTCGGCCACCTAATTTACTTAAAAAGCTTTCATCTAATGTACAGGTATATACATCAAAAGGAATAATCCACATAATTTACGATTTTTTATACCCACCATTTATTAATATATATTAAAGTCAACAAATACTAAATCATATTTCAGTTCCTGGCATTCATTAGACAAGCATCCTATATTTAATCTGAAAAATAAATAATGTAAAGGTGTATGTATCAATTCATTTTCTAAATCCAGCACAAACACAAATTCTATAATTAAACATCAATTGATCAATATACATGTACATTTACATGTGTAGGTGATATCAGATGTTCTAGTTAATGAGATGCTGACATACATGAATCAAAGATGTACAATGTACATGTCTTCTAGTAGGGTTTGTCTGATGAAGGCCTACATAGCTTTGTAAACTTGCCAACAGGGTTTGTGTAAGAGTGATATTATCATTTGGGCATACCCTGTCCATGCACAACACTCACCACTTTTCAAAAGTGTAACTTTACTGTCTAGAGCTGCTTTAGGTATACTAGATTAAAAAAAGTAGACAGCTACCATTGTAGATACATTAACCATCAGTTCAGAGGATTTTAAATCACTACATAGGGCCTACATGTTCATGTATTCACATATTTTATTTGACTTAGAATGTTTAATGTTTTTGATTTTTTTTCATATAATTTGACAATACATACCATGTTATCACTGACATATGCCACATAATTTGTAATGCTGCTTTAAATTCCAAAGAAATCATAATTTTACTTGTTTATCTGTCACATTACACAAATCTCTAACTAAATATCATATTATCCAAAGTCTTCGACCTAGAAAATACAAATTATATGTCAGTATAAATCAACATTGATGTTGTGATCTTACCTTGGAAGGATGGACTTCTTATATCTGATATTTAAGACAAAATCATTTTACTATTGATACACCGACACACATATTGTGTACTATAATGCGTTTCAGCGCCTTTTGTAATAAGGGATTCGAAGAACGAGCAACGAGGCTAGACATATTCCACAAGTCATGTTAAGCAGTGACGACATATTCTTATCGGGAGAGTATGCACAATAAATACTATTATTGTAGACTTGAATTTGGAATAACCAGACGCTAGAGTCGATTGTTATTCCATTGAGACTTCTGACTTATTTTGCCAAACATAATTGATTTGAAATTGGAGTTACATTATTATATGTGCTGTGAACCATTTGTGTCAATTTTAAGTCCCAAACATTAGCGATTTACCTCCTTTAAAACAACACTGCCACCATAATCTGCGTTAATTATATTGTCCAACTCTGTAAAAAAAGAAGAATAATTACAAGGTAGTCTATATCAATGAAAAAGTGATATGAAACAAATCTTAAATAAGTAACAAATAATTATAATAATATACCGGTAATTATTATAAAATAATTTTAACATAAAAAAAACAACAAACCATGTCTTAAATAAAATAAGACATCAAAAACTAATTTAATAATATAGGCCCTTAAAATTGGCTAAGCTTGATAATTTTAACTTCTACAAAACCCACAAAATGTAGCACTAAGAGATAATTTAAAGGACCTAAGTCCGTAACTCAAAATCCTCCAAAATCGTCGACATCGAAAACGCGAATTATTGGTCAATTTAAATCAACATTACTGATGTAAACTTACCGGGAAAAGATGAGCTTCTGATATCCGATATTTAAGATAAAATATTTTTTTAACATTGGTACACGAATCGTGTACCATAATACGTTTCAGCTCCAGTTGTATTAAGAGACTCGAGGGACGAGGCTAGACACATTGCAGTAAGTCAGACGGAGTTAGTAGACTGGAATAACTAGACGCTCGACATTTGCACATGATTGACATTGCTGGCTTATTTCGCCAAACATAACTGATTTGAAATTGGAGTAAACACGGAAACCATTGAATGTAAATCAGTTTATATGCATTCATATTACAGTATTATATGCGTTGCGAATCACTTTTATGAATTTCTAGGCCCCAAATGTTAGCGATTTAGCTCCTTTAAAATATTCAACAATTATTTTTTAAGTTGATAATGCATTTCGGCAGGTGCTACCTGTGGTGTTCCCTGTGGTGTTCCGTAGTTTCAAAACAAAATACAAGATAAGCAATTAAAACCTTTTTTTTCCAAATGGATACCACCACAACATAAGTTGCAACGTAAGAATGCAGTGTGTACTTACCAATATGAAAATAACCTTTATTCAACGAATTTGAGATCGCTTGACGACGCGAAAGCACATGGTGTAACTATTATGGCAGTTCGTCCCATCTTCCTAAAAAAACACACATCTCCAGAGAACGGCTATCCGATCACAAATGACATCGATGCTACATAATGTCACAGTAACTTTCAAATTTTATCCTTACAAAACATTACTCTCATAATATTCACGAAATAAAGTTTTTGTCAAATTTCTGAATTGTTGACATTAGGAGGCCTAATAACACCTTGTGAATGTTCTGCAGCGAATGACAATAGTGCAGCATAGCCAATTTAAATTCACTAAGTTACACTTCAGCAAGAATTTATAATTTATGCAACATAATCTTACTGATATGTGTCAAAGAGCATGCCACATAATATGACACACATTAAGACCAATTAAAAAACTGAGCCAAAAAATACTTTGACGCGGAGTAATCCCAATAGAAGGTGAAGGTTTTTGGGACTACGTTCGAAATTATGGAACGTATTGAATGGCTGATCTAGAACTAAATGCAATGGTTTGGGCTTTAAAATTATATGGGTATGTAAATCAATGATTTCGCTCGATTTTGAATCCATCGGGAGTTTCGATCATACTGTTGATATTACGTGCTCTTGTTATATGTCAACAGAGGGTCAGTGGAGACGACGCACGTCACGAATAAACAAAATGGCTATGCCACATGGGAGGGTATACAGAAGTAATTAAACTGGTATTACATTAATAGAGAAAGGTTAATAGAAAAAGCGGGTCTCGGCTGTTGTTGTACACATCATGGGGCGGTATTTAAGTTGGGTAAGTAAGCGCAGAAATTTGAAATAATTCTTGTAGCTGTAACCGCGTTTGATGGACATTTTGTGATTTTTTTACCATAAATTCACGCCTCAATGATTACAAGATGGGTTTAAAGGACCAGTGCTTGTAAATTAATTGTCTGTGACTAATGTATTTTATTTAAGACCTTTGTATCCAAGGGCCAATGTTCTGGTTTTTGAAATAATTTTTTTATCATTTCAGGTGTTGTGACAAAATGGTGTCACTTTACCTTGCCCTTAAGCTTTAAATAAGCATTACAACGCGTAATAGATGTACATGTATGTTTATTTGTCGAGATAGTAAGTTAAAATTTGGTGCCTATATCTTTTAATAAGCATTTATTAGGCCACTCAAAGGCCGTTAAGCTTTAAATAAGCATTACAACGCGTAATAGATGTACATGTATGTTTATTTGTCGAGATAGTAAGTTAAAATTTGGTAAGTTGTTTCTATATGATCACTAAAAAAATGTTTTGACGTCTCATTCTTGGGCTTGGTCCCCAACATCTTCCAACATACCAGCAACCTCAGACACTCTTCCATCACAGGTGTGCGAGGGCCTTGAAGAATATGTATCACTGATGTACGGGGTAAAGACCAAGAACGTCAATGAAGCAAGGTATGTCATCTTTGACCGATAGTTAACAAGGGAACAAATATCAAAGGATATAGCATTGATACCACCCTGTTGTCAAACACTGTAACTTCAAAAACTCTGAGCGTATTTCATAGCCCGAGAATGGTGTTCAGCAGGCATCAACGATTATGAAAGCACCGATGCCTGCGACAATGGTGGCAATGGTTGAAATGAAGACATTGAGCCGAAGTCGATGGGGACAATGACGCCTGAAGATGTGCAAGAACTGTTTTTTGACAATGAGTGTGAGGACAATTCAGAATGCAGTGATCTGGGCGACTTTAAAAATTAATGCTATAACATTGTTACTGATTTGTCATACCAGGATACATTGTAAGGACAATTCAGTATAAACCTTACCCTAAAGCTCCCTCAAGAACGAGATCCCAGGCTTCTTTGCAGTGACCATATAGAAACGACTTACCACATTTTAACTTAGCGGTAATTCTGAAGAGCAACCGCAATTGTCACCTCCATATAGATTTTTTGTCACATGTAGATTCCTTTCTAATAACTTCATGTAAAACTAATGCAAAAAGAGGTCAATTACGCCGCAGTAATCCTTTCTTAAAGGAGCTAAATCGCTAACATTTGGGATCTAGAAATTGACACTAATAGGTCGCAACGCATATAATAATATAATCTGATTGTATATTAACTCTTTTACATTAAATTGTTTCCGTTTTGACTCTAATTTCAAATCAGTTATGTCCAGCGAAATACGGCATGAGTCTTAATCAAAGAGGAAATTATAGTGTCTGGTTATTCCAGTCTACTGCGCATGCCCACCAGATAAGATATGGCCTCAGCGTTTGACAGGAGTTGTTGAATATGTCTAGCCTCGTTCTGTCTGGTCACTTGTTACAAGTGACGCTGAAACGCACTATGGTACACGATTCGTGTACCAATGGTAAAATGTTTATTTTGTTTTAAATATTGGATATCTGAGGCCTATCGTTTACAGGTGAGATCACAACACCAATGTTGATTTAAATTGACCAATAATTCGTGTTTTCGATGTCGAAGATTTTGGAGGATTTTGAGTTACGGACTTAGGTCCTTTAACCTACACTAGCCCATTTTCTTGTGAGATCTAGCGCATATTAGGGAGAGCGCCCCCATCGTTTTATATCTCTATACAATGTGTGATACATAATAATGAAGATGCTTTGTAAATAACCCTAATCACAATTAATGCAAAATGTGATCATTGCATGGCCCAATAAATGCTTACTAAAAGATATAGACAGTTTATCTACGTTTTTGGCGGCCATGTAAAGAACGCCCTCACTTTTCATCGCTTTCAAGAGTCTGGACTACAATCGCAGGTAAGTATATAATAACCAAACTTAACTAGTTTGTTCATAATCGAATAAATCCGTTTATTATTTACGATGGCGTAGACATTAGTTATTCTCCCTATTATGTAGTATATATTATTATGGTATTGTTTCTCATCTCCGCGTACAATTGGCAATGGCTCTTGATGATCGTTGTCATATATATGAGGCTTATACTGTTCACCCCAGTGGGCTCTTGCGACTGGTCACCAGATTCATTTACTCGAATTGACATTTGTTGTATATGATTATTCTACCTTTAGATCTTTAAGCACTTTTGTCGATGGAATTTTGGATTATATAGCGGACTGGGTGGTTAGAAAATTAACAAGAACGATTGCATGTCCCGAATCGCTTATTCAAGCACTGCCAAGCAACAAAAATGGGTTGTTACAATTGGTAAAACAATGGAGGCTTGTGTGTCCCATCATAAGATGTTGCCAGAATTATTAGACAAGCTGAAATTGTTTTTAGATCCAGTGATAATATAAGATCTGTCTGTTACTAAAATTATGTCATCTTTACCAAACGATCTTTTTGCATATTTAACACTACGTTTTCTGCATACCTCTAAAGGGCGCTGAACCCATTATTCCGTACTTATACGATTTATATGTTCTGAGTTCATTAATGAAAAACGAATCCATACTACCCTACTGACAAAAACATCAATCTCGAAGGAAAATCAATCCGTAAGAAGCTTACAAAAACAATACTATTTCAAAATCAGTAAATAAGTATTATTATACTTGTAGTTTAATGAATACGTTTGATCTTGATGAGATAATTGTGATTACGTATGTTTTGAAATGAAATTGCATAGCGCACATGTCTACTTACTAATTTCAACTAACTAATACATGAAATGAAATGAAATGGGAATTAACGATCTACTGTTATGCACCTAACCTGGGCTTATCGAACACGGGGTCTGCTTTGATGATGAGATGATAACTACGTTGGATGACTACGTTTTAGTTTTGACGTTTGATATTTACGTTTTGATGGCCTGTCTACAATAAAAATAATACATCGTTGCACTTCAAAATATAACAGGAGTTTAGCATTCTTACATTAAAATATCGCTACACATAAACTTTATCGAGCACTAGAAGGGGGAGTTGTTCCTTTAAGCATATTGTATCTTGTACTTGCAGGAACATCACGTGCTCTAAGACATGGGCGATTCGACTGTCTTTCATCGATACAACCATCTTCAATAGAAGGTGTTATCTCGCTTTAACTACGCACATCTTATCAAGCCCGTCACGTAATACCCTGCTTGGGTACAAGCCCAGTTTGTGAGCCTATCTGATTGCTTTGTCGTCGCGAATGCCAGATAGCGCGAATGCCAAGCTAAAATGTCTACCCACGATAATGGAGTTGCAAATTTCATCCAATGTCAAGGTTTCCGTGGGGTTCGCTATGTCACCATCTCTGATTGGATGCTACTGTTCACGTGTCCGCAGATAATGACGTAAACCAGCAATGGCCAGGTGTTATTAAACTCGCAGTGTCGTTGCTTCAGAAACATGCAGTGAAGACGTAAAACATTTAAGGAACTATACATAAATCTTGACCAGAAAACATCTATGTAATTTATCTTCCTCGTCCCCCTATGTCGGCTAAAATTTGGTTTCTGGCTTCGGGCCTGACATTCTAGCACATCAAAACTCTTTGTTAATTCTAATAAAATAAACACTAAGTACGAACAATTAAAACCACAAGACATAATTCGAAGCCCTAAAAACGTTAAAGGCAAAATAGTAATGTTCCACCCAACTCCATATAAAATATCCTGGGATAGATTTGGCACCGCTGGCACGATCTCTGCCAAGATTTCGTAGTTGTGTCTGCATCTTTACAAACTTCTTCTGTACCTTTCCGACAGGTGGATTTCCGATGGCATCCTGGGCGACGACAGTCTGGAATGTGGCTGATTCCTTCTGGAACCACTCCACCACTCTTGAGATGGATGGGTGGTGTTTGCCGACAAGATTGTATAACTTGTTGTTCCATCCCTCGCAGATGTTGTTGGTACAGGGGGCACTGTTTATGGTTGCGTCATGTACGTTCCAAACTTCAGGAGGGAACATGGGGGGACTCTTTTCATGGAGAGTGTTAAGCCTTGACCATGACGTTGCCGATAGGGACCATTCACATAGGTTCGGTCAAAGAAGACCAGGAGGTCATTGACTTCAGGAGGACCATCAGGTTTGATGGAATGGGGATGTTCCAAACCTTCTTGCACATCAGCTACGGGCAGAAACTTAAAAGATCAAATATATACACACTAACTTTTTTTCCTAAATTCGGTCACAAGGGCTCCCTACTTTGGCACTCGTGAGTGGATTTCGCCGAGGTTCGATAGTCCGTACGTTCGACACTTTATCTCAACGATCAGTGCGTGAAATACTGCCAGGCGACATTTACGGCAGCTTGTTTTTCAAATATTTCTGCTCTTGCCTTTGCCCCCTTAACCTTGGACTTTGCCCCAGCCTTGCCCCTCCAACCACTTTATCATTATCACCAACATTATTATTAATAATAATAATCATGAGGTAGGTCAGCGACTTTTGGGGCTATCAGTATTTATAGAGATTCGTAGCATTCGTTAGAGCCTTAGTGTTACATTTTGAAGTCTACGTGGGACTAAATTAGACTATCTGGGTGTAGGGTGGTGATGCGCTAATGAGACGAGTAGTATGGTTAATATATGTTAACATAGTTAAAATAATCACGGAAGTGACGAATTATATTATACAGAAATACATGTCTACCTTAGCATAATTGTTACAGTCTAATGGAACGTAAAAGATTTGAGGAGGGTGAGGGTTCGTTCGTTGGTTCCTGGAGTTCCATGTCCACTTTCCTCAAAGGGTGATATTGTAGACCAGAGGGTGGGATGGGGGATCTTTAAATAGCTTGATTTAAATTTAAGTTTTATAATATAAGCTGGGACAATGATTGAACTTTAATCATGCGTATTATTTATTTATATTTGAACAATTAATGAGATTTGAACATGGGTGTGGTCAGATGGAGCAAGTGTTACTGGTTGGGCTCCAGGACAACCAGATGACCATGCGGCGGGGGGGGGGGGTGAAGACTGTCTTGAACTTTGGAATAACAAGCTTAATGACACACCGTGTTCAACACCACTTTATTTTCTGTGTGAAAAAAACATATCCATTTGTATTCTAAAGGTGTATGCATATTTTAAGCTTGGAATATACACACACAAGATGTAGAGAAAAATTAAATTGGCATAAACATTTTAAAGTTGTATAAACATTTTAAAGATAAATACATATTTTAAAGATAAATAAATATTTTAAAGATAAATAAACATTTTAAAGATAAATAAACATTTTAAAGATAAATAAACATTTTAAAGATAAATAAACATTTTAAAGGTGAATACACAAATATCAAATACATTATTCGAATTATGACGATTTTATTTGTTGTTTGCTCAAGTTGATAAATATTTTAATCAAATATATTAATATTAAAATATAGTATAAATTGTATGTTTTCTACGCACATAGTCACCAGTATTAACCTTCCTACTGAAAGTTCATATTTTCTCTCCGTTTATACGAGCCACGGTGGACCATTAGCCTACATAGCCCTAGTTCGGTTACGTTGCTGGTTGAGTGTGGTAATCTCGATTGTCCAGCGCAATATTTTTTTTGTCAGTTGTGTAGGAACAGTTGTTTGGTCGTTCGGCTTGGACGAAAAACCGTGTACAGATTGGCATGCATGTAAAAGATGATTTGACTAATTACAAATGTTACATTTAAGTAATTAACCTTTAGATGTTCCTACTAGGAAGGGGGATCACGGTGGCTAATTGGATAAGGCGCTGGTTCGCTAGCCCGGTGATTTTCCCTTGTCAGTGATGCAGAAGGAGGGCCTGACAATGACAGCTGCCTATTCGTTCGGATGGGACGAAAATACGAGGTCCTGTGTACACATTGGAGTGCACGTAAAAGACCCCTTGGCAGTTGAAATTCGACATGAGAGTAGCCGCTGCCCGGGCAAAAAAAAAATCCCTCATAGCACACTGTATTGCGTACGCCCGTCTTCAATTAGCCCAGATTAGGTGCTTAAGCGTAGGACGTTAAACCCCATTTCATTCATTCATTCCCACTAGGAAGATTAACAATCGACCTTGCTTGTAATTAATTCCAGGTTACTTGGAGAAGCATTATGTGAGTTTTAGAGAGAGAGAGGAAAAGAGAAATGGGGTTTAACGTCCACTCAACACAACTAAGTCATTCCGGGACTAACATATGGTTTTAATTTTATTTCAATAATTCGCTTGCGCGTAGGGGTCTTTAGCAGTTGGAGGAAACCAGAGTGCCCAGAGTAGACCCAAGAGGTTGAGAAGACGCCCCTATCTCCATGCCACATACGCAAGCCAGAGGTGGCCGGCCAGCTAGAGGTCGAAGCGCGGCACTCTAGAGCACTAGGCCATCCCAACCCCGCCCCGTGAGATTTAGATAAAGAACTGGTCATTCTTCTATGTTTAAATAAATAGATATTTATAAATGAATATATTGAAATTATCTATCAAAGTACTTTATTCTGACCGACGTTATTAATATTTGGGGTTGGGATGGCCGAGTGTCGCGCTTTGAGCTCTAGCTGTCCGATCAACTCTGACTTGCAGTCGTCGTTTCGATCCCGGATGTTAACGCTTGTGGCTTGGAGATAGGGGCGCCTTCCCAACCTCGTGGGCTTACTCCGAGCACGCAAGTTTTCCTTCCACAGGAACGACCCCTGTATTTTAGTGTTGATGATAGGGTGCAAAGGTCAGAGTTAGTAAAGATCATTTTACATTGACAGGCTTAGCCTCAGTTGGTGATGCAATCTGAACGACAGATCCATCCTGATGCAGAGAAGTGAAAAGCTACCTACCACTTAATTTTTGTGCGTTAGTTACTTGCGTTGGTGATGGCGATAGCAACGCCAAGAGAAGTAGCAACCACCAACGAGGTTGACAGATATAGACATAACTTATCCAGAGCTTCACTAACCAATTTCCAATTTATCTTTGCGTCCCAATTTAGTGGTTGAATTCTGGTGCTTGGTTTCCTGCCATCCATACACAAAACCAGAAGCTTTAGCGATTTTGGTACCAGGCGCGATTCCGGTCGGTGGGCCACGCGCATAATGTAAACGGTAAGAAGCACCGAACAGGTGCTAAATCCTAGAAGTGACGACAGGTAGATGGTTAGAAGTGGGATGTTGGTCGAGGTCGTTGGTAACATTCCACTGACAATCGACATAAATACTGCAAGGGCTAGCAGCACTGTTAATACGTAGCTGAGCTTCTCACCCGAATCAACGGGTACTAGGAAGACCGCTACATTCAACAAAGACAAGACTAGTATGGGAAGGCAGACGTTGAGCACGATGAACGCTGGTCGACGAGCGAGTATCAATGTGACACCCACTCTGGACATGGTTCGTTGGTGAACGGGTTTTGGGAAATGTGTCACATGTACCCCAGCAACTATCCACTCACTATTCTGCTTTGCATGGTCTAGTTTGACAGGATCAAGGATGAATAGCTGAAGTTCATCGAACGTGAACTCAACAGGTTCCACGAATATCGTGCACCTTTGGACATCAAATGGGAACTTGGTCATATCCAAAGTGCAGTGAGTTCTAAAGACTGCTGTTGGTGTCCAAAACACTGTTCCGTCCCATTGGACGATATACGGATGTAGTTCACCCGAAAACACGTCACGTTTATCAATAGAGTTTGGGATCATTAATCTGGGCTTCCATCTCCTGTTAGCAGTTGGGTGCATCAGCTTCAGTCCACCATAATCTTCAGGATTCCAAGTCAAAAGTTCATCTTGCCATTTCACTGGAAAATCCACATTAACCAACATAGTTTCCTTGACTTCATCTATGTCTAAAATGCCATTGACTCTTACATCAAGATAAACCGCCATTGAGTTAGTCTGGTAGATTATTGGGCGGATCGTATCACTGTAGTTTGCCAGAAGATCTTTCTCCAGTCTTCGTGTGGTTTCATAAGTCGCTGTCTGGTTGGACATAGGTAGGAGGTATATGGACTGATTTACTTGAGGCGGAGACGGAGGTTCTATCGGCTGATTGGGATTGGGCGGGAGTTCCAAAGTCCATAATGGCATTACAGTGAATACTAGCGTGAACACAAGCATAAAGACCAGTGTGGTCATTTCGGGAAAGATTGTCATTTTACAACCTGGTGTTTTCTTTCTTCAATCTACTTACTTCTTGTCCAGAAGACTTTAAACGCCCTATGACAACAGATGAAATCCTTGAACTTGGACTACTTCGAGGAAGCAATTTAATAAAGCTTGGAATTCCGGCAAACAAGCTTCAATACAACTGAATTTGGGTTTCTGAGATGTAAAAAGTCAAAAAATTTTGTACTATACAATTGTGGATCGTGAAGTACGTCGAACAGGTCAGTCGAGAATCGAAAGAATTCAGACGAAAATTATCTTCTGCAAGTACCCTACACGCTGATTAACTTTTACGATGTCTAAAATATAAAATTCTTGTATTTGGAACACTTTGATCAGGAGTATATTTAACACTAGAATGTCTGGCAAAATGTCATCTAGTTCCTTCCACTTGGAATTACATAAATGTTTGGGTTTCTGAAATACTTTATACGATAAACAATTAAATACCACTTGGAAGTCCGGCAATCTACCTTGCGCGTACACTTAGTTGAATGTTTAGGTTTCTGAAATATACAAAACACAATTTCTAAAACACATTCATAATTATGCAATTCTGAAATGCGAAGTACATTTGACAAGAAAATGTTTCAATCCGCCTTATACGCATGCCAAGTTAAATGTTCAGATTTCTGAGACGTAAAAAGCACAATTTCGAAAACTCTGAACCGCAGGCATTTGAAATTCTTAAAAAATTGTTTGGGCATTGAACGATAAAATATTTAAAAAACTTTGAATTCCAGAAAATCAACTCACCTTAGAGATTGACTACAATATAAACAAGTCTTTATCCAGTGAAGTTTTATATCCAACTGGCTCTCTTGTACACAGATACAATGTTACAAACAATAAGACTAAACAATGTTCACCCAAACTAAGTGCACACAGTTCTGTGGATTGATTACTATTTAAGATATATCACAGTGTTGTTTGATGTATATATTATCCTAATAACACTACTTTGTTGACAAGAAAAAGCAGTATACTAGCCAATCCGTGTCTAGTAGACATTAATTCCACATCGTCAATGTTGTTTTTTTTATTCACAGGAATAAGTCAACTGAAGAGACAATAAGCTGAAACTAAAACCATTAGGCCACTCTTTACATGGCCGCCAAAAAACGTAGATGAAGTGTCTATATCTTTTAATAAGCATTTATTAGGCCACGCAAAGGTCATTAAGCTTTAAATAAGCACTGCAAAGCGTAATAGATGTACATGTATGTTTATTTGTCGAGATAGTAAGTTAAATTTTGGTAAGTTTTTTCTATATGATCACTAAAAAAATGTTTTGAACATCTCATTCTTCAGGGAGGTTAAAGGGTAAGGGCTTTTACTGAATTGTCCTTACAATGTATCCTGGTATGACAAATCACTCACAATGTTATAGAACGAATTTTCAAATTCGTTCAAATCACTGCAATCGGAATAGTCCCCGCAGGATTGTCAATAGAATGCCATAGCAAACCTGGGCTTGGTCCCCACCATATTCCAACATACCAACAACTACAGACACTCTTCCATCACAGGTGTGCGAGGGCCTTGAAGAATATGTATCACTGATGTACGGGGTAAAGACCAAGAACGTCAATGAAGCAAGGTATGTCATCTTTGACCGATAGTTAATATAACAAGGGAGCAAATATCAAAGGATATAGCATTGATACCACCCTGTTGTCAAACACTGTAACTTCAAAAACTCTGAGCGTATTTCATAGCTCGAGAATGGTGTTCAGCAGGCATCAACGATTTTGAAAGCACCGATGCCCGTGACAATGGTGGCAATGGTTGAAATGAAGACATTGAGCCAAAGTCGACGGGGACAATGACGCCTGAACTGTTTTTTGACAATGAGTGCGAGGACAATTTAGAATGCAGGGAGCTGGGTGACTTTAAAAATTAATGCTATAACATTGTGAGTGATTTGTCATACCAGGATACATTGTAAGGACAATTCAGTATAAACCTTACCCTAAAGCTCCCTCAACAACGAGATCCCAGGCATCTTTGCAGTGACCATATAGAAACGACTTACCACATTTTAACTGAGCGGTTATTCTGAAGAGCAACCGCAATTTGTCACATGTAGATTCCTTTCTAAAAACTTTATGTAAAACTAATGCAAAAAGAGGTCAATTACGCCGCAGTAATCTTTTCTTAACCTACACTGGCCCATATCATTTTCTTGTGAGATCTAGCGTTTATTTAGGAGAGCGCCCTCATCGTTTTATATCTCTATACAATGTGTGATACATAAAAATGAAGATGCTTTGTAAATAACCCTAATCACAATTAATGCAAAATGTGATCATTGCGTGGCCTAATAAATGCTTACTAAAAGATATAGACAGTTTATCTACGTTTTTGGCGGCCATGTAAAGAACGCCCTCACTTTTCATCGCTTTCAAGAGTCTGGACTACAATCGCAGGTAAGTTTATAATAACCAAAGTTAACTAGTTTGTTCATAATCGAATAAATCTGTTTATTATTTACCATGGCGTAGACAGTAGTTATTCTCCCTATTCTGTAGTATATATTATTATGGTATTGTTTCTCATCTCCGCGTACAATTGGCAATGGTTCTTGATGATCGTTGTCATATATATGAGACTTATACTGTTCATCCCAGTGGGCTCTTGCGGCTGGTCACCAGATTCATTTACTCGAATTGACATTTGTTGTATATGTTTATTCTACCTTTAGATCTTTAAGCACTTTTGTCGATGGAATTTTGGATTATATAGCGGACTGGGTGGTTAGGAAAGTAACAAGAACGATTGCATGTCCCGAATCGCTTATTCAAGCACTGCCAAGCGACAAAAATGGGTTGTTACAATTGGTAAATCAATGGAGGCTTGTGTGTCCCATCATAAGATGTTGCAAGAATTATTAGACAAGCTGAAATTGTTTTTAGATCCAGTGATAATATAAGATCTGTCTGTTACTAAAATTATGTCATCTTTACCAAACGATCTTTTTGCATATTTAACCCCACGTTTTCTGCATACCTCTAAAGGGCGCCGAACCCATTATTCCGTACTTATACGATTTATATGTTCTGAGTTCATTAATGAGAAACGAATCCATACTACCCTACTGACAAACATCAATCTCGAAGGAAAATCAATCCGTAAGAAACTTACAAAAACAATACTATTTCAAAATCAGTTAATAAGTATTATTATACTTGTAGTTTAATGAATACGTTTGATCTTGATGAGATAATTGTGATTACGTATGTTTTGAAATGAAATTGCATAGCGCACATGTCTACTTACTAATTTCAACTAACTAATACACGAAATGAAATAGGGTTTAACGACCTACTGTTTTGCGGCTATCCTGGGCTAATCGAAGACAGGGTCTGCTTTGATGATAAGATGATAACTACGTTGGATGACTACGTTTTAGTTTTGACGTTTGATGTTTACGTTTTGATGGCCTCTCTACAATAAAAATAATACATCGTTACACTTAAAAATATAAAATGAGTTTAACATTTTTACATCCGAATATCGCTACAAAAAACATTATCGAGCACTAGAAGGGGGAGTTGTCCCTTTAAGCGTTTTGTCTCTTGTACTTGCAGGAAAACCACAAGACATTGGCGATTCGACTGCCATTCATCGATACATCCATCTTCAATAGAAGGTGTTATCTCGCGTTAACTACGCACATCTTATCAAGCCCTTCACGTAATACCCTGCTTACTTCGGCACCAAGTTTGATTGGGTACAATCTGCAAGTTTCCTTGACATTGGTTTATAATTGTGGTCTGCAGCCTTGTCACGTGAAATGTGTGGTGACCTGATATCTCCGGGACTGCTAACAGGAAGTAGTTGAAATTTTGCCTACTCTGAGATATTTTTAATGTTATCGTTATCTGTAAATGTCATCGAAATCGGTTGATATTTGCGGTACGGAGAATTGCCACATGTGTTAGCAATTAAAGTATATGTATCTAAATGAAAGAAATAGGTTAATATTCTTTACCCTCCCCTTCCCATATAAATGAGAAGGGCAGAAGGCACATTCTGTTCTCTTCACCCCCATAAAATAAAACGAGATAATGGTTCACTCTGTTCGCTGGCCAATGGCTTGCTCTTTTATCCCCACCCCTTTACCCACATAAAACGAGGAGGGCAAATTGTTTGCTCTGTTCTCTTTCACACAAAGAATGTGGATTGACACACTTGTTAAAGTTACATTATTCAAGATATAGATAAGAATTAGCCATTCCTGCTATAATAGTTCGAAAGTATGTGATGCAAAATGAAAAATTTGAAAATGTCATTCAAATTACCCTATTGCAAGCGAAGATATTGGCATTTGAAGATTTGGCAGACGTGTGCAATAATTTCAACCACGGTCCTTGTTGATCAAAGCTAAGCCTCGAAGCGTCTGGGCCCGCCATATTTGATTAAACCAGAGTATGACTGACACGTTTTAATCTATTTAATATCGGAGCAATCTGATGCCATCCAAAGTTGATTAAGGCCTGGATCTGTTAATTAATGTCTAATTAATACTTTAGAAAACTTTTCAGGCCCAAAGAAAGACCTGTTATAGGCAGATCTAGCTCTTAACTAATGTAACTTCAATATGTCTAATGTAACTTCAGCTTCAAGTGGCGATCAATTCTTTATAAGATAGAGAAAGATAAGAAAGTTAGATTATTGGTAAGATATAGGTAAAACAAAGGTTATGAACCAGTGATAAGACAGGTTAATATACTAGCTGTAGTTCAACTCATATCAACACGAGGGCAAGATGATAAAACAAAAGGTTTTATGATTAAAAACCTAACCTAATGAGCCCTTTACTGTAAGCAGGCCAAGTTTAAAAACAAATCATATTGTGGACAGTGTGGTGGTTTCAATCATGGACATCCTATAAAAAACACAACGCAATACACATCGTCCTTACTTATCTGAAAATATATCGTGTTGTTCCTAGAGCTGGGGCCCTTTATATTGCGCCCCCCCCCCAAAAGAAACAAAGAAATTAAAAAAAAAAATATCCATCATCCTTACGTAAACTGAAAACATATTGTGCTGCCGACAGTGTCGTTTGTAGAGTTTGTGCCGACAAGGGCAGTAGTTAGGGATTTGGGCCCCATCCCACCCAAAAAAACATCACAGAATACACATCAAATTTACGTTAAATGAAAAGTGGAAACAACACAGGAAAACCCACCAACTTTTCGTGAAATGCAGTAAACCAAATGTACATTGCCCTTCCTTAGCTAGCCAAATATTAGCGATTTAGCCCCTTTAAATGAAAAGTGGAAACAACACAGGAAAAAAACAACAACTTTTCTTTCAATAATGCAGTAAACCAAATGTACATTGCCCTTCCTTAGCTAGCCCACTAATTGGAATTAATTAGCATGTATTTAATTTGTGTACATAATGATTTTTATCTGGATGAACATAAAAAAAATATTGCTTGGAGATAATTTTCATACATGCACAATGTGTATAAGCGTGTAATTTTATATATTGGACTTCCATTGATTTTAATGGTAAATATATGTCTTGAAGTAGAAATTATTGGATATATATTCATTGTCTGTGTGCTAATAATGCATGTACATGCATATTATCAATAAGCCAAACAATCCTTTCCAAAACGATATTGTTTTGACTGTCTGTTCAAAGAACTTAATTTCGGGAAATCAATCGACAGTGCTACGTATAAACTCTCTATTCTAAGTAAGGAGTGAATTATATCCAATTACAGATCGAAATATACTCTCGCAGTGGTTTTATGTGGATAAAAACAAATTCCAAAGAATAACTTGATGGTTTGCAATCTAGATCACTTGCTTCAGTCTCATCTATACAAATATTTGACTTTTCCACTTTGTACACTAAAATTCCAATTAGTAATGTAAAAGCTCGTTAAAACGACATTACTCACGGTGTCTTTTCATCTAAATCGGGAAGATATCAATAGTTAGTTGTCAATTACAATTCCAGCGACCGCTAGAGGGCTGAGACAGTGTTGCGCACAGCTATATACGATTTTCAACCCCACTCTATGTATTTTGGGGTCATTATATTCGCCGAGCTAGTACAGACTTTTCTGAAGGAATTTGGGTTGGAAAATGAGTGATTCTCTTAGAGAGTATCCAAGCGTGTCTGAAAAAAGGTTACCGGTGGTTGACATGCGGTAAATTGGCTTTTAATAAATTGTTGAAGTTTTCGTTTTTATTAAATTTGTCTGATACGTGCTGATACGCTCAAAATTTTACTTACAATTATGAAAATAAACACTAAATCAGTTTTCCAAATCGTTGCTGAGGACGGAAATCTCCGTGGAAAATGGCAAATCCTGGAAATCGGCACCGTGTCGGATTCCAAAGGGACGCAACTCCATCACAATATGGGTACAGACCGCGGTATGTAATACCTCAACTTTTTAATTAAAATTGTCTGATATGAGCTGATACGCTCAAAGTTTTACTTACAATTATGACAAAAAACACCAAATTAGTGATCTAAAATGTTGCTGAGTAAGGAAACCCTTTGTGGGAAGTGACAAATCTTGAAAATCGGCACCTTGTCGGATTCCAAAGGGACGCAACTCCATCACAATACGGGTACATACCACAGTTAATACCTCAACTAACTTTGACAAAAGAAAATATTACTTGTCGTTCAGTGTGTATTATTAGATTTATAAGTGTAATTTAAAATGTAAACACAATTTTGAAAATTGAATTAATACAGTGCATTATAGTTGTCAGCATTTAGTGTTCCATAACGCATGGGAAGAATATATTTGTACCTGTTGCATAAAGGTATTAATTTAATTTTACAGGATTGTGTATGTTTATGATGAGTGTGCGATTAAAATACATGGAAATACAGTTTGATATGCATAATAATATTTAAAACGGCTAGCTTTATAAATAATTATGATCCTGATTGATAAATAAGCTGGGGTTTTTTTTTGGGGGGGGGGGGGGTAGGTTTTTTTAAAACATTCTTTGGGGGGGGGGGGGGTGATATTTTTACATATTAATTTTATTCTTAGTTTCTTCTTATTCTCTTCTTAATACTCTTCGACGAAATTTTTTTTTTAAATATTTTGATTATATTGTATCATAATTGATTATGATTATGTTTAGTTACAATAATATTATTTATTTTTCTGTACAGCTATTTCAAACCTCTGAAAAAAAACTATTCCAAGGTATGTGTCGTGTGCGTATATTGCTGTGTTGATACATACATAAAAATAATGATGTCTCTAGCGTATTTCGTTTCTCATATATGGAGTGGGACTGATAATTGAAGCAAACTGGCCGATTTCGCTAAAAGGGGGGTCTGCCAGTTGGCGTTACTAAACGTACAGTAACTCAGTCAATTCTGCTATGATTTTAAAAAAAAGTGTTGTTACAATGCTAAGATGTTCAAGGTTATCGACAAAAAATATATATAATTAAAAATAGCTGCTTGTAGTTAGTTCAAGTTTACATAATTATTTAATCTTCTGTACAGTTATTGCAAACATTCGAAAATGAACTTCTCGACCTATGGGTAATGTATTTGTATGATGGTGTAAGTGTGTAAATGGGCGATATTTTGGTCGAATAATTATGTGTCTGTTGGTTTCTGATATATGGTGTGGGGTTGAAAATTAAAGCAAAATGGCCAATTTTTCAAACCAAAGATCTGCGAATTTGCGTTAATAAATGGGCAATAATTCAGTCAATTCTACTCCGATTTTCATAAATTTGGTGTTGGTAAAATACGGAGATGTACAGCTTTAGGGAAATAACAAGTTGCTAGAGAAAACAAATATTTCAAAATAGCTGCCGGTCGCTAATTACATACAGGCACTCGTAATATCAAATAAACGATAAGTCAGACATGTTAATTTCACCTATCAGTATCGACGATGTTCTCTCACTGTATAACCCATACGTTAGTGATTATGTTGAATTCATATATCCTGATGAGTTCGAAAATAAAAACATCATTGACGGTGACAATTACTCTTCCTACTTGGATTAGTTACGTAATATTCCAATATCACCAGCTTATGGTGTGTTTGTGTCTCAGCTCAATCGTTACGCGAAAGCTTGTTTATTTTATTCTAATTTTTTTAAGTTGATCGAGGAATTTGTCATCCAAGCTTCAACTCCAGGAATACTTGCGAGCTAAACTTATTAAAACCGTTAAGAAATTATATGGCCGCAAGTGATGAGCAGTGTTAACGATGTAATGTAAATTATCAGGGAGATAGTATAAACTTTAAAACGTTATATGGCCGCAATGCAAGTGATGAGCAGTGTTAACGATGTAATATAAATTATAAGGGAGAAATATAGGTTTTATCACCATACGATCTGGGCATGTCACAGTTAACTCTCTAATAGTGTTGATGATATCATTAACATGTTATTTGAATAAAGGTTTCAATCTTTTAAATGGAACTATACCACAACGGATGGAACCAGACCGGTGAAATCTGTGTGTTTTTATCAGCTTGAACTGACACGGACCTTATGGTTTTAGTTTTAGCTTATTGTCTCTCCAGTTGACTTCTGTGAATAAAAAAAACATTGACGATAAGGTCATTATTGCGCAAATTCTGACCAAAATAAACTGAGAATAATTGGTTGTATGGAAATTCATTTTACACAGTGAAAAGCAACACATAATAATAATAATAAATTATTAAGTTATAATAAATCTATAAGGTTACCTATAGTATTAAAAATATCATCTTATATACAGCAGATTGTATAGATTTATGAAAATTAAATTTGATTGCACAATACAGTTATAATAGAGAAGGTTTTTGACATTAAAATGTCGGCTCAAACCGAGTAGCCTATCATATACAACAGATTGTATAGATTAATGAAATGTTCAATGTACATAATATATTTCATATCTAATAAAATGAAATGAATGATTGATATATTAATATACTGTGTTATTAGAATATTGTGTAAGAGAACTTATATCTGCGACTTTTATGAGAGGCGTACTGGATGGGTAGGAAGGGTAGGTGGTGCTTGCAAAAACAAAAGAAACTGGAAATTGTTGATAACATCAAATCCGGAGATATCTTCATCTAGGGTTTTGGAATTCGTGAGACTATGTGTCCTCTGTTCCTTAAAAGCCCCCCCCCCCTCAATGTACGTACATGTACCATTGATCAATACTCCCTGTTCGTTGGCTTTTGTCTTCAGTTGGACGAGAAACAAGTTAATCACCTATTGTATGGTGGGTATCTAAGTTCCTCTGATTTCGATTTAAATAATTTGCGATTTGCAACCATTTATGACCATAATTCCACATTTACCCCCGGATTAAAATTGTCAGGGGCCGACTGGGTAGCTGTATGGTCTCTAACCAACTGGGTTTGTCACCCCGCCCCAAATCGCGATGACGAATAAGTGACATGTCGAGTAAACGAAACTAGTTTGATTGACAATTCCTGCACCTCAATCATGATCGTTTTTCTCCCCAGATTGAGGCCATAATTTTGTTTTCAGTGGATACGAAGATGAACTTTAATTATTTGGAAAAAATCAATATGTCAAATTAGGCTTATTTGAGTCTGGCGATCTGACGACAGGCATATTGTCAAAATAATTAAGAGATACGCTGTTTTTAGTTAACCAATATGGCATCGATGACTTTACTAAAATGATGCTATGCCACCTCAACCTCGTTAAAGCTTCTTGAGGTGAAGGCATTTTCATGTTCTCACTACGAGTAAAAATGCCCCCGCTACACACACCTATTACGCCCGACAGCAACATCCCCACACTCTCAACCACGTTGCTGCCACGATCTAGAAGGCCGCGCTGACACGGCGCCCCAACCCCTAATTGATATGCTGTTGCAATGCTTTCATGGTCTGTGGGGCAGATACTGAACCTCATCTTAGAAGAGTTAAAAACAATATTGCATATTAATCGTCATGAATTCTTCAATCAAAACGTGTACTAAAACCATTTTTGGAAATTTGAGGGTTATGACACATTTGCATAACCCCTAAATTATGAATCGATATCCATGGAACTTACAGAATATGATAACATTAATAATATCTTACGGATGGCCCCCGGATCCATTCACTAGATTTGATAATTGTTTAGTTTTTGCAATGTCTGTTTTCTGTCTTTTTTGTTTTCGTTTTGCGTGTAGTGCAGTCCTCCTGCATTTACTATTAGAGTAGCCAATATTTCGACCACTTCCGGTAAGCAGTTTCAGAGATATCAGGTTACCACACATTTCAATGAAACTCGCAGATTATATTTACAAAAATAAAATCTCAGCGTAGCTAAAATTTCGACCAGTTTATGTTAGCTGTTTCGGAATATAAGGGTAATAAAGCACTGAATATCCAACGAACCAGTTTCTCAAGAGGCTATAAGATTACCACACATTTCATGTGACACGGCTACAGACCACAATTATCAACCGATTTTAATGAAACGTGCAAGAGCCATTGTAAGGGATGCTGAGAAACATCACTATACTAATATATACCACACATAAACACACAATAGGGAGAATAACTAATTGCTATTTTTAAATTGATAGTGCTTACATCAAGATTATAATGAAGTTTTGTTATTGGAAACACGTTCTTTTAAAGTCAGAAGTTGTTTTGACCGTATAGTCACGATTCTCATTGCTATGATAAAAACCCTCTTATCAGTTTTTTTTATTAAATAGCACCTGTGTTTTAATCCATTCAATATTACGACCACCAAATATTCTAGAGAGTCGAATCTGTAATCAATAAATCATATAACCTTTTAAACGTTTAAAAATGGACATGCAAAAGGCAGATAAAGACAGCAAAGATAACTACTTGTGCTAGACAACAGCAACTCCCTCACACGAGATAAAATGGCAACGTTCTGTAGTTCGGATGGGACAATAAAAGGTAGTGCCGCTGTGAGGGTAAAAGGTCTCCCACAATATGTATAAATGGGATATCGAAACCACCTCCCATAACTCTATGACAGATGCGCACACTTTTATCCATTCGCCCCCCCCCCCCCAACAATATAGGTTGCGTTTTTTGACTTCACTGACAGAACCAAAACTAGCAAGGATAGAAAGGTATTTCACCAATTAACTAAAAATAAAATGAAAAAAAACGTGTCATTATCAAACTTTGGCATGTCACAGTTAACTATCTAGTAGTGTTGATGATATCATTAACACGTTGATTAAATTAAGATTGCACCATTTAATTGAACTATAGCACAACGGATGGAATAAGTCAGGTCACACATCTGTGTTTACATCAGATTTCGGCTTATTGTCTCTTCAGTTGAGTTCATTTCTGTGAATAATAATAATAAAAAAACATTGACGATGTGGAATTAATGACTACTAGACACAGTGTATACTGTTCTTTCCTTGTTAACAAAGTAGTATCATAAGGATAATATATACATCAAACAACACTGTGATATACCTTAAACAGTAATCAATCTACTGAGCTGTGTGCACTTTGTTTGGGTAAATATTGTATCTATGTACATGGCAGTCAGTTTAATATAAAACTTCATTGGATAAAGACTTGTTTATATTGTAGCCATTCTCTGAACATTTCACTTCAAGTGTGTGCAAGGTGAGTTTCTGAAATTCAAAGTGTTTTTAATATTTTATCGTTCAATGCACCAACAATTTCCAGAATTGCAAATGCCTGCGTTTCAGAGTTTTCGAAATTGTTCTTTTTACGTCTCAGAAATCGGAACAATTAACTTAGCATGCGTATAAGGCGGAATCGAAGTGTAAAATTTTTTCTTGTCAAATGTATTTCGCATTTCAGATTTGCATAACTAGAATGTGTTTTAAGAAATTGTGTTTTGTATATTTCAGAAACCTAAATATTCAACTAATTGTGCGCGCAAGGTAGGTTGCCGGACTTCCAAGAGTTATTCAATTGTTTATCGTTTAAAGTACTATAAATGCAGAGTCTTGGAAATTATCTCAAAAACTAAAACATTTATGTAAATCCACGTGGATGGAATTAGATGACATTTTGACGGAATTACTAGTGCCAAAAATATACTCCTGATCAAAGTGTTCCAAACTCAAGAATTTTGTATTTCTAGAAACCATAAATGTTTTTACATCCCAGAAACCCAAACTTTTAAATTAATCCAGTTGTAGGGTAGTTAGTTTCTCGGAATTTTCAAGCGTTATTCAATTGCCTACTCAAAGTAGTCACAGTTCCCGAATTTCCTTCACGTCCGAGGGCGTTTTAGAGTCATCTGAACAAGAAGTGAGTAGATTAAAGAAAGAAAGCATCCGGTTGTAAAATCATTGTCCGGAAATGACGACACTGTTGCTTGTGCTCACACTAGTATTCACTGTCATGCCATTATGGACTCTGGAACCCCCGTCCAATCAATCCATATATCCCCTACCTATATCCAATCAGACAGCGACTTATGAAACCACCCAAAAACTGGAGAAAGATCTTCTTGCAAATTACAGTGATACGATCCGCCCGATAATCTACCAGACTAACTCAATGGCGGTTTTTCTTGATATTCGAGTCAATGGGATTTTAGAGATAGATGAAGTCAAGGAAACTATTTTGGTTAATGTGGATTTTGCCGTGAAATGGCAAGATGAGCTTTTGACTTGGAATCCCGAAGATTATGGTGGACTGAAGCTGATGCATCCAACTGCTAACAGGAGATGGAAGCCAAGATTAATGATCCTAAACTCTATTGATAAACGTGACGTGTTTTCGGATGAACTACATCCGTATATCGTCCAATGGGACGGAACAGTGTTTTGGACACCAACGGCAGTCTTTAGAACCTACTGCACTTTGAATATGACCAAGTTCCCATTTGATGTTCAAAGATGCACGATATTCGTGCAACCTGTTGAGTTCACGTTCGATGAACTTCAGCTATTCGTCATTGATCCTGTCAAACTAAACCATGTCAAAGAGAATGGCGAGTGGATAGTTGCTGGGGCATATGGGACACATTTCCCAAAACCCATTCACCCACGTACCATGTCCAGGGTGGGTGTCACATTGATACTCGCTCGTCAACCAGCGTTTATGGTGCTCAACGTCTGTCTCCCTATACTAGTCTTATCTTTGTTGAATGTAGCGGTCTTCCTAGTGCCCATTGATTCTGGAGAGAAGCTCAGCTACGTATTGACAGTGCTGCTAGCCCTTGCAGTATTTATGTCGATTGTCAGCGGGATGTTACCAACGACCTCGACCACCATCCCACTTCTAACCATCTACCTGTCGTCACTTCTAGGATTTAGCACCTTTTCCGTGCTTTTAACCGTTTACATTATGAGCGTGGCCCACCGACCAGAATCGCGCCCGATACCAAAATCGCTAAACCTTCTGGTTTTGTGTATGAATGGCAGGAAACCACGGGACGAAATTCAACCACTAAATGAGGACACAAAGATAAATTGGAAATTAGTTAGTGAATCGTTGGATAAACTATGTCTATATCTGGCAACCTCGTTGGTTGTTGCTACTTCTCTTGGCGTCGCTATCACCATCACCGACGCACGTAACTAACGCACGGAAAATTAGATGGTAACTAGCTTATTAGAGTGAATCTGTCGTTCAGATTGCTTCAACGACTCAGGCTATTTGTGTTCAACTAGAAACGTGACTATATATCTATACATATAAGGAGGTTAAAGTATAGCGTTTTTAAATCTGTCATCTTTTAATTTGAAATACATATAATTCATATGTTTTTCCAGCATTCTCTTTAAATTATGGTTAATATCGTCAATCTTCTCTTAAATAATTTAACAGTGTCTATCTTTATATTATTGTTAATATACATAAATCTTCTTTTATTAATTACCAAGGATATGAAGGAGAAACACGAGTTTAGAGAATTATTCGATTTACTATCTTTAGGTACTGGGATTCCAAATACAGTCCACGTCATCAATTGTTCCTGTGTAAATCCATACGGGTAGAAATCTTTTAGGAACAGGCGCATATGTTCGTGGAGTTCTGACAGTTCAGGACACCCAAGAAGCAAGTGATGCATAGGTTCTACATTATTCTTGTTGCATTATGGTTCTTGAATCTTACGAATTCTACAAAGCTTTTCGTGTTGGTAAATATGACATTATGGCATATTTTTAATAAGTTTAGTTCGCTAGTATCCCTTTAGTTATAATAATAATAATCTCGTCATTTTACAAAGGTAGCAAATTAAGCCTGAGGAGTTATACCTCGATGACACATACCTCGATCTACTTTTTAAAAAAAACAGAATAGAATGAACAAGCTCTCTCGTAACGAAATAGCTGAGCCACAAACACTCCATAAGCTGGTGATATTGGAATGTTACTACTAATAAATGGAAAGTTAGCAATCGGAAAGTCAAAGTCATCACGTTCATCGTACAATTAAACACTAAGTTTATGGCAATTGTCAAAATCGAAACGCAGATCCAAGTAGGAAGAGTAATTGTCACTGTCAGTAGTGTTTTTAGTTTCGAGCGCATCAGGATATATTAATTTTACATAATCACTAAATTTTCAATTATGCAGTGATAGAACATCATCGATAAATCGATAAGTGAAATTAAATGTCTGACTAATCGTTTATTTGATTTTTCTAGTGCCTGCATGTAATCGGTTTCTTGGAATAGAGAAACACATCAGCAAGCAAATGTGCATAGTTGGTCCCATGGGGATACCTACTACCTCCTGATAAATTTTCCCTCCAAATTCAACAAAGATATATTATCAATTAAAAAATCTAACATATGAATTATCTTGTTGACGGTGAATTTTTTGGGGGAATCACTATGGTTCTGAACAAAATTTGTGGAATTGTAATGAACAACTAAATATTGATATCTAACATTTCCCAATTTAGATAAAAAATAAAATAAAAAGACACTGTGAATAATGTATTTTATCCGAGCTTTTAATTTACTTTGGGGAAATTTAGCTTCCTGTACAGGTTGCGTTACCATTCGAAGACCTTTCGTAACTCGGGTCAGCTGTGATGATTAATGACTCCAATAATGACTTTCATACAGCTGTTCGCTGTATCGAGCCAGTGTCAGCTGTTTCTCGTCTGTTGTTAATCAGATAAGATTGCTGATGTCTGGAGGGTATAAATTGATATTTCATCAATTGTGTAACACTAGCAAGGATAAACAGACATAAAACCAACAAATTTCACCGATTCAGTAAAAAGAAAAAAAAAGGTCATTTATCAAACTATCTGGTAGTGTTGATGATATCATTGACACGTTTAATAAATAAAGGTTGCACCTTTTAAATTGAACTATACCACAACGGATGCAATGAGACCGGCCACCTACTTAACTAAATATGATATATTGAACTGACTAGGACCTTAAGGTTTTAGTTTCAGCTTACTGTCTCTTTAGTTGACTTAAGTGTTTTGAATGCTATTTAATAAAAGACATTGACGATATAGAATTAATGACTACTAGACGATGATGGTTAGTAGACTGTTTTGTCCTTGTTAACATAATTGCTGTATCTGGATAATATATAAATCGAACGACGCTGTGATATAGACACACGGAATACCGGAGATTGTTTCAGACTTTGTGGTAATTACTTAGCAGGCGTATAAAGTGGATTTAAAGTTTTAAAATTTTTCCTGTCCAATGTACTTCGCATTGCATAATTATAAATGTGTTTTAGAAATTAGAAAGTCTTAACTAAGTGTGCGTGCAAGGTAAATTGCCGGACGTCCATGATTGATTGTTCAAAGTCCCGCAAATGCAGAGTCTTGAGAATTATCTTAGAATCCCAAACATTTATGTTAATCCACGTGGATGGATCTAGATGACATTTTCCTGGAATTTCTAGTGTTAAATAAACTTGTTCCAACCCCAATAACTTTGTATTTCTAGAAACCTTTAAAGTTAATCAACGTGTAGGTTACTTGAGATATTTTGCCGGAATTATATGATACCTGTACTCCACATTTAACAATTGTACATGACTCTTTAAAAAATATTGGAAATTATGCCTTTTTACATCCCAGAAATACAAATCCAGTTGTATATATAGTTTACCAGAATTTCAAGCGTTATTAAATTCCTACTCTTAAGTAGTCCAAAGTCCCAGAAATTCTTTTGTCGTCATAGGGCGTTTTAGAGTCTTCTAAACAAGAAGTGTGTAGATTGAAGAAAGAAAACACCAGGTTGTTAAATTATTGACAATCTTTCCGGAAATGACGACACTGGTCTTTGTGCTTGTGCTCACACTAGTATTCACTGTAATGCCATTATGGACTCTGGAACTCCCTCCCAATCCAAATCAGCCGACAGAACCTCCGTCTCCGCCTCAAGTAAATCAGTCTATATACCCCCTACCTGTGTCCATTCAGACAGCGACTTATGAAACCACACGAAGACTGGAGAAAGACCTTCTGGCGAACTACAGTGATGCAATCCGCCCGATAATCTACCAGGAATACTCAATGGCGGTTTCTCTTGATTTTCGAGTTAACGGGATTTTAGAGATAGATGAAGTCAAGGAAACTATTTTGGTTAATGTGGATTTTGCCGTAAAATGGCAAGATAAACTTTTGACTTGGAATCTGGAAGATTATGGTGGACTGAAGCTGATGCATCCAACTGCTAACAGGAGATGGAAGCTCAGATTAATGATCCTAAACTCTATTGATAAACGTGACGTGTTTTCGGATGAACTACATCCGTATATCGTCCAATGGGACGGAACAGTGTTCTGGACACCAACGGCAGTCTTAAGAACCTACTGCACTTTGAATATGACCAAGTTCCCATTTGATGTTCAAAGATGTACGATATTCGTGCAACCTGTTGAGTTCACATTCGATGAACTTCAGCTATTCGTCATTGATCCTGTCAAACTAAACCATGTCAATGAGAATGGCGAGTGGATAGTTGCTGGGGCATATGGGACACATTTCCCAAAACCCATTCACCCACGTACCATGTCCAGGGTGGGTGTCACATTGATACTCGCTCGTCGACCAGCGTTTATGGTGCTCAACGTCTGTCTCCCTATACTAGTCTTATCTTTGTTGAATGTAGCGGTCTTCCTAGTGCCCATTGATTCTGGAGAGAAGCTCAGCTACGTATTGACAGTGCTGCTAGCCCTTGCAGTATTTATGTCGATTGTCAGTGGAATGTTACCAACGACCTCGACCACCATCCCACTTCTAACCATCTACCTATCGTCACTTCTAGGATTTAGCACCTTTTCCGTGCTTTTAACCGTTTACATTATGAGCGTGGCCCACCGACCAGAATCGCGCCCGATACCAAAATCGCTAAACCTTCTGGTTGTGTGTATGAATGGCAGGAAATCAAGGGACAAAATTCAACCACTAAATGAGGACACAAAGATAAATTGGAAATTAGTTAGTGAAGCGCTGGATAAACTATGTCTTTATCTGTCAACCTCGTTGGTGCTTGCTACTTCTCTTGGCGTTGCTATCACCATCACCGACGCACGTAACTAAAGCAGGAAAATTTAATGGTAACTAGCTCTTCACTTCTCCGTATTAGAGTGAATCTGTCGTTTGTTATTAACTAGAAACGTGACTATATATATAATAGGAGGTTAAATTTTAGCGTTTTTAAAGGGACAATCCCGATTTGAAAAGGGTCTAAAAAATAAAAGTTCTACTACGTATGAAATTTAAACGCCAAAATATAGAGGAGCGGTGTATTTACCGTTTCCAAAAATTTCAGCTGCGAATATTGAGTCGTTTGGACGTGAATGTCAAAACTACTTATCCGGAAACGTAACCTTTGTATACGCCCACATTTTCATGTGGACGTATTATGTCGTCGCCCCTGCCTTCGACAGGTCACAATTCTTACCCGATTTTGATTAAACTTATAATAAAAGGTTTATCCCCAGAATATCTCGGATGCTTTCGATATTGGCATGTATCGGATCAAAACTTCATGGATTATAGCCCCTGATTGTACGAAAAGCCACGTTTATATATAGCTTGTGGACCCTATAGAGGTCACAATGTTGAACCGATTTTGAGGAAACTTGACATACATGTTTATAACCCAAAGATCTTGGTCCCTTTCGATATTATGGCCCCTGATTGTCCGAAAAATCGCCTATTTTAGCTTGTGGTCCCTCTGGAGGTCACAATTATTATCAGATTTCAAAAAACGTTTGATTATATCACCGTTACACCCTAAGAAAAGTTGAGTTCGAATTTTGGAAAAATCGGACCAAAATTGCCATGTACGCGAATACTGTTAAAAATGCTATATCAAGGTTGTGAACCCTGTAGAGATCACAATTTTATTTCGATTTTAATGAAACTTGAAATACATTGTTATAACCGAAAGATCTTGGTTCCTGTCGATATTTGCGCATACCGCGGATCATTACTTCCTGAATTATGGCCCGTGATTATACGCAAAATCGCCTTTGTTTAGCTTTTTGTCACTCTGGAGGTCACAATTATTATCCGAGTTAAAAAAAAAACGTTTTGAGTATATCACCGTTACACCCTAAGGAAGGTTGAGTTCGAATTTCGGGAAAATCGGACCAAAATTCCTATACAAAATGGTCGCCGTTTGTACGCGAATACTGTTAAAAAATGTTTGATTAAGGTTGTGGACCCTGTAGAGGTCACAATTTTAATTCCATTTTGATGAAACTTAAAATGCATGGTTATAACCCAAAGATCTTGGTTCCTTTCGATAATTGCTCATATGAAATCCTAACTTAATGAATTATGGCCTTTGACTGTAGGAAAAGTCACTTTCGGTATTGCTTGTTCTCTATCAATCTCTCGAAAATGCGGGCGTATCCTGCCTGGCAGTGCCAGCTTACTATCTTTCAAATTTCGGATCAATTTTGGGGTTGGGTGGCCTGGTTATCAACTCCTGTTCCTTTAGAAGTCTATGCAGTGTAAATGGCCTATGTGCTGTACTTTATAACAAAAGTAAAATTCTGGTTTTATCCAGACACCGTATAATACAGCTGTCTCCATTTCCAGATGAGGACTAACTGATTTAAGTTGTTTTGAAACGTAAAACAAATTTTGAGTTAGTTGCTCGGCCCTGAGGTATATGATTTTAAGGGATTTTAAAACAAACTTAAGCAGTTATATTCCCCAAAATATTATTGGGATTGTGTGACAAAGTAATTCATACATAGAACTTTTCTTCATCATCCACGACAGTAAATAAGGAGAATACTAATGAGGCTGGATATTATTAATTACGTGGGTGATGACTAAAAGTTC
Organism: Patella pellucida; assembly: GCA_917208275.1. Taxonomy (NCBI): domain Eukaryota; kingdom Metazoa; phylum Mollusca; class Gastropoda; family Patellidae; genus Patella; species Patella pellucida. Next base: position 53,469,268 of record OU795043.1, read on the forward strand.
TATGTATGAATTACTTTTCTAGATTTGACATTATATTATATTGGACGTTTTCAACTATATACAACTTCTGCTAATGTATTCAATATTTTTTTTATAATCTACACATGTTCTATGTGTTTAACACTCAGCAGAACTTTGCGACTTAAAAGGAAAGATGCCGTGCAGTTATAGAAACTATAATCTCAATTCCAAATAAGTTAATCTGTCATGTATCATTATTCTTAATGACTGTATGCTTTATAAAGCCAGAATTAACTGACAGTAAGTCAGACTTGAATAGAGCTCCTTCCGATCTATGTCTATTCTATGTTCTCAATAAAGGTATTCTATACACTATGCCTTATTGCTGCTTCTATATGTAAGATACTGTTACAATTGGCCCTTTAAATCTGTCATCTTGAATTTGAAATACATATAATTCATATGTTTTCAAGCATTCTCTTAAATAATTTGATAGTGTCTATCTTTAATATACATAAATCTTCTTTTATTAATTACCAATCACATAAAGGAGAAACACAAGTTTAGAGAATTATTCAATTTACTATCTTTACGTACTGGGATTCCAAATACAGTCCACGTAAGCAATTATTCCTGTGTAAATCCATACGGGTAGAAATCTTTTAGGAACATGCGCACCTGTTCGTGGAATTCTGACAGTTCTGGACACCCAAGAAGCAAGTGATGTATGGGTTCTACATTATTCTTGTTGCATTATGGTTCTTGAATCTTACGAATTCTACAAAGCTTTTCGTGTTGGTAAATCTAACATTATGGCATATTTTTAATACGTTTAGTTCGCTAGTATCCCTGTAGTTATAATAAAATAACAATAATCTCGCAATTTTACAAGGGTAACAAATTAAGCCCGAGGAGTTGAAGCTTGGATGACAAATACCTTGATCTACTTTAAAAAAAAAACAGAATAAAATGAACAAGCTTTTGCGTCACGAAATTCATGGGACACAAACACTCCATAAGCTGGTGATATTGGAATGTTGCCAATAATAAATGGAAAGTTAGCAACAGGAAAGTCAAAGTCATCACGTTCATCGTACAATTTAACACTAAATTTATGGCAATTGTCAAAATCGAAACGCAGATCCAAATAGGAGGAATAATTGTCACTGTTATTAGTGTTTTTAATTTCGAGCGCATCAGGGTATATGAATTTTACATAATCACTAAATTTTCAATTATGCAGTGATAGAACATCATCGATAAGTGGAATTAAAATGTCTGACTAATCGTTTATTTGATTTTTCTAGTGCCTGCATGTAATCGGTTTCTTGGAATAGAGAAACACATCAGCAAGCAAATGTGCACAGTTGGTCCCATAGGGATACCTACTACTTCCTGATAAATTTTCCCTCCAAATTCAACAAAGATATTATCAATTAAAAAATCTAACATATGAATTATCTTGTTGACGGTGAATTTTTGGGGTGAATCACTATGGTTCTTAACAAAATTTGTGGAATTGTAATGAACAACTAAATATTGATATCTAACGTTTCCCGATTTAGATAAAAAAAAATTAATAGACACTGTGAATAATGTCTTTTAACCGAGCTTTTAATTTACTATGGGGAAATTTAGCTTCCTGTGCAGGTTGCGTTACCATTCGAAGACCTTTCGTATCTCGGGTCAGCTGTGATGATTAATGACTCCACTAATGACTTTCGTACAGCTGTTCGCTGTATCGAGCCAGTGTCAGCTGTTTCTCGTCTGTTGTTAATCAGATAAGATTGCGGATGTCTGGAGGGTATAAATTGATATTTCCTCAATTGTGTAACACTAGCAAGGATAAAAAGACATAAAACCAACAAATTTCACCAATTTAGTAAAAAGAAAAAAAAGGTCATTTATCAAACTATCTGGTAGTGTTGATGATATCATTGACACGTTGATTAAATAAAGGTTGCACCTTTTAAATTGAACTATACCACAACGGATGCAATGAGACCGGCCACCTACTTAACTAAATATTATATATTGAACTGACACGGACCTTAAGGTTTTAGTTTCAGCTTACTGTCTCTTTAGTTGACTTAAGTGTTTTGAATGCTATTTAATAAAAGACATTGACGATATAGAATTAATGACTACTAGACGATGATGGTTAGTAGACTGTTTTGTCCTTGTTAACATAATTGCTGTATCTTGATAATATATAAATCGAACGACGCTGTGATATAGACACACGGAATACCGGAGATTGTTTCAGACTTTGTGGTAATTACTTAGCAGGCGTATAAAGTGGATTTAAAGTTTTAAAATTTTTCCTGTCCAATGTACTTCGCATTGCATAATCATAAATGTGTTTTAGAAATTAGAAAGTCTTAACTAAGTGTGCGTGCAAGGTAAATTGCCGGACGTCCATGATTGATTGTTTAAAGTCCCGTAAATGCAGAGTCTTGAGAATTATCTTAGAATCACAAACATGTATGATAATCCACGTGGATGGAACTAGATGACATTTTCCTGATCGAAGTGTTCCAACCCCAATAACTTTGTATTTCTAGAAACCTTTAAAGTTAATCAACGTGTAGGTTACTTGAGATATTTTGCCGGAATTATATGATACCTGTACTCCACGTTCAACAATTGTACATGACTCTTTTTAAAATATTGGAAATTGTGCCTTTTTACATCCCAGAAACTCAAATCCAGTTGTATAGATAGTTTACCAGAATTCCAAACGTTATTAAATTCCTACTCTAAGTAGTCCAAAGTTCCAGAAATTCTTTTGTCGTCATAGGGCGTTTTAGAGTCTTCTAAACAAGAAGTGTGTAGATTGAAGAAAGAAAACACCAGGTTGTTAAATTATTGACAATCTTTCCGGAAATGACAACACTGGTCTTTGTGCTTGTGCTCACACTAGTATTCACTGTAATGCCATTATGGACTTTGGAACTCCCGCCCAATCCCAATCAGCCGATAGAACCTCGTTCTCCGCCTCAAGTAAATCAGTCCATATACCCCCCACCTATGTCTAACCAGACAGCGACTTATGAAACCACACGAAGACTGGAGAAATATCTTCTTGCAAACTACAGTGATACGATCCGCCCGATAATCTACCAGACTAACTCAATGGCGGTTTTTCTTGATATTCGAGTCAATGGGATTTTAGAGATAGATGAAGTCAAGGAAACTATTTTGGTTAATGTGGATTTTGCCGTGAAATGGCAAGATGAGCTTTTGACTTGGAATCCCGAAGATTATGGTGGACTAAAGCTGATGCATCCAACTGCTAACAGGAGATGGAAGCCCAGATTAATGATCCTAAACTCTATTGATAAACGTGACGTGTTTTCGGGTGAACTACATCCGTATATCGTCCAATGGGACGGAACAGTGTTTTGGACACCAACGGCAGTCTTTAGAACCTACTGCACTTTGAATATGACCAAGTTCCCATTTGATGTTCAAAGATGTACGATATTCGTGCAACCTGTTGAGTTCACGTTCGATGAACTTCAGCTATTCGTCATTGATCCTGTCAAACTAAACCATGTCAATGAGAATGGCGAGTGGATAGTTGCTGGGGCATATGGGACACATTTCCCAAAACCCATTCACCCACGTACCATGTCCAGAGTGGGTGTCACATTGATACTCGCTCGTCGACCAGCGTTTATGGTGCTCAACGTCTGTTTCCCTATACTAGTCTTATCTTTGTTGAATGTAGCGGTCTTCCTAGTGCCCATTGATTCTGGAGAGAAGCTCAGCTACGTATTGACAGTGCTGCTAGCCCTTGCAGTATTTATGTCGATTGTCAGCGGGATGTTACCAACGACCTCGACCACCATCCCACTTCTAACCATCTACCTGTCGTCACTTCTAGGATTTAGCACCTTTTCCGTGCTTTTAACCGTTTACATTATGAGCGTGGCCCACCGACCAGAATCGCGCCCGATACCAAAATCGCTAAACCTTCTGGTTGTGTGTATGAATGGCGGGAAACCACGGGACGAAATTCAACCACTAAATGAGGACACAAAGATAAATTGGAAATTAGTTAGTGAAGCGCTGGATAAACTTTGTCTATATCTGGCAACCTCGTTGGTGGTTGCTACTTCTCTTGGCGTTGCTATCACCATCACCAACGCACGTAACTAACGCACGGAAAATTAGATGATAACTAGCTTTTCACTTCTCCGTATTAGAGTGAATCTGTCGTTCAGACTGCTCCCACGACTCAGGCTATTTGTGTTCAACTAGAAACGTGACTATATATCTTTACATATTTGGAGGTTAAAGTATAGCGTTTTTAAATCTGTCATCTTTTAATTTGAAATACACATAATTCATATGTTTTTCCAGCATTCTCTTTAAATTATGGTTAATATCGTAAATCTTCTCTTAAATAATTTTACAGTGTCTATCTTTATATTATGGTTAATATACATAAATCTTCTTTTATGAATTGCCAAGCATATAAAGGAGAAACACATGTTTAGAAAATTATTGGATTTACTATCTTTACGTACTGGGATTCCAAATACAGTCCACGTAAGCAATTGTTCCTGTGTAAATCCATACGGGTAGAAATCTTTTAGGAAAAGGCACATCTGTTCGTGGAGTTCTGACAGTTCAGGACACCCAAGAAGCAAGTGATGCATAGGTTCTACATTATTCTTGTTGCATTATGGTTCTTGAATCTTACGAATTCTACAAAGCTTTTCGTGTAAATATAACATTTTGGCATATTTTTTAATAAGTTTAGTTCGCTAGTATCCCTTTAGTTATAATAATAATAATCTCGTCATTTTACAAAGGTAGCAAATTAAGTCTGAGGAGTTATACCTCGATGACAAATACCTCGATCTACTGTTAAAAAACCCAGAATAGAATGAACAAGCTCTCGCGTTACGAAATAGCTGAGCTACAAACACTTCATAAGCTGGTGATATTGGAATATTACTACTAATAAATGGAAAGTTAGCAATCGGAAAGTCAAAGTCATCACGTTCATCGTACAATTTAACACTAAGTTTATGGCAATTGTCAAAATCGAAACGCAGATCCAAGTAGGAAGAGTAATTGTCACTGTCAGTAGTGTTTTCAATTTCGAGCGCATCAGGATATATTAATTTTACATAATCACTAAATTTTTAATTATGCAGTGATAGAACATCATCGATATATCGATAAGTGAAATTAAAATGTCTGACTAATCGTTTCTTTGATTTTTCTGGTGCCTGCATGTAATCGGTTTCTTGGAATAGAGAAACACATCAGCAAGCAAATGCGCACAGTTGGTCCCATGGGGACACCTACTACTTGCTGATAAATTTCCCCTCCAAATTCAACAAAGATATTATCAATTAAAAAATCTAACATATGAATTATCTTGTTGACGGTGAATTTTTTGGAGAATCACTATGGTTCTTAACAAAATTTGTCGAATTGTAATGAACAACTAAATATTGATATCTAACATTTCCCGATTTAGATAAAAAAAAATATAAAAAGACACTGTAAATAATATCTTTTAACCGAGCTTTTAATTTACTATGGGTAAATTTAGCTTCCTGTACAGGTTGCGTTATCATTCGAAGACCTTTCGTAACTCGGGTCAGCTGTGATGATTAATGACTCCACTAATGACTTTCGTACAGCTGTTCGCTGTATTGAGCCAGTGTCAGCTGTTTCTCGTCTGTTGTTAATCAGATAAGATTGCAGATGTCTGGATTATATAAATTGATATTTCCTCAATTGTGTAACACTAGCAAGGATAAAAAGACATAAAACCAAAAATTACCAATTTAGTAGAAAGAAAAAAGAAATGTGATCATTTAAACTTGGGCATGTCACGGTAAACTATCTGGTAGTGTTGATGATATCATTGACACGTTATTTAAATAAAGGTTGCACTTTTAAAATTGAACTATACCCCAACGGATGCAATGAGACCGGCCACCTACTTAACTAAATATGATATATTGGACTGTCACGGACGTTATGGTTTTAGTTTCTGCTTACTGTCTCTTTAGTTGACCTAAGTGTTTTGAATGCTATTTAAAAAAAGACATTGACAATGTAGAATTAATGACCACTAGACAATGATTGGTTAGTAGACTGTTTTGTCCTTGTTAACATAATTGTTAACATAATTGCCGTATCTGGATAATATTTAAATCGAACGACAATGTGATATAGTAACACAGAATACCGGAGATTGTTGTATTAGGATAATATATACTTCAAACGACACTGCAATATAGACACATGGAATAACGGATATTGTTTCAGAACTTGTGGTCAACTTAGCATGCGTATAACATGGATTCAAAGTTTTAAAATTTTCCCTGTTCAATGTACTTCGCATTGCATAATTATGAATGTGTTTTAGAAATTGTATTTTGTACTTTTCAGAAACCTAAAGATTTAACTAAGTGTGCGTGCTCGTGTTATTCAATTATTGATCGTTCAAAGTCCTGTAAATGCAGAGTCTTTGGAATTATCTCGGAAACCCAAACATTTATGTTAATCCACGTGGATGGAACTAGATGACATTTTTATTCTGGAATTTCTAGTGTTAAATATACTACTGATCAAAGTGTTCCAACCTCAAGAATTTTGTATTTCTAGAAACCTTTAAAGTTAATCAATGTGAAGGTTACTTGAAGATATTTTGCCGGAATTGTATGGATTCCTGAATGACCTGTTCGACGTACTCCACGTTTAACAATTGTACATGACTCTTTTCAAAATTTTGGAAATTGTGCCTTTTTACATCCCAGAAACTCAAATCCAGTTGTATAGATAGTTTACCAGCATTCAAAGCGTTATTAAATTCCTACTCGAAGAAGTCAAAGTTCCAGAAATTATATTGTCGTCAGAGGGCGTTTCAGAGTCTTCTGAACAAGAAGTTTGTAGATTGAAGAAAGAAAACACGAGGTTGTAAAATTATAGACAATCGTTCCGGAAATGACGACACTAGTCTTTGTGCTTGTGCTCACTCTAGTATGCACTGTCATGCCATTATGGACTCTGGAACTCCCTCCCAATCCAAATCAGCCGATAGAACCTCCGTCTCCAGTCAATCAATCCATATATCCCCTACCTATTTCCAATCAGACAGCGACCTATGAAACCACACGAAGACTGGAGAAAGACCTTCTGGCGAACTACAGTGATGCAATCCTCCCGATAATCTACCAGGAATACTCAATGGCGGTTTGTCTTGATTTTCGAGTTAACGGGGTTTTAGAGATAGATGAAGTCAAGGAAACTATTTTGGTTAATGTGGATTTTGCCGTGAAATGGCAAGATGAACTTTTGACTTGGAATCCGGAAGATTATGGTGGACTGAAGCTGATGCATCCAACTGCTAACAGGAGATGGAAGCCCAGATTAATGATCCCAAACTCTATTGATAAACGTGACGTGTTTTCGGGTGAACTACATCCGTATATCGTCCAATTGGACGGAGCAGTGTTCTGGACACCAACGGCAGTCTTTAGAACCTACTGCACTTTGAATATGACCAAGTTCCCATTTGATGTTCAAAGATGTACGATATTCGTGCAACCTGTTGAGTTCACATTCGATGAACTTCAGCTATTCGTCATTGATCCTGTCAAACTAAACCATGTCAATGAGAATGGCGAGTGGTTAGTTGCTGGGGCATATGGGACACATTTCCCAAAACCCATTCACCCACGTACCATGTCAAGAGTGGGTGTCACATTGATACTCGCTCGTCGATTAGCGTTTATCGTGCTCAACGTCTGCCTTCCCATACTAGTCTTATCTTTGTTGAATGTAGCAGTCTTCCTAGTGCCCATTGATTCTGACCAGAAGCTCAGCTACGTAATGAATGGATGAATGAAATGGGGTTTAACGTCCTACTGTTATGCACTTATCCGAACGACTAATCTCAGCTACGTATTAACAGCTCAGCTACGTATTAACAGTGCTGTTAGCCCTTGCAGTATTTATGTCGATTGTCAGCGGAATGTTACCAACGACCTCGACCACCATCCCACTTCTAACCATCTACCTGTCGTCGCTTCTAGGATTCAGCACGTGTTCGGCGCTTCTAACCGTTTACATCATGAGCGTGGCCCACCGACCAGAATCGCGTCCGGTACCAAAATCGCTAAAGCTTCTGGTTGTGTGTATGGATGGCAGGAAGCCAAGTACAAGAATTAAACCACTTAATGGGGAAGCAAAGATAAATTGGAAATTAGTTAGTGAATCGTTGGATAAACTATGTCTCTATCTGGCAACCTCGTTGGTACTTGCTACTTCTCTTGGCGTTGCTATTATCATCACAAACGCACGTAACTAACGCACACAAATTAAGTGGTAGGTAGCTTTTCACTTATCTGCGTTATGGTGGATCTGTCGTTCAGGGTGCATCACCAAGGCTAAGCGAGTTCAATGTCGAATGGCCTTTGCTACTTCTTTTGGCACTTTATCATTAACACTTACGTATTTAAATTAGTTGTTTTTATACCCCCACATTTTCATGTGGACGTATTATGTCGTCGCCCCTGTCCGTCTGGACGTCAGTCCGTCAGTCCGTCCACAATTGTTTTTGGACTCTCTACAGGTCATAATTCTTGTCCGATTTCGAGGATCTCGGCTTCTTTCGGTATCGGTATCTGATCGAAACTTCATGGATATTTCGGAAAAACCGGCCCAAAATTGCCACACGAAATGGCAGCCGTTTGAACGCAAATACTGTTAAAAATTGTATATCGAGGTTATGGACCCTGTAGAAGTCACTTTTTTAATTCGATTTTGATGAAACTTGAAATGCATGGTTATAACCCAAAGATCTTGGTTCCTTTCGATATTTGCGAATATCAAATTGTAACTTAATGAATTATAGCCTTTGATTGTTAGGAAAATCACTTTTTGTATTTCTTGCTCTCTAGCGATCTCTCGAAAATGTGGGCATATCCTGCTTACTATCTTTCTTAGTAATATCGCAGACAAGTTGTCTTTTTTGTCTAATATGTATTTGTATTATCTTAGCGCACACGCAGGGGTCGTTCCTGTCGGAGGAAACGTGCGTACACGTAGTAAGCCCACGAGGTTGAGAAGGCGCCCCTATCTCCAAGCTACATCGTTCACGCCCTAAACCACGATCGCAAGACAGAGGTGACCGGAAAGCTAGAGCTCAAAACCACCCCAACCACCAAAATAAAGTATTATGATAGATGTTTTCAACATAGGCATTTTTCATTATCTATTCATTTAAACCAATATAGAAGTACGACCTGGGCCGGTTGCTCAATACTCAGTTATTTTAACGATACGTTAAACTCTAATGGATCGTTATCTTAGTAACGTGTCGTTTGTTGACGATGCGTTAAATTTCTGTTGCTGGAAAGTCAATGTCATTATTCGTTAGCTAACGGATACATAAAGTTATTCCAAGAGCAGACTGTTTGCTGATTGGCTGAATTTCAAATTCAATGTATAACAAATTAGTTAGTATTAACAAAACACTGATGCCACAAAACTTGATTGAAGACAACACTATAGAATACTTATTTCTTTCCCCTTTCTATCTGTTAAAGTTAATTCCATGTTAACGGATCGTTAAAAGTTAACAAAGCTTTGAGGAACAGGCCCCAGGTCTTTATTTAAATCTTACTCCAAGTAGCCTGGAATCGACTACAAGCCAAGTCGATTGTAAATCTTCCCAGCGGGAATACCAACAGGTTAATTATTAAATGTAACATTTGTGATTAGTCAAATTGTCTTTAATGTGCATGCCAATCTATACACGGGACCTCGGTTTTTCGTCCCATCGGAACGACCAGAATGATGTCCCTGTCAGGCCCTCATCCTTCCTGCACAACTGACAAAAAACAATTACAACTTTAAAATGTTCATACGAAATTAGTTGTTCTCTACATCTTTAAAATGTGTATATCCCAAGCTTAAACTATGCATACACCTTTAGAATAATAATTGATATGTTTTATTCACACAAACATAAAGTGTTGTTGAACACGGTGTGTTATTAAGCTTGTTGTTTCAAAGTTCAAGACAGTCTTCCCCCCCCCCCCCCTCCCCCGCCGCGTGGTCATCTGGTTGTCCTGTAGCCCAACCAGTAACACTTGATCTATCTGACCACATCCATGTACTCTCTTCCAATCTCATTCATTGTTCAGATGTGAATAAATAATAAGCATGATTAAAGTTCGATCACGGGACTGTAACTAATTATGCTAAGGTATAAATGTATTTCTGTAAAATATAATTCGTCTCCACCGTGATCATTTAAAATGTGTTAACATATATTCATCATACTACTCGTCTTATTAGCGCATCACCACGCCACACCCAGTTAGTCAAATGGACTGCTCTAGTACAAAATACACGACTAGCAGTGGTAACAGGTGTCTGGAAGAGTAAGCTTACCCTGCTTGGGGCCACACCCGCCGTAGCTACATCCGAACTATACTATTCAAAAAAGTAGGGGATATTTGATTTTGGGGGCATAAAACTAAAATATGCAAATGACAACGAGTCACTATAGAACCTAACAGAAGAAACATTTCCAGTTACATGTGACGCCCAAACGCACCAATAGCTACCGCATGGGATGCACGTGTTGCTTGGGATCATCATGGGTATCCAACCCAAGATTTGACTTTGAGTGTTACAGTCATTGTGGCATTGAATTCCATGAAGGAAACATCAGTTTAATTGTTTTAGTGACCAGAAAACAAATTTTGATATGCGCCGGCTTACCAAAAACGAAAGATTACGTGCCCTTAACATGCTACAGACCGGCACAACACAGGCGGTTGTGGCGCGGACGATAAATATTTCTCAGTCTGTAATAAGCAGGCTATGGTCCAGATACCGTGGTACACCATCTGTACAGGACAGATCACGCTCAGGTCGACCAAGGGCGACAACTCAAGCCAAGGATCGATTTATCCGTACCTTGGCCTTGAGAAATCGTGTCATCACGGTAAATCAGATCAGCGCTCGTCTTCAAACAGACACTGGTGTGAGAGTGAGTGGCCAGACCATTCGGAATCGACTACATAGGGGTCACCTTTGTGCCCGACGTCCTCGTGTGATTCCTTGTTTAAGAGATCATCACATTCAGGCAAGACGTCGTTGGTGTAGGGATCGTCAACACTGGGATAATCAACGCTGGAGCACTGTGATGTTTTCGGATGAGTCAAGGTTCACTGTTGATTTTTTGGACAGACGTAGGAGGGTGTGGCGTCGTCGAAACGTCATCAGACATAATCGATTTGGGGGAGGGTTGTTCTGTTATGGTGTGGGGAGGCATCACTGTTGCTGGAAGAACGGCTTTCCATGTTGTTGCAGGGCGTGTTACAGGCCAGTACTACAGTCCATGTTGTTCCGTTCGCACGACGTCATGGCCGCCGTTTCATCTTCCAGGATGACAACGCAAGTTGCCACAGGGCCAGGATCGTTACAGGTTACCTACAAAACAGAACATCACCACATTACCTTGGCCAGCACCGAGTCCCGACCTCTCCCCCATCGAGCATGTCTGGGACATGCTTGGACAGGGGTTACGTCTACGTCAACAACGCCCTGTCAATGTCCAAGAACTTAATACTGCGTTGCAACAGGAATGGGACAATCTGGACTAAAATGACCTTAGACGTCTCATTAGGAGTATGCCACGTCGGATCAATGCTTGTTCGGCAAACAGGGGAGGATTTACCCGTTACTGACTTTGTTGTGATGCTGTGGTAACTTTGCTGTTTGACCCCGGGTATCATTTTACCCTTATAATGGTCAGTCTTTGCCTTACTTAGTCTAACGATCATTTGAAATAAATTGATGAATTTGAACTTTATTTCATTTTGTCATTTGTTTCTTCGTCAGTTTCATTATGTGACTTGAATAACACTTAAAAATCAAATATCCCCTACTTTTTTTGAATAGTATATTAGACTAAATCTCGGTAAAAGAAATTTGATGAAGATGGTAAGTTATTTGGTGAAAATATTTTAAAGCGATTTCCAATAAAATTATTTTCATTAGGAGATATAAACACCTCCTGTTTCGCATTTAGAGGGTGTTATTGTCCTGTAGACATGTCCTGAGATGATTAGGTCCCAAAATGCGAAACAGGAGGTGTCTATCGACATTGTAACATGCTATTTTTTAGAATTTTAAACGAACTTATTTTATTGTGATTGATTTCACTGTCCATATCTGACCAGCGACGCATATAACTGCATAGTGTTACACCCCTTTCCGGCGTTGTTTCCCCTTGTCAGTGGAGCAAACGGAGGGCCTGACATGGACAGCTGCCAAGTCGTTCGGATGGGACGAAAAATCGAGGTCCCGTGTACACATTGGCGTGCAAGGAAAAGATCCCTTGAGAGTTGGAATTCAGTTCCTGCCCTGGCTAAATTTCCCTCATAGCACACTGTATAGCGTATGCCTGTCTTCAGATAGCCCAGGTTAGGTGCAGAAGCGTAGGACGTTAAACACCAATTCATTCATACACCCCTTGAAATGTAAGACGTACGAAAAACCAAGGTCCCGTGTACAGATTGGAGTGTACGTAAAAGATCCCTTGGCAGTTGGAATTCGATATAAGAGTGGGCCATAGCGCCGCTGCCCGGGCAAAATTTCCCTCATAGCACACTGTATGGCGTGTGCCCGTCTTCCATTAACCCAGGTTAAGTGCATAATAGTAGGACGTTAAACCTCATTTTATTCATTATTCATGCGTTGCATCGTGCGGCATCTATGACGGACTAGTATAGGTACAAGTTGTTTGTCCAATTGCAATCACACAGTGCAGACAGGATAGAGCCCCCAAGGTTCAACAAACAATTAAAAAAATTCACAACAATCAGAATATGACATATCTATGTAAAACTATGTTCGGAAGAATTTGGTTGTCATAATGTTATTTTTCTTTATCGTATATATAGGGGTTCGCGGTGGCTAAGTGGATGGGGCGCTGGTTCACTAGCCTGGAGGTCCGGTGTTCGATCCCTGCATTTGCCGAGAAAGTTCATTTCGATTTTTCGGCGTGATCTCCCCTTGTCAGTGATGCAGAAGAAGGGCCTGACAAGGACAGCTGCCTAGTCGTTCGGATAGGACGAAAAACTGAGGTCCCGTATACACATTTGCGTGCATGTAAAAGAACCCTTGGCAGTTTGAATTCAGTTGCTGCCCGGGCAAAATTTCCCTCATAGCACACTGTATAGCGTATGCCCGTCTTCAAATAGCCCAGGTTAGGTGCTTAAGCGTAGGACGTTACACCCCATTCAATATTCGGATATGACGTCATCTCCCACTTTATTTAGTAGGGGTCGTGTGCGAGGTACCCATATGCCCAAACCACATACGCTCACTCGATAGAATCAAAGCCAGAGGTGACCGACCAGATACAAGTTGAACAGTGACAATGTAAAGCCACGGACATACGCCATATAGTGTGTTATGAGGAAAATATTGCCCCGATATTGTCATTTCCAAGGACAACATCCTATACTCTTTCCATATTGGATCTCGTTCTTATAAACAGACAATTTGAAAAAATCTGCCTACCACAGGGACCATCAGAACTAACACAATTATATGGGAAAACAATCCTTGACCTCTCGGAGTTCTTCGTGTGTTTATCTTACCGATAACACATATAAATCCTGTATAAACAAAATAGGTTGTGCTCTAAACTATGATAACGAAGACGGGCATACACCATACAGTGTGCTATGAGGGAAATTTTGCACACTACGGCCTCGGTACACATCCCATCCAAGCAACTAGACCCTGTCATTGTCAGGCCCTCTGCCTTGCACGGATGGCAAGGCAGAAACACGCCGGAAATTCCCGAGCAACATTTTAGGTCGAACCCGGGATCTCCTGGTTAGCGAGAGAGAGAATGGGGTTTAACGTCCACTCGATACAAACTAGGTAATTTCGGGACTAACGAATGATTTTCAATATTTATTTCAATAATTCGCTTGCGCGTATGGGTCTTTTAGCAGTTGGAGGAAACCGCAGTGCTCGGAGGAAACCCACGAGGTTAAGAAGGCGCTCCTATCACCATGTTACATACGCTCACACTAGGGCTCGAAACCACAGCCGCAAGCCGGAGGTGACCGGCCACCTAGAGGTCGAAGCGCGGTACTCTAGACCACTAGGCCATCCGAACCCCCCTCTTCTGGTTAGTGAGCCCGAGTCTTACTTACCGAGCCACCGCGACTCCGATAAATCCTGCATAAAAAAACGAGAGACATTCAAATATTCAGTAAATTTATTTTATATGGAGGTTGTATGATCACCGCTCTGCTGTTAATGTTGATCATTTTAGGTTTTATTCTGAAATAAAGCAACAAAATTTAATTATATTCTGAAAAATTATAAAAATAACAAAAATCACTGGAACTATCAAAGAATTTTACGTCTTCATTGGGCCAGTCAGGATCGAAACCATGACCACTTGGTTAATGAGCAAGAGTCCTACCACTGAGCCACAATCGTGTCCAGGATTCTTTAACGTGCTGTGGATGAGATATAACATCCTCTCTAATGTTTACTTATCACCCAAAAGATTAAACCTCATGGGGTTGGACAAAAGAGCCTACTATTTGTCACGTACGAGCGTGGAATCGAAACCAGGCAACTTGACTCAATGTCAGACCCTATAATCCGATGCGCACACGTTACCCCCCCCCCCCATAAAGACTAAACAGACTACCTGGCTTCATTAAAACTTGTTTACCTGTATCGAATCAACGAGGTTTATTTAATTATCATTAGCTACTTCTTCCCTTGTTGCGAAACCATCGTCGATCATTGATTCAGCTTCTCTTTTACCAAGGATTTGTAACGTCGCTCGGGTGGCAATCCTGCCGGCAGGACTCCTTACGATCTGTTCTACTCTACGAACTACCCCACTAAACCAACCACCTTCAGTAGACTGGACCAGAACAAGAACAGCGAGTGTTAGAACCAATAACTTCATTCTGTTAAAACAACAAAATTTGAGATAATGTGACTAACGGACAAGGAGGTCACTCGGCAAATCTCGACAGATTCCGGTACCCTACATCTAGATTGGCTGTATAATGAATTCCGCCATTTTGGAACTATTTTAAAGGACCCGGATAAAACCATGGCTGCCCCCATAGAGATTATATCAACAAACTAAAAAATGGCTGCCACCATAGAGATTATATCTAGAAAAGACGCCATTTTAGGACTTTTTTTGTAAACTCGGCACGTTTTCCTGTTAAAGTAAATCGAGAGTTGACTAGCCGCATCGCAAATGTATGGTCGTAGGTACATATCACTTACTATCTTACATCCGAGTCTAGATGTAGGTTACGGAGGGTACCGGAATCTGTCGAGGATTGCCGAATGACAAGGAGGTATCAGGATTGTCACGTGATCTTATGTCTCATAGTTTGACCGGGTGGGTTGATTGAGGTCACGTGCTTTCAGATCCTAGCTTGTACGTTACAAGTATAGGGGTAGCCTGTCTAAGATAGTGAGTTTTCTCCTTCCACCGCTTAAGACCCTACGTGCAAGTGAGTTATTGAAATAGAATTGAACCATATGTTAGTCGACAAAATGACATACTGTGTGATTCATCGTAAATTTTTAACGGATTTCGTCGATTATGAACAAACTACTGAATAATTGTTATTAAAATCTAACCTGTGTCTTTGTAATCAACTCCCGTTAAATAAAATCCATTGCACAACTAATTATTACAACGATGAAAACAGGTACTCTCTTGAAAAATTGAAAACTTTTGGCAAAGATAAACAATATGGAAGCTGGGTTACGTCCCTCTCGGGGAGATATCATTTCGTAGATTAGGGGTGAGAGCATAGTAAATTCAAGTACAATTAGGACAAGAATCCATGAACACTCGGCCCAAAGACCACTCGGTCCAAGACCAGTCGGATCAACTGATAGACCACTCGGCCCAAACAAATAGACTACTTGGACCCAACAGAAAGACGACTCGGACCAATAATCAAGTGTTGTTTTAATAAATTGATAATTGTGTTGGTTTTAATATGATAACTCGAACCATTAATAAAGTGTTATTTAAATACATTGCTAATTATGTGTGTTTTAACATGACGTACTACTCGAAATAATAATAACGTGTTGTTTGCATAAATTGATAATTTTATCCCAAATCGCAAATATCGAGAACCACACAAGTCACGTTTAAAAAGGGACATATACACGTTCGGTCTTAGGCGCGGATGACTTTAAAACGTGTCTCCCTCCATATATTAACACAGGGGTTTGCGGGGTAGAACGGAGTGAAACCACTGGGGATACCGCGAATGTGGTAAAAGTTAAATTCGGCTATCAGACAAGAACAGTATACCTGTATTATGTAGAACCTGAAGTCCGGGCCACGTTCCTCAAAACGATTGTAAATCTACAATAGTTGTAAGTCCCTACAACTATTATAGTGACTTAGAACTATTGTAGGGACTTACAACTATACGGGTATACTGTTCTTGTCTGATAGCCTAATTTAACTTTTTCCACAAATTAGATTGATATTTTTTGCGGCACCATTATTAATTAATTTTAAAATAATCGTTGTTTTATTTTCCGTACACAAAATTGAACTAAACAACTCTAAATATAAGAATTCCGTATAAGAATTAGTTGCTTCTTTGTATTATGATTTAATGATAAATAAATAGCATACTATCTAGCCTTATAGTTATAATACAATTTAGTTGGTCCGACTGGTCTTAGTTTGGTCCGACTTGTCTTAGTCCGAGTAGTCTTTAGTCCGAGTAGATACCTACGACAATAGAGTTGAGTTTGAGAGTTCGCACACACATAACTTCGCGCATTCCTGTATTTAGTTACCGTCTTCTACATTCTAGTAAAATCTCTGCAAATTTTATAGCTTTACCTTTTGAAATATTTTGACTTAATTATTTGATTAGCGACTCGGATGGGATAATTTACTTTTAAACACGCATGCCGCACACACACAACTATACATTCGTTTTATGGGCCTTATCACACTTCGGTCAAAACTGTCGAATCCGGAATTAATGTTCCGCTTCTTACGGGGTCGTACCGGCTTAGGAGCATTATATTCCCACCGGACACCCAATAGGCATGCTGAGGGCTGCCGCATCACGGTTATTATTCGATCGAAAGAATGCGTATCAAATTAAAAATACACTCAGAGAATTCGGAGGTAAGCTTCATGATCCTTGTTAAATTAAATTATAACATAAAGAAGATAGGATATTTATAGTTTATATAATATTATGACTTTATTTTTACGAGTATCCGTGCAATCAGTGATATTTTCATTGTGAATACAATTTGATAGACTGGCGATCAATGCGGTTTCCATATAAATCTCCTATGTAATTGCCTTCAATTGATATTTTTCGTCGCCCAAACCCACATGAGAGAGAGAGGGGGGGAGAGAACGAGAGAAAGAAAATCCACGAGATAAGACAGGCGACCCTACTCCTTGCCACGTACAACCGGGATTCGAAACATATCAATGACAGGCTTTATGTTTATGATACAGCGCGCGCACGCTAACCATTTAGCCATCCAACCCCCCAAACGCATATACGATCAAAATGGTCCCGATGTCAAACTATCTTTCAGTGTTAACTAACCCCCGCAACAGGTATATTGGATTTGTCGAACACGTGACAATGACATTGTTGACATCGACTCTGTCGAAATTACTAGTAAATTTTTTAATTTTTTAAGAGAGAACTTGTTTTCATAGTTGTAATACTTAGTTGTGCAATGGATTTTATTTAACGGGAGTTGATTACAAACACAACAGGTAAGTTTTTAATAACAATTATTCAGTAGTTTGTTCATAATCGAAGAAATCCATTTAAAATTTACGACGGTTAACACAGTAGGTTGTGAAAGGACGTTGACCCCAGTTAACTCCAATAAAACAAAACAAAAAATCAATACAATCTTAGTTAGCAGGGTAAGAGGCTATACCGCAAGGAGAGTGCCCATGTGTTGTTGGAAATGGGGTTTAACGTCATACTAATAATGAAGACGGGAATACGCCATTCGGTGTGCTATGGGGATAAATGTGCCAGGGCAGCGGCGCTACGGCCTACTTTTATATCGAATTCCAACTGCCAAGGGATCTTTTACGACATACGTGGACGCAAATGTGTACACTGGGTCTCGGGTTTTCGTCCAATCCGAACAACCAGACAACGGGTCGGGTGGGGGCGTGCGTGTTGAATCTTAATGTCATGGGGTTTCTCCGGGTCCTCCAGTTTCCTTCCACTGCGATTTAATGAAGTAAATTGAGCCATATGTTAGTCCCGATATGACCTAGTCGAGTGAATTTTAAACTCGATTTCCCTCTTTTGCCCTTCTTTTTGGCACATATTGGGTCGACGAAGACGGTCTTACTCGCCATACAGAGCGAAACTTTTCCCGGCCTAGTCTAACTGGCACCTGACGTTTACGTACTCGCCATTGGGGGGGGGGGGGTCTAGAGTGCCGCGCTTCGACCTTTAGATGGCCGGTCACCTCTGGCTTGCGGCTGTTGTTTCGAGCACTGGTGTGAGCGTATGTGGCATGGAGATAGGGGCGCCTTCTCAGCCTCGTGGGTGTCCTCCGGTTTCCTCCCACCGCTTAAGACCCCTACGCGCGAATTATTGAAATAAAATTAAACCAAATGTTAGTCCCGAAATGACCTAAATGTGTTGAGTGGACGATCAACCCCATTTCTCTTTCGGTCTCCCACGAACTCGCCAATGTGTACACAGGATGTCGGGTTTTGTCCCATCCGAACAACTAGACAGCTGTCTGTGCCAGGCCCCTGCCCTCCACCAACCACACCAGAACATCCCTAATAAATAAGAGAACTATATTACCTGTCGGATGTAGATCTGTTAAATTAGATAAATATACACTGGATAGATATTCTGTATATATATATAGGATTACAGGTGATATATCGTATCATTGATAATAATTAATATTCACACCTGAATTAATTGTTTATTAGTCTAAATAACACTTTCATGGGATATATCGTATCATTGGTTATAATTAATATTTACACCTGAATTAATTGTTTATTTGTACTCGTCAACTTTATAACACTTGAACCTCTTTCATGGGATCGTTAACTAATAACACACTAACCTCTTTTATGGGACACCTGTGCAGATCCTGGTTGGGCTTGTCATGATGTGACAAACAATCACAACCAAAGAGAGAAGGCGTGGGACAAGGTGGTATCCTACTACGTACAAGCTGGTATTTGAAACCATGCCACTTAACTGAATGACCTCATCATCCAAAGCACAAGCCCGAGACCATTGGGGGGGAAGAGAGAAATAAATGGAGTTTAACGTCCACTCGACACAAACTAGGTAATTTAAGGACTAAGATATGGTTTAATCTAAAAAAAATCGACTGCGCGGAGGTCGTTTGTAGTGTAGGAGGGGGGAGCAGGCGTCCCCACTCGTTGTCACGTACAACTGGGTTTCTTATTCAGGAAGCGATATGACGGCCGTAAAACTTTTTAAAGGTTTTAATAAGTTTACTTTGCAAGTATTCCTGTAGTTGAAGCTTATATGACAAATGCCTCGATCTACTTTAAAAAAATCAGAATAAAATGAACAAGCTCTCGCGTAACGGTTTAACTGAGACACAAACACTCCATAAGCTGGTGATATTGGAATTTTACTACTAATCTTTTAACTATTCTATACCATAATCTCTCTCTCTCTCTCTCTCTCTCTCTCTCTCTCTTTCTCTCTCTCTCTCTCTAAATATTGTAGCTATCTTTTAACTATTCTATACCACAATATCTCTCTCTCTCTCTCTCTCTCACACTGGGGGTTGGCATGTCTTAGTGGTCTAGAGTGCCGCGCTTCGAACTCTAGCTGGCCGGCCACCTTTGGCTTGCGACTGTGGTTTCGAGCCCTGGTGTGAGCGTATGTGACAATGAGATAGGGGCGCCGTCTCAACCTCGTGGGTTTCCTCCGGGCACTCCGGTTTCCTCACACTGCTAAAGACCCCTACGCACAAGCGAACTATTGAAATAAAATTAAAACCATATGTTAGTCCCGAAATGACCTAGTTGTGTTGAGTGGACGTTAAATCCCATTTCTCTCTCTCTCACACACACTACTCTCTCTCTCTGAATACGTGACTATTGTGAACACCCCGATATCGCTTGTGGTGGGAGCGGGAGTTTGGCCACCCAAAACGATGAAATACCCTATACTGTATATACCCATTTCTGCCTAAAATTAATCGCATGGAATTGTTTTGTCACATCTTGGAAATTCTAAAAAAAAATAGTTTAACGCCAGTCCAGGGTCTGGCGTTAATGATAAAATCTCATGAAATTGTTTTGTCACATCCTGGAAATTCTAAAATAATAGTTTAATGACAGTCCAGGATCTTGCTTTAATGATATTGTTGATGACCACAAGGTGAACAATTCATCATGGTGTAAATATTAATTATAATATATGATGAGATTTATCCCCTTTTAATATATAAACACACAAAGTACTTCAACTGTTCACTCTTCGTTCAGACGCTATTAATACTATTAAAGATACATTCCCGTGTACGGACCAGGCGATTTGGTGATAAAATTGGACTAAAGACATACTCAAACTAATAAATCAATTACAATTTTGCTCTAAATCGCTCTCAAAACACTTCTGTCCACAGGAAACACTAGCAGATGTAAAAAAAATATTTTAACAATCCATGTTTGTGGCGTGATTGAGGGACGCAAGCCCAGGGAGAATTCCACGACCACTCGTCATTACGTTTATCAACAAGTATACTGGTCATTGATCACGACCCTTTACGTTTATCAACAAGTATACTGTTAGATTGATCGCTCCCTCTTCGGCCCTGTATTCATAGGCTGTTCCCTTGTGGCGTGTTCCCTTGTTCCCTTGTGACGCGCCACAGCACCGTGGGCCTTTTCTGAAGACATGTTATCTTCTGAGATGAGCACCCGGGAGGAAAATAAATGCAATCAGTGCCTGATCAGGGAGGGGAGGGGGCATAGTTGGAAAATGTCCCGGGCTCTCCACAAAAAAGGGCCCCCAATATTTATCCCGGATTTCACTAAAACATAAAGTAAATGGAAACATATGAGGAGGGAGTCTGTTTACAATACCCAATTTGTCAACGAATTCAAAACCTCAATGAAAACGCTGGCCAAAATTATTGTCTCAGATACACTGAAATTAATCCTAATTTGAAAGAAAGAAATCCTGAAGGAAAACACCTCAGTCACCCAAAGGGGCGAAGTACATACTAGAACGATCCGCGATCAGTACGAATAATTTGAACAAACGACAATGGGGTTCCCGCACAGTTGGTATGCCCCCCACCCCCACAAGGTTAATCCGACACTGAATGTAATAGCTACATCCTCCTCATCCTTCCGATTATCAGTAGTAGAGTTCATCGTCGACCTATCAATATGTCAATAAAAAAAGATTGTTCGCATAATGATAGTTGTGTCTTGTGTTAATTTGCTTTCTCATCAACGTTCGTATGTAGACTTTCTTTTACCTATCTTTCCATTGTGCATTGCACACGCCACAAGGGAACAGCCTATGGATACGGGCGGGTACAGGGTCGGGGAACAAGGTCACAACGCCACAAGGGAACACGCCACAAGGGAACAGCCTATGGATACAGGGCCTTACATTACCCTCATACAACCTGCGCGGGCAACCCTTGACATCACACATGGGTTTGTCACTAAGTGCTTGCCCCATGGGAGGGGGGGAGTATACTTGAACATAAGGTCCGTCATTGAGTCAAGGAGTGACGTGGTTTTGATTCTTTGCTTGTTCGTGACAAGGAGTGTTTGGGTACCTGTTGAAATTGGTAATATTGTTTTTGATGGTGGGTTTTATGGATCTGTTGTCCAGGTTATTATGTTGTCCAGGTTATTATGTTGTCTAGGTTATTATGTTGTCTAGGTTATTATGTTGTCCAGGTTATTATGGTGAGATATTTTAGGGGTGACATTATATATAAAACTGTATCATGTGTTGTTTCTGTATTTTATAAACGTATTTAAACAACCCGTCTCTTGTTTTCAATCAAGAAATCTTTTGTCTCGATAAACGAAGATTTTATTTACTACCTTACACCATCATTACAGGTTGGTCCACAATAGGAATACTATTAAACCACGTAAATAATACAATACTGCCTATTATTACAGGTTGGTTCGCAATAGAAATACTATTAAACATCAAACAATACTGCCCATCATTATAGGTTGGTCCACAATAGAAATACTATTAAACATCAAACAATACTGCCCATCATTACAGGTGATAGAAAGGGTGGGTCCGCATAAAGATACTATTAAACAACAAACGGGTACTGTCCATGGCTTTTGTGGCTAACACCTCAGAGCTGGGTGTCATTTGTTTGACTTTGATCACGTGGTGACCCTCTCGAGACCACCTGATACCACATACAGTCTAAATCTTGTTTAACAGAATGAAGATGTTGATTCTAACCCTCACTGTTCTTGTCCTGGCCCAGTCTGTTGAAGGGTGGAGGTGGAGAAGGGTAGGCCGTACACTTATTTACGGCATGTACGTAAAAGATTGTGGGAAATGACTGCCCCGTACACGCCAACAAACCAGCCATATTCGCTCGACAAACGGTCGTTTCCTTGTTAGTCTGTCGCCCAGCGTTGTATTACCCCTACGGTCGGGGTAGGGAGAGAGAGAGAGAGAGAGAGGGGGAGAGAGGGGGGTATCGTCGACTCGACACAGACTAGGTAATTTCGAGACTTACATATAGTTTTAATTTTATTTCAATAGAGACCAAATACAGGTACCTTTATCTGCTGCTTAATTAATTATGAAATAAATCGAATTAGGTCTGGTGGAACTAAAAGCGGTAGCCGCATAATACTGGGCTCATTTTTTTCAATGATTTTATTTTAATAGCCATTTTATTTTCCGTAGCTTGGTGCCTTAAGTGTCACTAGAGTCGAATTGTTTAACATCTTTAATAGTCCTTGAAATGGGGGTGGCTATCCTGGTTACGGACTCCAAATCGCAGACTGTGAAACTACGAATGCGAATTGTGACTATCTTGGCCACGTATAGTCTAGGACTTGCTTCTAGGACTTCACGCTGTTATGAATTATTTCAAATCTCTAATTAAAAAGTCTAAAACACCGTTTTTGTTGTTAACTAGGTTTATATTTCGAATACAGGGTTAAATACAGGAACACTGCAACTTTTATGATAATACTTTTCGAGTTATCAAAACATCCAATGCCTGAGTGTAATATCCTTTCTAATTCAGACCTAACTGCTTAAACGTGACAAGGGTCATATACGTCTTGATATGATAGTTCTACACATCTATCGCGCTAGGATGATGTGCCCACCCTAGCTATAGGTCTTGTGATCCCCTTGAGCCCTGAATGATTGTCAGAAGACCTAACCTTAAGCCGAGGAGGCTATAGGTCTTGTGATCCCCTTGAGCTTTGAATGATAAGGTGATAAGGTAATCAAAACCCGCTCTATAATATGCGTGGTCACCCTTTCTCTCGGTAAATAAACAACAAAGTAAATAATTTCTGGATATTGTAATACGTTTTTTGGAGTCGTCCACACGATGTATTTTTAATTAGTGTAGTTTTTTTCTGCGTGGTCACCCTTTCTCCCGGCAAATAAACAACAAAGTAAATCGTGTTATTCCATAAATAACAAATTCATTAACAAATTCATCAACAAATTTAGTTGTGGACGACATCACTAATAGTTGTTGACGACATCACCAATGCCTTGTGGACGACTCCACCAACGGTTGTGGACGACTTCGCTTGTGGACGACTTGACTTGCACCCATCTCCTGGGGGCAACCATGTTATCCGGGTTCTTTAAAATAGTTCCAAAATGGCGGACTTCATCATACAGCCGAGTCTAGATGTAGGGCACCGGAATCTGTCGAGGTTTGCCGAATGGGATCTCCTGGTTAGCGAGAGAGATAGAGAAATGGGGTTTAACGTCCACTCGACACAAACTAGGTCATTTCGGGACTAACGTATGATTTTCATTTTTTATTTCAATAATTAGTGAGCCCGAGTCTGACTTACCGAGCCACCACGGCTCTCATAAATCCTGCATAAAAAAACGAGAGACATTCAAATATTCAGTAAATTTATTTTATATGGAGGCTGTATGATCACCGCTCTGCTGTTAATGTTCATCATTTTAGGGTTTTATTCTGAAATAAAGCAACAAAATTTAATTATATTCTGAAAAAAGTAAAAAACTAACAAAAAGCACTAGAACCTTCAAAGAATTTTACGTCTTCATTGGGCCAGTCAGGATCGAAACCATGACCACTTGGTTAATGAGCAAGAGTCCTACCCCTGAGCCACCACCCTGTCCAGGATTCTTTAACGTGCTGTGGATGAGATATAACATCCTCTCTAATGTTTACTTATCACCCAAAAGATTAAACCTCATGGGGTTGGACAAAAGAGCCTACTATTTGTCACGTACGAGCGTGGAATCGAAACCAGTCGACATTGACTCAATGTCAGACCCTATTATCCGATGCGCACACGTTACCCCCCCTCCCCCATAAAGACTAAACACACTACCTTGCTTCATTTAAACTTGTTTACCTGTATCGAATCAACGATGTTTATTTAGTTACCATTAGCTGCTTCTTCCCTTGTTGCAAAACCATCGGCCATCGTTGAGTCAACATCTCTTTTACCGAAGACTTTTACCGTCGCGCGGGTGGGAACTCTGCTGCTCAGGGCCTGTTCTACTCTACGAACTGCCCGACTAAACCAACCACCTTCAGTAGACTGGACCAGAACAAGAACAGCGAGTGTTAGAACCAATAACTTCATTCTGTTAAAACAACAATATTTGAGATAATGTGACTAACGGACAAGGAGGTCACTCGGCAAATCTCTACAGATTCTGGTACCCTACATCTAGACTCGGCTGTATGATGAATTCCGCCATTTTGGAACTATTTTAAAGGACCCGGATAAAACAATGGCTGCCCCCATAGAGATTATATCAACAAACTAAAAAATGGCTGCCCCATAGAGATTATATCTAGAAAAGACTCCATTTTGGGACTTTTTTTGTAACAGCGGCACGTTTTCCTGTTAAAGTAAATCGGCAGTTGACTAGCCGCATCGCAAATGTATGGTCGTAGGTACATATCACTTACTATCCGAGTCATGATGTAGGTTACGGAGGGTACCGGAATCTGTCGAGGTTTGCCGAATGACAATGAGGTATCAGGATTGTCACGCGATCGTATGTCTCATTGTTTTACCGGGTGGGTTGACCGAGGTCACGTGGTTTCAAATCCTAGCTTGTACGTGACAAGTATAGGGGTTGCCTGTGTAAGATAGTGAGTTTTCTCCTTTCACGGCTTAACCTACGTGCAAGCGAGTTATTGAAATAGAATTGAACCATATGTTAGTCGAAAAAATGACTTATGTTGTGAAAGGACGTTGACCCCAGTCAACTCCAATAAAACAAAACAAAAATTAATCTTTGTTAGCAGGGTAAGTGGCCATACCACAAAGGGGGGGGGGGGAAATGGGGTATAACGTCAACTCAACACAACTAGGTCATTTCGGGACTAACATATAGTTTAATTTTATTTTAATAATTTGCTTGCGCGGAATGGTCTTTAGCAGTGGGAGGAAACTGGAGTGCCCAGGGGAAACCCAGAAGGTTGATAAGGCGCCCCTATCTACATGCCACATACGCTCACACCATGGCTCGTAACCACAGCCGCAAGCCAGAGGTCGCAAGCCAGCTAGAGGTCAAAACGTGGCACTCTAGACCACTAGGCCATCCCAACCCCCATACCACAAGACGAGTCCCCAGGTGTTGTTGGAAATGGGGTTTAACGTCCTACTCTAATTATGCTCCAAAACTGGAGTAATGAAGACGGGAATACGCCATGCAGTGTGCTATGGGGATAATTTTGGCAGGGCAGCGGCGCTACGGCTTACTTTTATATCGAATTCCAGCTGCCAAGGGACCTTTATTGTCATACGTGCACGCCAATGTGTACACTGGGTCTCGGGTTTCCGTCAAATCCGAACGACTAGACGGCGGGTTGGGTTGGGCGGAGGCGCATTGAATCTTAAGGTCATGGTGGTTCTCCGGGTCCTTCAGTATCCTTCCACTGCGATATAAATTGGGCCATATGTTAGTCTCGAAATGACCTAGTCGAGTAAATTTTAAACTCGATTTCCCTCTTTTGTCCTTCTTTTCGGCACATATTGGGTCGACGAAGACGGTCTTACTCGCCATACAGAGCGAAACTTTTCCCGGCCTAGTCTTTTATCTAATTCTAACTGGCACCTGACGTTTACGTACTCGCCATGGGGGGGGGGTCTAGAGTGCCGCGCTTCGACCTCTAGATGGCCGGTCACCTCTGACTTGCGGCTGTTGTTTCGAGCACTGGTGTGAGCGTATGTGGCATGGAGATAGGGGCGCCTTCTCAGCCTCGTGGGTTTCCTCCGTGTCCTCCGGTTTCCTCCCACCCCTAAAGACCCCTACGCGCGAATTATTGAAATAAAATTAAACCAAATGTTAGTCCCGAAATGACCTAGTTGTGTTGAGTGGACGATCAACCCCATTTCTCTTTCGGTCTCCCATGAACTCGCCAATGTGTACACAGAATGTCGGGTTTTGTCCCATCCGAACAACTAGACAACTGTCTGTGCCAGGCCCCTGCCCTCCACCAACCACACCAGAACATCCCGAGTAAATAAGAGAACTATATTACCTGTCGGATGTAGATCTGTGAAAATAAATAAATACATACTGCATATATATTCTGTATATATATATAGGATTACAGGTGATATATCGTATCATTGATTTTAATTAATATTTACACCTGAATTAATTGTTTATTTGTACTCGTGAACTTTATAACACTTAAACCTCTTTTATGGGAACGTTAACTTCATACACTTTAACCTCTTTTATGGGACACCTGTCCAGATCCGGGTTGGGCTTGCCAAGATGTGACAAACAATCACACCCAAAGATAGTAGGCGGGGGGGGGGGGGGCAAGGTGAACAGACAAGCGATATCCTACTCATTTGTCATTACAAGCTGGTATTTGAAAACCATGCCACTTGATTCAATGACCTCATCATCCAAAGCACAAGCCCGAGGCCATTCGAGTGAGGGATAAATGAAGTTTAACTTCAACTCGACACAAACTATGCCATTTCAGAGCTAACATGGTTTAATCATATCTCAATAATTCGCCTGCGTGGAGTTCGTTTGCAGTGGGGGGGGGCAGGCGACCCTACTCCTTGTCAAGTTCAACTGGATTTCTTATTCAGGAAGCGATTGGCTGGGTTAACGGGATATTTAGCATGATATTTTGGTATTTACCTGGGTGGTGTCATGGCATCTTATACATCAACGGGATCTTTAGCATGATATTTTGGTATTTACCTGGGTGGTGTCATGACATCTTATACATCAACGACAAACTGCCGGGTGACTTTTTTAGTTGTCCAGTCTTCACTATTTGAGATATTATAATTACTTTTTTTCAATATGTGTTGGGCATTGTCGGTATGAACAAACAATCCAAACCATTAGCAATTCAAAGTCAAAATAGTGTAATAAGGCAAAATAGTGAAATCAGCACAATATGGACTGTTCCTCGTGTACACAATACACGACAAACACTGGTAACAGGTTGTTCTGAATAGATCGAAAACCTTATTTCGTTCACATTTATTTTCTGACATATTTTTTGTTCAGTGCCGACGAGTGCCGATTTGTATTTCGAGCCTCGCAATTATCAGCCAATCAGCGTCCAGGAGGTTTTCTCCGTGCTTGTAACCTGTCATGGCGCCATTGTTGTCAACAATCTTTTCCGTCCGTCTTTAATAGTCTGAATATGTCTTATATTAATTGGCTAGCTTTAGTCATTGCAAGGGCGAGATAGATTCACTCTCCAGGTACTATTTTAGATCATTTGTATTGCGTGTTATTCAGTATTTTGGGAATTATGTGTTCGTTTCAACGAGTCGCCATACGGCTGTTAGTCCCACGTGTTTTCAATGTGCCAGGACATTATTGGAAATAGTTCTGTACATTTCGATGTTATTTCAAACTGTTACAAAATATAGAAGTGACTTTTAGGGATTAATGAACATTTAATACTACTGAAATAATGACTTTTCTGTGTGTTTATCAAAGTTTATTGTCATTGTTATTTGTTTGCATTTGTCATGAATTATTAAGGCCCATGCTTGTGTCAGATGTCATGCAGCCACTTGTCAGTGGATTTGCATTCTAGTCTAGGCCTTTGAAGGAACATGAATTGTCATAATTTGTCATGGTCTAATTCTTTAAAGGGACATTGCATGTAACTGTCATCTTTCGTCATAGTCTAATAATTTAAAGGGACATTTTTGTCATAACTTGTCTCAATTGGTTCTAGTCCTTATTGTTGTTAACTTTTGTCTTTTCAGAATTATCATAACGGCATGAACGAAATGAATGCATAAACGTCGTGTTAGATGAGTAGATGAATGACTTAACATGAATGATATATGATATGATATATGATGATACAATATGAATAAAAGTTTGAAGTCTGAATATGTCGTCACAAAATAAACGTCTACGTCTAAAGTCTAATTATGTCGTCATTAACGGAAGATCATTGAGCCCTTGGAAAGCTACAACGCGAGTATTCACAACACAGGTGTCCGGAAGAGTAAGCTTACCCTGTCTGGCGCGCCACACCCGCCATAGCTGCATCCAAACTATTCGGCGAAATCTCGGTAAAATAGCGTAATTGGTCAATGGACTATCGGTATGCAAAATTGACGTGATGAACAGTGTTAACGGTGTGGTAGATAGATATTATCAGGGAGATAGTATACGCGTTAATTAAATATGTCTATAATAATAGTCGAGAGAGACATGTTATATTTACCAATCAAGTCAATATCACGGCCATAAAACTTTTTAAAGGTTTTAATCAGTTTAGTTCGCAAGTATCCATGTAGTTAAAGCTTAGATGACAAATGCCCCAATCTACTTAATAAAAATCAGAATAAAATGAACAAGCTCTCGTGTAACGTCTTAACTGAGACACAAACACTCCATAAGCTGGTGATATTGGAATGTTACTACTAGAACATCAATTGTAGAGGTGAACACAGTAGCACCACAACAATATTGTAGCTATCTGTTAATTATTATATACCATAATCTCCCTCTCTCCCACACTCTCTCTCTCTGAATTTTGTAGCTCTGTCACACTATCTCTCTGAATAGTGTAGCTATCTTTGTAGTTTCTAAATACGTATGATTACCCTTTAAGTCATAAAACATGACATGCAAACATGTAAATCAATAAGTTTATTTAGAGTTAGTTCCCTTGGGGAAAAGTTTCCATTAGCAAGAACATGTGACGTTAATTTTTGTTGTGAAAGTTGTATTATTTTAAAGTTAAACGAGAAAAAACGTGTCTGTAAGTAGCATAACAATATATATTGTACATCCAGTCATTAGTAAACATGTATGTAGAAGGCGCAGAAGCGATTCTGACTGTGTAAACTGAATTTAATGCGTGTATTATATAAGCCTCGTTCAGCAATGTTCTGTCAGCAAACAATTGTTAAATGTTGCATGTCACGTTTCTGTTTTCTACTTTTATGTACATTATAGGTTAAGACAAATTTATGTTTATGTTTTTCAGAAATCACTAATGTTATAATAATAATAATAATAATAATATTTTTGTTAAGCGCATCACATCGCCGAGGCAATCTCGATGTGCTGTACAAGGTCATATAGATACATGATATATAAAAAGAATACATAGTACATAATAAATAATACATAAAATATAATACATAATATATTAACAGAAATGCTCCTGGAAAAGATAAGTTTTTTAAGGTTGACTTAAAAGATCCAATAGTGCCCAAGGTGCGGATAGAGTTTGGAAGCTTATTCCAGAGACGAGGTGCAGCGACGGAAAAGGAGCGGGCCCCGTAGAAGGGTGTTACTAAAACAAAGACCCACTAAAACGAAGACCAAAGACCCAAGACCCTAGAAAATACTAAAACAAAGACCCCTAAAATGAAGACCAAAGACCCAATACCCCTCATAATCGTGAATATACAAGGTAGGGTCTTTGGTCTTTGTTTTAGGGGGTAAACAGGAAATACTAAAACAAAGACCCGAAAAATATAGACCCGAAAAATATTACATGGAGCGAACAAGTGTATTACCATCCATTGTTTAGGAAATATGGAGTCGTATATGGCTTTTTGAATCAATCCCCCCCCCTAAAATCGCTCACATTTCACACACAAGGTCTTATTCTAGTGTAGTAGTATGAACAACGAAGTTTGAAGTTAAGTTTGGTTAGGGTTAGGGTTAGGGAAAATAATTAACCTCCAGATATGAAGCACCTATGTGTCTTTATCTATTCCATTCGTAAAATCGCCTTATCTCCGCGTTCTTTTCGTGAAATTTCAGGGTCTTCGTTTTTCGGGTCTTCGTTTTAGGGGGTCTTTGTTTTAGTAACACCCACACAGGAAATACTAAAACAAAGACACGAAAAACAAAGACCCCAAAATATAGCTTTAACAAGCATACATGGAGCGAACAAGTGTATTAGTATCCATTGCTTAGGAAATATGAAGTTGTATATGGCTTTTTGAATCAATCCCTCCCCCCCCCCTAAAATCGCTCACATTTCACACTTCATATGGGCTTTTTTTCTAGTGTAGTAGTTGGAACGACGAAGTTTGAAGTTAAGTTGGGGTTTGGTTTCACTTCATCTACGCCCATTTTGAAGTTAGTCGAGGGTCTTTGTTTTTCAAAGCCACTGGGGCAGAAAAGAGGTTTTGGGGACAAAAGATAGGCCCAGGAAAAATAATTAACCTCCAGATATGAAGCACCTATGTGTCTTTATCTATTCCATTCGTAAAATCGCCTTATCTCCGCGTTCTTTTCGTGAAATTTCAGGGTCTTCGTTTTTCGGGTCTTCGTTTTAGGGGGTCTTTGTTTTAGTAACACCCACACAGGAAATACTAAAACAAAGACCCGAAAAACGAAGACCCTGAAATTTCACGAAAAGAACGCGGAGATAAGGCGATTTTACGAATGGAATAGATAAAGACACATAGGTGCTTCATATCTGTTTTAGTATTTCCTGTGTGGGTGTTACTAAAACAAAGACCCCCTAAAACGAAGACCCGAAAAACGAAGACCCTGAAATTTCACGAAAAGAACG
Organism: Patella pellucida; assembly: GCA_917208275.1. NCBI lineage: Eukaryota > Metazoa > Mollusca > Gastropoda > Patellidae > Patella > Patella pellucida. The sequence continues at coordinate 53,500,573 of OU795043.1, forward strand.
CGGAGATAAGGCGATTTTACGAATGGAATAGATAAAGACACATAGGTGCTTCATATCTGGAGGTTCTGTATATTCCCCGGGCCTATCTTTTGTCCCCAAAACCGTTAATTAAATATGTCTAGAATAATAGTCGAGAGAGACATGTTATATTTACCAATCAAGTCAATATCACGGCCATAAAACTTTTTAAAGGTTTTAATCAGTTTAGTTCGCAAGTATCCATGTAGTTAAAGCTTAGATGACAAATGCCCCAATCTACTTAATAAAAATCAGAATAAAATGAACAAGCTCTCGTGTAACGTCTTAACTGAGACACAAACACTCCATAAGCTGGTGATATTGGAATGTTACTACTAGAACATCAATTGTAGAGGTGAACACAGTAGCACCACAACAATATTGTAGCTATCTGTTAATTATTATATACCATAATCTCCCTCTCTCCCACACTCTCTCTCTCTGAATTTTGTAGCTCTGTCACACTATCTCTCTGAATAGTGTAGCTATCTTTGTAGTTTCTAAATACGTATGATTACCCTTTAAGTCATAAAACATGACATGCAAACATGTAAATCAATAAGTTTATTTAGAGTTAGTTCCCTTGGGGAAAAGTTTCCATTAGCAAGAACATGTGACGTTAATTTTTGTTGTGAAAGTTGTATTATTTTAAAGTTAAACGAGAAAAAACGTGTCTGTAAGTAGCATAACAATATATATTGTACATCCAGTCATTAGTAAACATGTATGTAGAAGGCGCAGAAGCGATTCTGACTGTGTAAACTGAATTTAATGCGTGTATTATATAAGCCTCGTTCAGCAATGTTCTGTCAGCAAACAATTGTTAAATGTTGCATGTCACGTTTCTGTTTTCTACTTTTATGTACATTATAGGTTAAGACAAATTTATGTTTATGTTTTTCAGAAATCACTAATGTTATAATAATAATAATAATAATAATATTTTTGTTAAGCGCATCACATCGCCGAGGCAATCTCGATGTGCTGTACAAGGTCATATAGATACATGATATATAAAAAGAATACATAGTACATAATAAATAATACATAAAATATAATACATAATATATTAACAGAAATGCTCCTGGAAAAGATAAGTTTTTAAGGTTGACTTAAAAGATCCAATAGTGCCCAAGGTGCGGATAGAGTTTGGAAGCTTATTCCAGAGACGAGGTGCAGCGACGGAAAAGGAGCGGGCCCCGTAGAAGGGTGTTACTAAAACAAAGACCCACTAAAACGAAGACCAAAGACCCAAGACCCTAGAAAATACTAAAACAAAGACCCCTAAAATGAAGACCAAAGACCCAAGACCCCTCATAATCGTGAATATACAAGGTAGGGTCTTTGGTCTTTGTTTTAGGGGGTAAACAGGAAATACTAAAACAAAGACCCGAAAAATATAGACCCGAAAAATATTACATGGAGCGAACAAGTGTATTACCATCCATTGTTTAGGAAATATGGAGTCGTATATGGCTTTTTGAATCAATCCCCCCCCCCTAAAATCGCTCACATTTCACACACAAGGTCTTATTCTAGTGTAGTAGTATGAACAACGAAGTTTGAAGTTAAGTTTGGTTAGGGTTAGGGTTAGGGAAAATAATTAACCTCCAGATATGAAGCACCTATGTGTCTTTATCTATTCCATTCGTAAAATCGCCTTATCTCCGCGTTCTTTTCGTGAAATTTCAGGGTCTTCGTTTTTCGGGTCTTCGTTTTAGGGGGTCTTTGTTTTAGTAACACCCACACAGGAAATACTAAAACAAAGACACGAAAAACAAAGACCCCAAAATATAGCTTTAACAAGCATACATGGAGCGAACAAGTGTATTAGTATCCATTGCTTAGGAAATATGAAGTTGTATATGGCTTTTTGAATCAATCCCTCCCCCCCCCCCCTAAAATCGCTCACATTTCACACTTCATATGGGCTTTTTTTCTAGTGTAGTAGTTGGAACGACGAAGTTTGAAGTTAAGTTGGGGTTTGGTTTCACTTCATCTACGCCCATTTTGAAGTTAGTCGAGGGTCTTTGTTTTTCAAAGCCACTGGGGCAGAAAAGAGGTTTTGGGGACAAAAGATAGGCCCAGGAAAAATAATTAACCTCCAGATATGAAGCACCTATGTGTCTTTATCTATTCCATTCGTAAAATCGCCTTATCTCCGCGTTCTTTTCGTGAAATTTCAGGGTCTTCGTTTTTCGGGTCTTCGTTTTAGGGGGTCTTTGTTTTAGTAACACCCACACAGGAAATACTAAAACAAAGACCCGAAAAACGAAGACCCTGAAATTTCACGAAAAGAACGCGGAGATAAGGCGATTTTACGAATGGAATAGATAAAGACACATAGGTGCTTCATATCTGTTTTAGTATTTCCTGTGTGGGTGTTACTAAAACAAAGACCCCCTAAAACGAAGACCCGAAAAACGAAGACCCTGAAATTTCACGAAAAGAACGCGGAGATAAGGCGATTTTACGAATGGAATAGATAAAGACACATAGGTGCTTCATATCTGGAGGTTCTGTATATTCCCCGGGCCTATCTTTTGTCCCCAAAACCTCTTTTTCTGCCCCAATGGCTTTGAAAAACAAAGACCCTTGGCTAACTTCAAAATGGACGCAGATGAGTGGCTAAAATATCAAGCCAACATTAAATCGGGTTCAGGCTTTCCTGAAATCATTAACTTTTATTGAGATGACAAGGCAAGGGGAAACGCCGACGGGGACCAGAGAACCGCCAGCCCCCGAAAAACGAGGGAAGGCTTTGGCCTGGTGAAGTCAAACCCCAAGACTTAACCTCAAACTTCGTTATTAAAATGTATCTGCGTATCAATCGTGTTGTGTCGTTCAGACGACTAACTGGAAAAAAAACCCTTATGAAGTGTGATGAGCGATTTTAGGGGGGGGGGGGGATTGATTCAAAAATCTGAAAGCTATGTGCGACATGCAATGGTAAAAACACTTGTGTTGGCTCCATATAAGTTTGTTAACGAAATATTTTGGGGTCTGTTTTTCGGGTCTTTGTTTTAGTATTTCCTGTGTGGGTGTTAAATATATTAAATTTATAATTATTTCTAAAAAAACATATACGATTTAAACAATTATTTAAAAAAAAACATACAAAACATACAAGGCTTAAAATTACTCAAATATTTAAAATATATATAAATTTATATGAAGAAGGAAGGCCACAAAGCAACGCATTACAGTAATCTAAGTTTGAAGTGATAAAGGATTGTACAAGTAGTTTTGTTGTGTCATTATCAATTCGTTCATACCTCCATCTATTTGTGCATTTGTTTTGTCTTGTTTTAGCTTTTATTTCCTTCGTGTTTATATTTGTGTTTATAATGAAATGTATTAGGTGAACTATGTACTATGTCGTTATTTATTATTTTGAAATAAAGATTTATAAAAAAAACCCCGAATCTAACGCGATTCACCCTTTCCAGACATTCTGATTATAAAAAGGATATGAGTAGGATTTGGCGGTTTAAATATCCAGTCTCGATTAAACAGAGACCAGATTAACCAGACATTCTGATTATAATAATGATATCAGTTGAAGGTTTTAATATCCTGTCTCGATTAAAGGATTTTGTCTATTGAATATAGGTGGAGCTATGGTCTGATATTAATCGAGAAAGGTCCTCGGGATTTATTAGCTATGTTATCCTTTGTAATTGACGAAAGACGGTGTTTAGTCGTCCCAATGCTACACAAGAACAATGCCATTCACGTAAATTAACGCTTGAAGGTTGAAATTCCAACTAAAGAGTATGGCGTATGTAATGCCGCCCAGAAGTTAAAAGAGAGAGAGACGCAATGACGCGCTGTGCGTCATCGTTTTGAGTTTTTGCGCCCCTTGAGTTTTTCCTCCCCCTCTCAAATGGCAAAAATCAAACGGTTTCAATGCGATTTTCAACATTATAATTATAATGCTTAACCAGTGTCAAACATATACCGTGGGTCAGATATGATACAAATAAACTCTCACATGTTCCACACAGCCCAGTGTTACGAGGCGGCACTGGGAAGGACCCTACCCCCTACCTCGCACACATATAATATTGTGTTTGGGGGTCCCGGACGGGATCTTGTTTCTCATGTAAAATCATGGGTCACCACTCCCCATATGCCGCTGCCCGGGCAATACTTGTTTCAAAGCACACTGTATGTCGTACTACGTCTTCAATAGCCCAGCAGAAAAGTAGGACGTTAAACCCAAATTGATATATACACAATGTACTTCTTATAGACCAATAAACGAATATAAAATAAAATAATTTATTAACAAAAGAAAAATGAAATAAAAATCTGGTTAAATTATATTATGTATATTATTTAATAACAATAGATGAATATAAAATTAAACAATTATAAAGATGAGCAAGATAAAAAAACAAAATATAAGTCGGGGTAAAAGATACATATGGATCAAGTTAAAATGCTTAGTTATATAAATATATTCATGTATCAAGATGATTAACCATATTGTACTCCTTTATCTAGACATAGCTTACGGTTTGATTATCATGATACTTATACATTATCAATGATAGCCTATTGTTGGAGTATCATGGTACTATATCTACGATAGCCTATTGTTGGAGTATCGTGATACGTATACTTATCATGATACTTATACATTATCTACGATAGCCTATTGTTGGATTATCATGATACTGTATCTACGGTAGCCTTTTGTTGGATTATTATGGTACTGTATCTACGATAGTCTACTGTTGGATTATCATGATACCGTATCTACGATAGCCTACTGTCGGATTTTCATGATACCTTATCTACTATAGCCTACTGTTGGAGTATCATGATACTGTATCTACGATAGCCTACCGTTGGATTATCATGTCCCATTATCTACGATAGCCTACTGTTGGAGTATCATGATACTGTATCTAGGATAGCCTACTGCTAGATTATCGTGATACTTATATTGTGTTCCTGTATCTACTGTTGCCAATACTCATGAATTGTTATGATGATTAATTGTACATACACATGTATACTGTATCCATGGATGAACATAATAAATACTATTATATTCTTTTATTTTTTAAACCACAATTTTATTCAGGTTGTCTGAATGGGATTTGGGATTACACTATACCGTTTTTTAGGACTTCGAATTTTTGTCTAATGGTTTTGATTGTTCGTACTTGGTTTTATTTTATTATTAATAATGCAAAAGGGGTGTATACCCATTGTTAAAATGACTAATACATACATATTGTACAGATATAATATAGTTGTTATTTTTAATAAAAAATCAGCATTAGAGAGACTAGCCAAGATTATACATAAAAGAGAAGAACTGATATTATTTGAAGGTGATAAGATTAGAATCTGTGTGACAGACATATCTATAAATTTATGGACCTGATTATAAATATTAGAATTAATATCCAGACCGTAGGCTGTGGGGCCGAATAAAAGACAGTTTATATTTTGGTTTTTGTTCGTGCATTTTGAAGGAAATGATCGGGATCTTTAAATATATGACCGCAGAGGCAGAGGCATGCAGGACTGTCGGCAATATGTCAGGTCAGAGCATCGAAGCCGTAATTTACAATTAATTATTTTAGGTTTCCGCTGACCTTTATAATAAAACGAAGGAACTTTGACATCAAATTTAAATAGATGTTCGGAGACAATTGTCAGAGATCTAGAATTCCACACAGGGAATTGCCATGGTAATTATACTACATCCATGGATTAAAAGAATATGTCCATATAAATTCATGGATTTATTAATATTTCACATGCACCGTGTGATTAAAACTAGTGGATTTAATTTCATTGTATTTTTTTATCTATTTTAGAAAATATCGCTGTTGGTGTACTTTTGTATGAAATCAGTAAAATTGCAATCCTCCTTATATGGCCGTACTGGTGGTCTTTGAAGATTTTGATGCTGTACTCCTGGTTTTGCAGGAGCTGCAAAGTTGTTTCCAGTAATCTCTGACCTTCTTGTCTCTGGCAGTGAATAAGATAAATATGAGGAAGCCTTGTAGAGAGTTGAGTATTGTGAAGATATACTGAAACACCAGACGGGCATCTGATATGGCGAGAAATCCAAACACCCAGGTTAATCCTAAAATATAGCAGATAGGAATATATAGTTGTTGCTGTTCAATTGACGTAGTCTAAATGCAGAAACTCTACAGACACATACAAGAATCGACGGGTCTGGTTAAACACATTGTGAGACAATTTATTTATCTTCATCAGGGACATCAGATGTATGCTGCTTTACCTTCACAGGGGGACATCAGTAAAACATGAGGCTCGGTGGATGCAGTAACACACAAGGGTCGGTGGATGCAGTAACATGTTTTATGGATCAAGACAAGGCAATATTTTAAACCTAAATCTTGCCCGACAATGTCAGGTATAGTGAACATGCTTATATAACACCGGAAACTGTTAAATTCTTATTTTAGCGCTTTCGAGTTTCGAATCCTTTGCAAACATCGACTTAAAAAATGCCAACAATGTCATATAGAGTATATATGATAATTAAACCCAATCCTTGATTTTATTCCGTTTGATAATGATACAGCTTTCATTTAAAACCAAATAATAATTGCGTTGTTGTTAATATTAAACAGATAACCTTTGACCTTGTGTATGTTTCTGTCATGTATATATTTATCAATTTCAACTCACCTAAAAAAATGAAAGAACAGAACGAGGCCCGGATGTTAGTAACTGTGTGTTGAAGGACTGTTGTGTTGAGATTTTTTCTGGTACATATACTGCGCGTGACCAAGATATGGATGATACTATTAGTCAATACAATCAAGCCAAGCGGTAGAGCAAAACCATAATACATTCCGTGTAGCTTCATCCAACAACTGAAAGATAAGGGGAGGTAATTATACATATATATTAGTTCAAAATCAAGTTATTTTTCAAAATAAGAAATTAGTCGTTCCGATGGGAAGAAAAATGAGGTCCTGTTACACGGCACCTAAATTAACCCTTGACAGTTGGAATATGAAATGGAGATTTGCTTTGCTGATCGTTACTTTTAGTAATATTACATCTTATCGTTAATGACCACTCTAGACCAATATAATACTGACTATGTTACATAGATTTACATTAATATAAATACTGACTATGTTATACAGCTCTACATCAATATTAATACTTAATATGTTACACAGCTCTATCCCAATATAAATACCCACTATGTTGTACAGCTCTACATCAATATAAATACTTAATATGTTACACAACTCTATCCCAATAAAAATACTAAGTTTATTGTTAATGACCACTATAAATACTGACTAGGTTATACAGCTCTTCACCAATATAAATACTTACTATATTATATAGCTCTACATCTATATAAATACTTAAAGTTCTATATTAATATAAATACTAATAGCTCTATATCAATTTAAATACTTACTATGCATCACCACCGTTATACAGCTCTACATCAATGGCTAACATGATTGCAATTGGTATAACTGGTAAACCTGTCGTATATAAATATATTTTTATTATTCGAGTTGAGGGTATCGTTAGATTACTACACACATTATTTATAATGTTGGACTAGTAAATATATCGTTAAATTGCTCCACTAATAATTATTTATAATGTTCGATATAAAGGTATCGTTAGATTGCTACACAAATTATTTATAATGTTGGATTACTGAAGGTATCCACGAAAAATTATTTATAATGTTGGATATAAAGATATCGTTAGATTACTACACAAATTATTTATAATGTTGGACTAGTAAATATATCGTTAAATTGCTCCACGAATAATTATTTATAATGTTGAATTACTAAAGGTATTGATACCCGAATCATTTATAATCTTCGATATAAAGGTATCAGTAGATTACTACACAAATTATTTATAATCTTCGATATAAAGATATCTTGTTTGACGTGCAATGTGGTCCTCCTGCAGTTACTATTTCGGGCGCTATGTTGGACTACTGGTACGTGTCAAGGTCTAATAATTTGCTACATTACTGAGGGTGTTTTCAATTTCATATTCAATCTATTTTGTCAATCTGTTCATTGATTATATATTCTTACCCCAGGCTATTATCGTCGCCTTCAGTATAAAATGTCTGAAATTGCTTCCCAGGATTTTCACAAACAGAAGATATTGTAATACGCCTTCCATTAACATCCACATGAAAGACGCCATAATGAAATAATGTAACAAAACTGCCACAACAATACAACCCACGTGATCGCCGGTCTGCTCGATTCCCGTCAAAAATACAATCCACGAAAACAACATGGCTAATGCTAAATTAAACATCACTTGCTGTGGTCGACCTTCTCGTAGCTTTCTGAAAAATTAGAGCGTGAATAAACCTTATAGTAAGTGTGCCAAGTTCCCTATTCCTTTAAGGAATGACTAGTAATAACATGTTCTGAGTTTGTAAGCTTCTACAAGAATTGTATGTAGTGAGTAGATCTTAACATATCATGGTGCTTCATTATTAGGTGCTCTTAATAAAGTCAGTAACATATTAAATACGTGTATAGCATATTTAACTGCAATTTGTTTTATGTGTTTCTAATGTAATACAGTCAAGATTAAATAAACATACTTAAAGACCAGAAACGTTAGAATGGTTAATCCTAATCCAATGATAGAAAGTATTAATCCAATGTAGGTGATAATAGTTAGAGCCTGTTGGTGACTGGGTTGTACCAAATACTCTTGACCATAATAATCCTGAAAGAAAGTCAAATAAATCGTTGTACAATCGTCCCAACAAAACGATGCCAAGTTGCAGGTCGGTCCTTAGTTTTTGTCAAAGAACATCGACCCGAATAAAAACAAGAACAACGACAAGACAAGTTGCGCTTGGGGAATACCTGACCACTCGGACCAAAGACCACTCGGATAAATTGATACACCACTCGGACCAAACTCGCGTCGATCATTTACATCAAAAAATATAAAAAAATATTAGAAAAAACCCTTTACTCCGCCAACGCCGGGTGCAAAAGGAGGGGCTCGTTTCTTGATCCAAATATATTTATCAGGGACGTCGCATTTATCAGATTAAATACAATTTACAATTATAACAATATTGTTAACTAGTATGTATAAAAATAAAACGAACAATCCAAACCATCAGACAAAATTCGAAGTCCTAAAAGTAGTAAGAAATGAATTTACGAGCGCTAACATTCGACAACTACAAATAGCAACGACCGTAGCGCTGGCTAGTGATCTGTATTTAATGGATTTTTTTTTTTTTTTTATCGAAATCATTATGTAGTTTGAGTTTACAATTCTACTTTTCTATCTTTGACTGTATTAATGTTACTGGGCATTGCTCTAGTTCTTTAACTTGTGTTTTCAAATAATTTGAACTAAAAAAGCCTTCACACTGCTTAAAGTTGTCTTACCAACAGAAGAGCAAAGTTCGTTAAATGGTCACAAACACAGACGTCTCGTCCTTCTGCTGTGTTTACATAACGACAACCGTCATTCGACCAACCACCACGAACATTATTCAAACTAAAATCCCAAAATACACAACGGCTGTATTTCTCTCTATATGTATCTTGTAAAACCTGGAATAAAAACAAGACACTGGATCGTGTAAAGACTACTATATTACAAGATACAATCTATAATAACCAAGGACAGTTGGTAAATTTACTTCCATCGAGGAGTATTAACTACGTTAGGTAAATAATTATCGAGCCACGTTGAATAAACCTAGTAGTAGTTTTAACTTGGAATTTAGGAAATTGTATCATCTGTTCTAGAAACTGTAATGCTAGTCTAAACCAGAGTTTAAGATACTGGTGGTATAAACTCTGGAACACGAAAACAGATTTACCAATTAGGAGATAAACGCTTCCTGTCAGATGTTGTGTATTGTGCATTTAACCATGCTTGAATCATTAGAACACGAGACAGCGTCGAGTTGTTCTAATGTATAATTCAAGCATGGTTAATTGGCCAATAAACCCCTCCAAATATGTAACAGGAACGTGTTACTGTTTATCGATATTGGAGCGCATATATTTAGGGTTCTACGTGATTAAGTGAAAATTGGTGAGTGAAGCTAGGTTATAGCCTAGGCCTACCAAAGAAAACAAATTTGTCCATATTGTTACTGCCTAGTTACGAATATGTCTGGATACCTGAAAACGGTTTTAATTAATCTATGACTGATTGTCAACTGTTTTATGTATTTCAGAAACGTGTTTTTATAATATATGATGTTAAAAAATGCTGTGATAGTCATATGTGGAGAATTTCTTGATGATATTTGCTAATAAAGATTACAGTTGAGGAATTTTCAATGAGCACAAAAATGAAAATAAAGTACACTGTAATTCGCCTTGATAATTCAGAGGGGGTTTATATGAAAATAAGTTTATGTTCAAAGTGCGACATAATTACTAGGATACAGGTAAGGCTGATTACCTCCCTTTACCCTTGAACTCTTTAAATATTAGAAAGAGCCTCAACATATGCTGCACCCAAGGAGCGCAACAGTTTTTTTTGTGTAATACATACACCATCCTACCGGTACCCATTTATAGCTGGGTAGACTGGAATACAAGGATGAGGTGTCTTATGCAAGGACACAAGAACTCGGCGCACAATGCGCGTCTCGAAACTGCATCCGTTAGGTCAAAAATCCTACTCTCAGAATCGAGGATATATTTTTCTAATTTGTGCTACAATATATAATAAATTAAAACTTACTATTTGTGGGAAGAAAACAATTGTTACGAATGGACTGTCTAAATTCACTACCGGTTTTCTATCTATGGTTAATGTAGCTGATATAACTTTACTATTAACTGTGTCATTATTGTCAGTGATAAAAAGATTACTGGAATTTAATACATGCATAGATAGTCGTATATCACTTGTACTCTTCTCTGAAATAAATAAAACAAGAATAAAAATGGCAATGTGGGTAAAACCAATCAATCAATAGACAAATACATTTACTAAATGACTGAATTTTGACACAAAGTCTCTAGTTTGATAAACACAAATAATTAATGAATATACTTACCTTCTATTGTACGTATAACAGATGGTTTATTTAACAATATCCCAACATTAGTTGTTTTATAGATCACATCACTTTCTTCGTACAGTGTCGATAGGGCATTGTTTTCTAATATATCAACTACTGGGTTAGAACCCTCCGCATTTACCGATATACCAAGTACAGGGTTTCTCATTAGTTTGGTCAGATTCCAAACTTCTACTACTGTTTCATTCGTTACTAATCTAAAATGGCCATCGTCATCAGTCGGAATTCTCAGCTCGAGTTCATCTAAGCTAGCAATCAGTCTGAAATACAATGGTCCAAGACGAGAGAAGTTTTACAATAAAATGTTGGATATTGATGGGGGATATTGCACAGGGAGTAACGCTACGGTTTACTATTATTTCGAATTACAACTGTCAACGTTTGTTTCGGGGGCACCTGCAATTCTTCCCATCTAAACGACTACAACGAGATTAAAAAAGTATCAATTCAAGTTAACGACCAACCACCTTACTAACTGAGCCACCGCGGCTTTTAAAAATATCAGTATTCATAATCGTTGGTCTATATAATATAAATTTAAATCCAATTACTTTATTCTGAACAAAGTTATCACTGTCGGAGTATTGACTATATTTGACATACTCATTTTTATTTACCTGTTTGAAATGTTGAGTTTTTTATTGGCTTCTGTGACAACTTGTTCTTTAGAATTCTGTATATTGTTGATAATGTTGATGAAATTAGTGACGCTCTAAAAGAAAGCATAAAGTAAAATATGTTTTAACGTTACATCAAATAATGGTATTTGTCCCCTCATTTGTGAAACAACGAAAAACAGTGTCTGTAGAGCATATATACTCTCTTTCATACACCCTATGGCCAAAGATAAAAGTTAAATAACCCCATAAAAGGTTGTTCGTTCAACATCACATATCTATCTGTGTTTCGATCACAAGATCCGTATCAACAACTTGGCTAATATAACAACGGTCAGATTATTACAAACGTTTTCAGTAAAACAGATAAATCATGAATGCAATACAAACCGGGTTTGGTTAATTTTTAGAATTTCCCAACAACTAACTCTGGCAGGCATAATTTATCAGTTATGAAAACAACAACAAATTTGTATTTCACAAAATAAGAACATACATTATAAGAGACTTTTGGCATGCGCAAATTTGCGTATCTGTATATCGTTTTTGTGTGTGGCATCATCATTGTGTGTGTATTTCTCATATTTGTCACGGCGCATGGATACGTTGTATTTTAACCGTGTTGTTTTCTGTTGTTAGGCGCTAAAATGCTGCGCCATAGTTAAGAATCTGTGTATATCCGTGGACACGAAGGTGTGTTTGATATGTTTTGGGCCATGATGAAGACTGGAATCTAATCTTTTTTTGATGGTTTTATCTCGAAATGTTCATATTTTCCATGTTTGTCTGTCTGTATGGTGTTTGGGTTATGGGCCTGTTAATCTGTAAAAGATGTTATTCGGTGGTAACGAAACCAAAAAGTCGAAGATCTTTAATAAGATTCTACATTAAATTTTGTTCACTAGCTCAGCGACTGTCGATCGACTTCACTCTCTCCAGTAATTTGTAGGCTAGGCACTAGTACGGGTGGTGATCATGCTGCAATAGGACTAAGCTCAATTCAGCTACTCCTACGTTAGACGTGGCAGCGGACGTGGCGTGAACATCTGCCATAACTCTAAATCTATACTGACGCAACGGATTGGGGAAATTCCGCTTGCCAAAAGTCTCTATTATTATAATAGATTGACAACGAACTCACCTGTTGCGTTATATTATCTGTTTTAGAAATACCATCTAAAAAGCGCCGTGTAAATTACATCCAGGGGTGTCAGAACATCCGCTTCAGAGGTTAAATTTTGAACTGTTACAAGATTTGTATGAAAATCTTGCGTTAAGTTACTCTGGAATTTATAAAATATAAAAATAAACCCCTACAAAATAATGTTATAATATAATGTTACTCTGGAATTTATAAAATATAACAATAAACCCCTACAAAATAATGTTATAATATCGATGAGAGGTGGCATCGTGTATTCTAACTAAAAGCAGAGTGATATCAGGTGCTCTAGAAAGAACAACCACGTGTCCTTGCATAATAAGTTACTAACGGTCGCTTAAAGAAACATACAGTCTTATTAAGGATGGGGGGGGGGTCAAGGTGACTAAGTGGGTATCCCTTGTCAATGGCTTAGTGGCTATCCCTTGTCAGTGGTGCAAAACGTGTACACACTGGTGTGCACGTAAAAGATCCCTTGATACTTGGAATTCGATATAAAAGTTTACCGCTGTACCGGCAAATTGCCCTCGTAGCTCACTGTATGGCGTATGCCCGTCTTCAATAGCCCATGTCGGTGTGTTCCCACTTACCCGGCAGCCTGTTAATCCCTTGATTGATCTTAAAACTATAGTCTGTTTAATAGTAGTCACTTAATCCTTTTTAATAAAATGTATTAACCAACTATTTTATGACATTTAGAACACAGTCCATGCCGGTGTTATGATTTAAAACATGAATTCAATTTACTATAATATTAATATAAATAGATGGTCGATCTGTGTCGAAATTATATTTATTTTAAAATTCGCTTTATCTCCAATAATCGAGGTGGCCGTTAGTTACAAGTTCAGTATAAAGTCAAGCAGACCAAATGCCACCCATTTTTATATGTGTAAATCATTATGTTATTTGATAAATATTACATTTGTTAAAATCAATATATTTTTTTATGTGTAAGCTATTTAATGTTATTTAATAAAAGTTAAATTTGCAAAAATCAATACAGTTTTAGTCTTCAAAAAGATATGGACTACAGTTTATAACACCATTGTTCTTGGATTAACTCTGGATTAGCGGCCAAATTTGACATCAAAGCCTGTAGTCTCACTTTCCCCACATTTGAATGTTTTGATAAAGGATTAAGAGGTTAGCAGACCGTGGGTGTAGGGCTATAGTCTGTTTTAATTAATTAGTATGACTGGTGTAAACTTCTCACTCTAATTATTGTTAATGGTGATCACTTCCCAACATCAGTAGATTGGGGAAATTTTAAATACATTGCTAATACTAAAGGTGGTCAGAATTTAGTGTTGGATGGTTTTAAATTCAGAGTTAAGCCTAGACGTAAAACTATCATATACTGGGAATGTTGCAAAAAGTACTGTACAGCTAGGGCTATCATTCGCGATGGTATTCTAGCATCTTCTCTTCCTCAACATTATCACCCTTCAGAGCAGTCCTAGAGGTTGTAGAGAAGATGAAGGCCAGAGTCAGCAGAGCTGACTGCAGAGCTATACATTTTATATATCTATTTTTATTTAGTTAATATATGTATCTGTTCATTATATATCTGTACTTATTATATATCAAACTTTATAAATATTTATACTATAAAAAGGTATTTATTTACTATGTTGAAGTGTCACAAACTTATTACAGACTATACTTTAAATCCCCTTAAACACCCTTTGTTGTTTAATCAATCATGGACTAGTGGACCTTGACTCTAAACAATAGATGTGGGGAAAGTGAGACGTCCCCAGCCCCCCCAAAGCCTGCCGGGTAAGTGGTACCCCCCCCCCCATGTCGGAGTAGGACGTTAAACCCCATTTAATTTCATTTATTGAGGTTAGACCCCAACGTTAATGAATACAATCTTACTGAAGACTGACACAGCATTGCGAAGAACACTCTGATTGGGGATGTGTTCCATGTTATAATAACATAAAACTATTTACAACACCAACTTGTTCAATAAACTATAACACATACTTATGGAAGAACTATTACTGATTTAATTAGGCGACGTTTCGAAGAGTATTCTCTCGACGTTTTAAAGCAAGTATAGTAACAAATGTGTAGTGCAAAAAGCAATAACAACAAATCAGAAACCATAAATGACAACAACAAGATCGAAGGAATAAAAACCAACATGATCAAAGGCAATGTGAGACCAGTGATAATTGGTGATATTAATGTACTTATAGGGGTAATTAGTTTTAATTTGGCAACCAATCGTGGCAAATAAGAAACAACACACGGTGGGAATAGGAAAGGACTGATAATGGGGGTAAACAAACCTACATTAAATAAAAACAAAAGGGAAACCATAACTCCAGATAAACCTCAAAGGGATTACAAAGTTCAGATGATTGTTGTAACATCGTCTCTTGTGGGTCACAACTTTGACACAGGTTCATTTCGGTCAGTGCCAGAACTTTAAGGTAGTAACAGTTCAGCTTTAGTACCAGGGTCCGTATTCAAAGGTTTTCTAAAAGTTAAGTAAAAATACTTACTTTTTCAACTTAACCAAGTGTCTAACCTTAAATCGGTATTCAAAGGCTCTATTTTACATATGCCTTGCTGTGTGAAAACTTAACTCCACGCTTAAATTATGGAAAACTGACATTCGCCAAATAGCACGAATTTTCAATTTATGGAATACCCTCCACTGCCAAAAATCACGAATTTATATCATTGCAAGCAAGTTATGTCCACTTAGGAGCATCGCATATTTTATTAAATTCTTAGTTTTGTCGAAATATTATATTGTAACACATGAAAATAGTATGATTATAATTCTGGATAAATTATTATAGTGGCATCCTTTGCCGGAATTTCAGTTTTCATAGACTTTTTTTAAAAATTCCATTCCAATACATTAGAATAAAAAGTGGTAGTATAATGATGGATATTATAAACTTTAATTACTTATGACACGAATAGAAAACAACATATTAGCCATACACAATGACATTTATCTTCTAAGTTAGACAGGACAAATTATACAGGTTTTTTTATATATATAAATCTATTATTTGAGAAATTCATAGACATTGTGTAACTACCTACATTTTAGATTGACGGCACATTGTGTGTACGAAAGATGCATGTTGCATTATATTTTACCTGAATAAATACTACCGATTATGTCTATATGGGAATGAGCTGTAAAAAAATAATTCATGCCTTGTTTCTAGCGGTAGTATAATTTTTTTTTTAAATTTTATAAAGCCATGTCATCACAAATGAATTTACCTTTATTATATGTCAATCTTATCGTGGACACATGATTAAGCATGTATACGAACATGATATATGATCGGAAGATATCCAGTTAAAACTATCTCGCTGGTAATAACCCTTTACTCTATTATGGCACCGCCACATCAAAGCTGCCGACGAAAAAATAAATTTGAGCCGAGGCCAGCTACGCTCGGCGACATTGTCTTTGTTTCAATCTGAATCCCTTAACTTTTAAAATCGCCACTACGGGACAACTTCTACAGCGTTAAAAGAAGGCATTATAATCTCACTTAACTTTAAGGTACCTCCCATAGGTCACTTAAAGTTAAGTGGGTATTTCTCACTTAAACTGACCTTTGAATACCACTTTAAGACAAACACTTAAATGTTAAGGCAGCTTAACTTTAAGGGAAAATTTGATACTTAACAGTGCCTTTGAATACCAATTGACCTTAACTTACAGGAAGTTACGTATTTTTTAAGTGAAAGCTAGTAGTTAAGTGACTATCTTAGACTTGAGATATCCTTTGAATACGGACCCTGAACTTCAAAGTGGATTCAGTTAATTTAAACGAGGTAATCTCGACAATGGCGGTTTGGTTTAAAACATGTCTCCGAGATTTTAAATTGAAAATGTTTTAGGTAGTCTCTACAAAGCAAATGTGGCAAGAAAAGGGCCAGAATTAATTAACGTACCTGCATGTATTCAATTAATTAATAACTTAAATTACATAACACTTAAGTTTCTCAATCTATGATACTTTACCTGGGCTATTACCGACAGAGCTGTCGTAACCGGTGACTTCGCCAATTCTTTGAAATTACAATTTTCATTAAAGACTATCTTACTCCAGAAGGCGGCATAGCCACTTCTGCCCCTAATACATTGTATTTCACCTATAGGAGCGTCATCTGAAAACCAATATATATATATTGCCCTAACCTCTAAGCTTGTGTTTTAAATATGTAACCGATCATATATTCTGACAGACTGACACGACACGACATATATTACACTAATCCAATTTGGATCAAGAACATATCATGTTATTGTCTTCTTCTTGGAGGAAGTGCTCTTCGAAAAAAAGCTCCAGGATCCGGTATGCCAATTATGATCGACAAGAAACATGAACTTAATGTTACAGTTACATTGTGGCAGTGACAGCTTCGGACTGTCATACTGTATTTGATTAGATGTTATTCGTGTCCTTCCCGTTTTCCATTAGCCAACGTTAGGTGCATACCAGTAGGACGTTAAACCACATTTCATGTATTCGTGTCCTTGATTTGACGTCGGTGCCCAGAATTACATAATGAATAATTAATTGTTGTTTTATTGTTAACAACATAACGAAATCGATTCATATCTATACTTCAGTTAGTCTGTACGAACCACTAGCACAACAAAGAATAAACAACTTAAATTTGGCCAAATATATGACGCTTTCCTTGTCCACTCCTCATTTTGTATAATACAGAATGAGTCTCAAATTAGCCTTTGCTACTTACCGACATCACACTTGTCCTTTGTTTCCCATGTCTGCCCAGACATTTTTTCAGGTATTCTATATTCCACGTCCACCCCAGTATAATTACTGATTATAGTCTGCTCTGGACAAATATCTATGAAAACAATAAACAGGGTACCATTACTAACAACTATAAGCACAGTTTATTAATTCTGATTGCTGAATATAGTCAACTTCATTATTTAACTATACATGTATTATCATTTAGAAGTAGGGGTATTCAATTTAGTCAGTACAAGGTGGTAAACACATAAAGTTGTCATACGTTACACATAGTCAGTGAAAGGTGGTAAACACATAAAATTGTCAAATGTTACACATAGTCAGTAAAACGTAGTAAACACATAAAATTTTCAAACGTTACATATAGTCAGTACAAGATAGTAATCACAAAAAATTGTCAAACGTTACATATAATCAGTGAAAGGTTGTAAACACATAAAGTTTTAAATTATGAATTTAAGGATATATGGGTCTAATTTACCAAAATCCGAAATGGACACCGATTTGGCATGGAAATTCAAACCCAATTGTCATAATATGATCGAGTTTATCCAAATACACGTTTACGGGATCTCTGACTTCATGTTGGTACCTTAGACCTAATACAATGGCATTCATACTTTCAGACCTATCATGAGCCGTGGTCGCAATTATAATAATGCAGCAACCGTCCTACATTATAAGGGTCTTTTGATCGAAATGAAATGAAATGAACTGAGATTAAATATCAACGTGTTCTGTGGTATCAACCGGGCTAATAAAGAAGGGAATACCGCATGAAGGAGAACAAGCCGGAACACTTGTTATCCAATTCCATCTTTAAACGTCCTTCACAACCGACAAGGAGAAAATTCCGGGGTCGAAATTAAATGAAATGAATTGAGATTAAACATCTACGAGTTATGTAGTACCAACCGGGCTAATAAAGAAGGGAATACGCCATGCATTATATTTTGAGGAGAACAAGTCGGGAAACTTGTCTTCTAATTCCATCTTTAAGCGTCCTTCACAAGGTATAAAACTTTTTGTTGACGTATTCAAAGAATTAACCCAAAATCACAAAATCTCGTTTGAAGGTAAATTAGAAACAAAGATTTTAAATCGTTTTAACATGTACTAATAGAATTACAAGAAAACTTATCGTTTTTTTTGCATTTCCATAGATACCAGACAAACCACAGTCTATAGCCAAAAGTGCACTATTCGACCTCTCTCAAAGTCATTTTATACATTAAAAAATGGCAGTCTTTGACCATCAAAAAAATAAATTCATCCAGGTTCCAATCGCGATAGATGGCAGAGGGAATTCCTTCTGACGTCATATCTACATAGGCGTGAATGATATAGTGTCAAAAAACTGCTGCTTGACACGACATGATTGTTTACAGCGGATGACGTAAACGGTGTATACGACGTCATAATTTATTAAAGAACTGATATGGTCGGGGAAAACCTTCTTGTTTGCTATAAATAGTCTTTCTCTCTCCGCTTGTACCGCCATTATTACACAATAAACGTTCTGACTGTTACGTATCCTCTGGGTTTAATTACATATGGAACAAGTGTGCAGAGTTTTAATGAGATTAGTGTTGAAAAGTTAGACTACTCAACGCCCTTAATTATAAATAAAGCACCTCTGAACACGTGTATGTGAAAGAGGGGCTATAACAAATGTTTGTAATAATAATAATAATAATTAAGTTACCAATATATTATATTATCTGAACACTAAAATTGATTTTTAATTGTCTGTACCTCCATCAATAACTGTAATAGTGAAGTTCTGAACACCAATACCATTGTCTACAGATACTATATAATCACCAAATAGAGTAGAGTTTAGAGTTATCTCTACTGTTGATTTATAGTTAATACTTGATAGTTGTTGTGTTATAGCTGTATTTAGTATCTGTCTGGTAGGTGTATGGTACCAGGTGAACGTTGGTGGAGGGTAGGCGATTATATCAACTTCTAGATTAATTGTTGTATTTATTATATTAGTGATGTTTCTCTTGGTTACCGTGTTTTCTCTAGGAGAAACTGGAATATATAGAAATACGATTATATCAACTTAATGGTGTCCTTATTCATAAACAATCAGCGTTACATCTTCCATCACCCAGTTGAATTTAACATTATGCAAACCGTTAAGCGCTATTTATACATTTCGTGGAGCATAATAGGTCGATCATATAACCTGATATCGAGTTCGCTCAGTTAGCAGTCAGGGCCCCGTTCCTCAAAACGATTGTAAGCCTGCAAGGCTACAATAGTTGCAAGTCACTATGTATAATAAAGTGACTTACAACTATTGTAGGCTTACAATCGTTTTGAAGAACGGGGCCAATGGTGTCACACAAGATGTAATCTATCAGACACTAAGGAACTAAGGCCTTCTTCTTAAATTTCAATTGCGCAATACTTTTTACACCCTTTTTGCTTAGATAGCAGTCAGCGTGTCACGCATGATGTAATCTATTAGACTCTAAACGCCATCTTAAATTCAAAATTGTTATTTTACTTTATAATTATTGTGATCAGCCGATATACATTTTGACTGTTTTCAGAACAATGTTATTAATTTAAGGGATTTAAATTCCCTTTGCATTATCAATTTCAGTTTTAAATTTTAATTATTACTTTAAGTTTTAAATTATCATTTAAAGTTTTAAATTATCGATTTAAGCTGGTTGGTCTGTTTTACAAACATAAAATTCAATTATTTGGTTTGTGTTATTGTGCATGGAAATCGAGAAAGAGTGAGAGAGAGAAATGTGGTTTGACATCCACTCGACACAAACTAGGTAATTTCGGGACTAACACATGGTTTTGATTTTATTTCAATAATTCGCTGGCGCATATGGGTCCGTAGCAGTGGGAGGAAACTGGAGGACCTGATAAAACCTACCAGGTTGGAAAGGCGACCCTACTACTTGCCACTTACAATCGGGGATTTGAAACCACGCCAGTATGACAGGCTTTATGATACAGCGCGCACAAGCTAACCATTCAGCCGCCCAACCCTCCCGCATGGGAATCGAGATGGCCACAACCAAATGCTGGGTAAGTTTTGCGTACAGACATTCAAAGCACTAATATGAAAATCAGGAAAGGTTATTTCATGATGGATTGATTTAATAAATGGATTGATGTTGAAGGTAGGCATAATATACAGATTTATTATTGTATCAACTTACTATAAACAGGAAGAGTTACAGGTGGACTGATGGTTGTATAAGAGATATAAAAGTCATCTCCACAGGTCCAGTCACCAGCATCAGTTGATGTAACATTAGTTATAGCAAGATACAGCTGTCTGTTGTTACCATTGATACAACTACATGTATATCTGGTATCAGTTGATGATACAGGTACACAATTTGATGTTAGCAAACAGCGTATGTTGTTGTCTCTGTAAAACCCCCTGCTGGACACACTACCATCAGTTATCTGACATGTAAAATTATAATCTTCACCTTCAACAGTATACGACGCTGATCCTATTAAACTGAATGTTTGAGCTGTAAATATAAGAAAGCAGACAGGTTCATTGTTTATATGTTTGAATAATGTTAACTGTTTGTATTACTTAAATTATTGACCTTTTTACGTTTGACCTGTAACAGAAGTAGGGGGGGGGGATATTTATTGCGTACACAGTGCTTTCTCATCAAAACTACTTAGAAAACAAAACTTAGTTATATGTAAATGTATGTTGACAACTAGTTTTAGTTATATGTATGTTGACAACTAGTTTTAGTTATGGTATATTGACTACAAGAATAGAGTTCCCCCCCCCCCCCCACCGGTGTGATCTAGACCAGGATATTACTGATGATGGAAGACTGTCAACAAAACAGGTGAAGGTTATAGTAGAATCTTCATCTATAATGTTGTTGGTAGCATCTGTTTTATAAACAGAAAATGCAATCATTTGGCGTATGTTATTGTAGTCTCTATCATCCAGACATATATTTTACGAATATTATCCGTACATTGAAAACTAGGGGGTTCTGGGTGACCGAGACTAATGTTATTGTGCATGGAATTACAACCAAATGTTGAGCATGTCAATAGACCGTGGTCGTTTTGGGTGTGAATAAGGTACGTTTTGCGTACAGACATTCCAAGTACTAATATAAAAATCAGGAAATGTTATTTCATGATGGATTGATTAAATAAATGGATTATTGTTGAAGGTAGGCATAATATACAGATTTATTATTGTATCAACTTACTGTAAACAGGAAGAGTTACAGGTGGACTGATGTCAATATAATAGCTATCTCCACAGGTCCAGTCACCAGCATCAGTTGATGTAACATTATTTATATTAAAATACATCTGTTTGTTGTCACCATTGATACAACCACATGTATATCTGGTATCAGACAAATATGCAGGTAGACAATTTGATTCTAGCCTACAGCGAAGGGTGTTGTCTCTGTAAAACCACCTTTCATTATAGTTTATACCATCAGTCATCTGACATGTAAAATTATAATCTTCACCTATAACACCATACGACGCTGATCCTGATAGACTGTATGTTAGACCTGTAATATAAGAATGGAGACAGGTTCGTTTATTATATGTTTGACCTGGTACATAAATATAATAGAAGAATGTTAACTGTTTATATTACTTAAATTATTGACCATTTTACGTTTGACCTGTAACAGAAGTAAGGGGGAGGGGGGTATGTTTTGGGTACATGGGGCTTTCTCTTGATTTGATAATTGTTTATTTTTTGCAATGTCTATATATTTTCTGTCTTGTGCGCAGGTTTATCTTGTGGATTTTTGTTTTGCTTGTAGTGCGGTCCTCTTACACTTACTATTAGACAACGACACGTAGAGAACATTAAGTTACCCCATGGCCGATCCAATACCCCCTTCCCATAATTATCATGTTCAGAAATTTTTTTTAGACGAATTGCACAAACACATTTTTCGACCGGCCCAATGGGCCAATCCGCCCCTGCGTACAATAGTTGTAAGTTACTATGTATTACAACTATTGTAGGCTTGCAATCGTTTTGAAGAACGGGGCCCAGGGTGTCCCACAAGATGTAATCGATCAGACACTAAGGGACTAAGGCCTTCTTCTTAAATTTAAATCGCGCAATACTTTTTTCAAACCCTGACTGCTATCGAGTTTGCTTAGTTAACAGTCAGCGTGTCACGCATGATGTAATCTATTAGACTCTAAAGGCCATCTTAATTCAAAATTGTTATTTTACTTTATAATTATTGTGATCAGCCAATATACATTTTGTCTGTTTTCAGAACAATGTTGTTAATTTAAGGGATTTAAATTCCATTTGCATTAACAATTTCAGTTTTAAATTATCAATTTCATTTTTTAAATTATAAATTTCAGTTTAAAATTATCAATTTCAGTTTTGAATTATCAATTTCAGTTTTAAATTATCAATTTCAGTTTTAAATTATCAATTTCAGTTTTAAATTTGAATTATTACTTTAAGTTTTAAATTATCATTTTAAGTTCCAAATTATCGATTTAAGCTGGTTGGTCTGTTTTACAAACATAAAAATCAATTATTTGGTTTGTTTTATTGTGCATGGGAATCGAGAAAGAGTGTGAGCGAGAAATGTGGTTTAACATCCATTCGACACAAACTAGGTCATTTCGGGACTAACACATGGTTTTAATTTTATTTCAATAATTCGCTTGCGCATAATAATATTGGTCCGTAGCAGTGGGAGCGAACTGGAGGACCGGAGAAAACCTACCATGTTGGAAAGGCGACCCTACTCCTTGCCACTTACAATTGGGAATTTGAAACCACGCCAGTATGAGAGGCCTTATGATACAGCGCGCACAAGCTAACCATTCAGCCACCCAACCCTCCCGCATGGGAATCGAAATGGCCACAACCAAATGTTGAGCATGCCAATAGACCGTGGTCGTTTTGGGTGTGAATAAGGTACGTTTTGCGTACAGACATTCGAAGTACTAATATAAAAATCAGGAAATGTTATTTCATGATGGGTTGATTAAATAAATGGATTGATGTTGAAGGTAGGCATAATATACAGATTTATTATTGTATCAACTTACCGTAAACAGGAAGAGTTACAGGTGAACTGATGTCAGTATAAGAGATATCCCCACAGGTCCAGTCACCAGCATCAATTGATTGAACATTAGTTATATTAAGATACATATGTCTGTTGTCACCATTGATACAACCACATGTATATCTGTTATCAGTTGATGATACACGTAGACAATTTGATTCTATCCAACAGCGTATGCTGTTGTCTCTGTAAAAACCCCTATCATCAGTGATGGACACACTACCATCAGTTATCTGACATGTAAATTTATAATCTTCACCTATAACACCATACGACGCTGATCCTGATAAACTGACTGATTGACCTGTAAATATAAGACAGTAGGCAGGTTCATTTATTATATGTTTGACCTAGTACATAAATATAATAGAAGAATGTTAACTGTTTAAATAACTCAAATTATTGACCGTTTTACGTTTGACCTGTAACAGAAGAAAGGGGGAGGGGGTATGTTTTGGGTACACGGTGCTTTCTCTTGATTTGATAATTGTTCATTTTTTGCAATGTCTATTTTCTGTCTCATCCGCAGGTTTATCTTGTGGATTTATGTTTTTCTTGTAGTGCGGTCCTCTTGCACTTACTATTAGACAACGACACGTAGATAAGATTAAGTTATCTGAGCAACCTATATATTTCATTACACACACAGTGCAGTGCGTTATATACAAGACATTAAAACTCATGACGTAATCATTGGGCGTCCACACCAAGTTTCAAAGGGCAACAAAGCTGGTACTGGTAAAAAATGTAAACTTTTATGTAGACATTTATTAAAGATACATCATGTAAGATTTAAATAAAGAGCTGGGCGCCCTTGTTTTAATAGTTCAAAAATAGATAACGTAAATAGATAATATTAGTTCCATTCATATTCTTGGATTCCGGGAAAAGTTATCACCGTTTAAAATTATGACCATATGTGGTTGAGATTGTTTATTATCGAAATAATGGTACTTGTCATCCGAGACTTAGTCTCGCTCCGCCATTGTTAAATTAAATAAATAAATGTCTGTTTGTCTTTTCATTCTCTTATATCCTAGTAATCCGAGGGTTTTGGGGGTTGATTATTGGTTGACGTCAAGAAATAAAACCTTCAATATTTTGCTCTTACAGGCGTATCATCAATATAACAACATAATAATCAACTTTCTAGATCATCGGGGGGGGGGGGTAGTCTGTGTGCGTTTTATCATAAGGTCTGTCATTGAGTTAGACGGCGTGGTTACTATTCCTCGGCCTTACGTAACAAGGTTTACGGTCACTTGTCCAACCTCATGGAATTTCTCAGGTTCCTCAGGTTCCCCCCACTGCTATAGACCCCTACGCGCAAGCGAATTATTGAAATAAAATTGAGCCATATGTTAGTTCCGAAATGACCTAATTTGTGTCGACTGGACGTAAAACCCCATCTCTCAGTCCAGTACTGTTGCTACAATAATAAACAATCAGCGTTACATCTTCCATCATCCAGTCGAATTTAACATTTTGCAAACCGTTAAGCGCTATTTATACATTTCGTGGAGCATAATAGGTCGATCATATAACCTGATATCGAGTTCGCTCAGTTTGCAGTCAGCGTGTCACCCATGACGTAATCTATGAGACACTAAGGCCTTCTTCAATTTCAATCTTACAATATTTTTTTAAAACCCCTTGTTATCAGTCAGGGTGTCACGCATGATGTAATCTATTAGACTCTAAAGGTCTTCTTAAATTTTAATCTTACCAACACTTTTTAAACTAAACTCGAAGTCTGATAAATTACTTATAAATATACGTTTCGATTGTTTCCATACACTATTGTTAGTTTACTTTCTTTCTAATGATTGTGAGCAGCCAATATACATTTTGACTGTTTCAGAACAATTTTGCTAATTTAAGGATACACATTCCTTTACATTATCTACTTTATAACTTTATAAGGGGTACTTCAATCTCTTTACGTCGGTGGGGAGTCGTGTCTGGCATATTTTAAATTAGCCTTATTCTAACTACAAGATGTTTAAGTGTCCTACCTGTTGTGTAAATTATCCATTACATGTTACGGCATGTAGTTGAATTTTTTCAATTTTTAAAATAAGATGGGTTAGGATGAAATTTGTATCATTTATTAATTGGAATATTGTAAAATAGTACAATTTGTTGACCAGAATAAAGATTGGGACAAATTATTCAGTTAAAACAAGAGTGGTATTGGGGCTTTAACGAAACTCAATTGTTTGCTTCTTCAGAACAATATTTTCGTTCGCATGTTTTCATCTGGTAGTCGTATTTGTAAGCCAATAAAAAAGTGAAAATGTCATATTTTCTTGACTGTTTTATAAGAAATTTTTTATTCTTAACCGCTAGTTTGGTTCTGCTGGACAATTTCGCGAAATCGAGATACGACCTTAATACCACTTTTAAAAAGTGAAAATGTCATATTTTCTTGACTGTTTTATAAGATATTTTGATTCTTAACCTCTGGGCTAGTTTGGTTCTCCTGGATAATTTAGCGAAATCCAGATACGACCTTAATACCACTTTAAATAAATTGAAACGGCGACCAATGTTATTCTGCTCTGTCCTGAATGTGCTAATAAAGACGGACATGCGGCACGCTACAGCTTATTCTTATATCAAATCTCAACTACCAGGGGATCTTTTACGTGCACACTTATGTATTAAGTGATGATATTATATTAGAGTTCTATTTTTCATTTAAACAATATTATTCATTTACTATTAGATATTGGAGTTCAATATTAAATATAAATTTTCTACCAAGGGATCTTTTACGTGCACACTAATGTATTAACTTGAATTGTGATATTCTATTGGAGGTTAATGCTTAATATAAATTAATAATCTAGTATATGGTTAATTATATGTATATATAAACAGTGGGGTGTCTGTTTATTTCTAATCGGCCTCCGTTAACAGGAAATAGCACAATAACTGACTACACTTCTATACACCAAGCAGAGATTTATGGATGGCTATAATAGTATATCAATTATGTTAATTAATAAAAAAAAAAGATAAAAACAGTTGCTACGTTACCTTGTATATATCTTATTTGTACAGTCAGTAAAAAAACTATAATAAGATCACACATGTATCTACCCATGGTCGACATCTTACTCGTCTACATGTGCATATAGACCAGGAAGGTTGAAAATAGGGACGTTGTATAAGGTTTATATACCTAGGGAGTTAATGTGTGCAGGTACAATCAGTAATATGCGTATTATATCATAAAAAATTATAAACTTAAAATTAAAAATTATAAACTTAAGAGGTGGAACAAATTAAGATTTAAGTTTAAAATAAAGAATTTCAGTTTTAAATTATCAATTTCAGTTTTAAATTATCAATTTCAGTTTTAAATTATCAATTTCAGTTTTAAATTATCATTTTCAGTTTTAAATTATCAATTTCAGTTTTAAATTATCAATTTCATTTTTAAATTATCAATTTCAGTTTTCAATTATCAATTTAAGTTTTCAATTATCAATTTAAGTTTTCAATTATCAATTTAAGTTTTCAATTATCAATTTAAGTTTTTGCATACCCGGAGACAAAAGTACAACAGCAAAACAAGTTTTTATTTATAAATATTTTTATAGCATTTTACACAGTTTGTAATATGAGTAGTTGCCGAATAATATAAATGAGTCACTTTGTATGTTATTTTTCCTATAAAAGAGTAAAATATTATTGGATTGTCATAACAGTCAAATCATTTGATGCATAAAGCAAATATGCGTTATATCAAATGGGTTACAATTAAAAATTGACCCAGGAAGTGACGCTATTTTGTCCAAAAAAATATATATTTTTAACCTTTGAAATCAATATTTTATTAAACTGATAATTATTTACATGTACTACGTTTTAAAAAAAACACTTTTATTTATAATCAACATATAAATTAATTAAAGGATATGGTTATATAAATATCACAAAATAATTTGTAAATTGTTCAGTTACGGAAAAATATACGAATATATATACGATTTTCTACAAATGACTTTTCAAGTTGTTTTGTCCATTAAACTCTCATTTATTATTCCATTTTCATAAAATATCAGCAAACGAAGCCTCGTTTCATTTACAAATTGCAATCACTTACGGATTAGTTCTGATCTGTGGCGAAAACTTGGTCAGGGGCTGTAAAGCTGATAGATCAATTCAACGGATTATTGGTCATCGTGGATTACAAAGACTCAGTTCAGAAATCAAATCAGTTAACTATAATTACCTGGTACAGATTAAAACTGAACCATCTGAAGCTAAATATACACTTAAAGGGACAATCCCGAATTAAACAGGGGCTCCAAAAAAAAGGCTGAGAATGTATGAAAATAAAACGCCAAAATATAGGGGGGGGGGGTATTTACCTTGTCTCAAAATATTGAGTCGTCTGGACGTGAACGCCAAAACTGCTTTTTCGGACACGTAACCCTTTTAAGATTTCGGGTCAATTGTTTCGTTGGGTGACCTTATAACAGATTACGGTTACTTGAGAGGTTTATGCAGTGAATAACCCATGTGCCGTAGTTGATAGAGAAAGGCAAATTTCAACTACACATTATTTTATAAAAAATTGTTTGGTTTTATCCAGATACCACAAAATACACCTTGGGCTACTGGACTGAAATTCCAGATGAAGACTGGCGGATTTAAGTCGTTTGAAAACGTATCATAAATACTGAAGTAGTTGCTCGGCCCTTGACTCGAATATTTTAAGGGATGTTAACACAAAATTAAGCAATTTTATTCCCAAAACAAATATCGGGATTTGCCCTTTAATACTGGTTATTTTAATGCAAGATCAGTCTGTAATAAGGCATCCGAGCTTGCAGAATTTATTACTGAAAATAAACTGGACATATGTGGCATATCAGAAACATGGTTAAGAAATGAAGATAGAGATTCAGTTACTTGTGGCAGTATAACTTCTAAAAACTATAAGCTTCAATTATCCAATCGAAAGTCTGGAAAGGGTGGCCGATTGGCTGTTGTGTACAAGGTTTCTATGAAATACTGGAATTAATTATATTTAACAGAGGTGATACATTATAATACTGTAAAATTAATTGATCAGGCCAAATCTAAATATGTTAAAAATTGTGTTGAATCTAATAACGGATGTAGAGATATCTGGAAATTCTTTAATTCAACTAAGACAATTCAAAATGAATGCAACTTTCCATTCAACCTTAAGCACGATAATAAAGAACACGATAATCTACAAGACATAACAAATTTTATGAACAACTACTTTACAAATATCACCGATGACATTAAACCTACATATAAACCTCTGACTATCGAACATAAAGACAAACTATCAAAACATTTACAAGAAAAAATACCAATCGACGTTGAATTTACATTTAAACCAATTACATGCATGGATGTATACAATTATTTGACAGCACTGGACATAACTAAAGAAACGGGTACTGATTCTGTTGAGCCCAAAATTTTACGATTATCAAGAGATGTTATTTGTGAATCTCTTACATATATTTTTAATCTTGCTATCTCAAAAAATGTATTTCCTGATTCACTTAAATTTGCCAAAATTATCCCCATACACAAGAAAGGTGAAAAGGATTTGCCGAATAACTATTATTTGTAAAACATATTAGTAAACAAATTATTTCATATTTTGAATGCAATGGACTATTTTATAAACACCAATCCGGTTTCAGAAAACATCATTCATGCGCTACATCATTACTTAGAATGACTGACACGTGGTTAAAGGCAATGGATAGTAATGATATTAACGGAATTCTTTATTTAGATTTCACTAAAGTATTTGATCTCATAAATCACCAGCTTATTCTTGAGAAATTAAAGTTATACAAATTTAGTGCTAATGCAAATAAATTGATGGCACATTACTTATGTAATCGTAAAACAAATGGTAGCGTTATGGTCATGTCACTCAGACCCGACAAAAGTGAAATGCGGGGTTCCACAGAGCTCCAATTTAGGCCCACTCCTCTTTCTAATATTTATTAATGATCTGTCGTTACATGTAGAAAAATGTGATACTGACATATTTGCTGATGATAGTACTATTCATTTTTCAGGAAAAGACCCAATCAGTGTGAAATCAGCTCTACAGACGGTCATAGACAACGTGTTAAAATGGTGTATTGATAATGGGATGGTGTTAAACAGTACAAAGACTAAAGTGATGACGATTGGATCAAAACAATATACAGAAAATAAACAATTGAACTTAAATGGACAAATGATAGAAAATGTTGATGAAACTGTTTTACTGGGGATCAGAGTGGATCGAAATTTACTGTGGGGAAATCAAATTAATAAACTTTCTAAAGCTATAAGCTCTAAAATATATCTCCTATCTAAACTCAAAAAATACCTTCCTCATAAATTGAGAATATTATTTTACAATAGTTATATATTGCCATACTTTGATTATTGCTCGAAACTTGATGTCCTGCATAAATTGCAGAAACGCGCGGCAAGAACAATTTTAGATGAAAAACATGATGCGAGATCAGGACCATTATTTTTAAAACTAAATTGGTTAAATATATATCAAAGGATTAAATTTAATATTGGAATGCTAACGTTTAAAATCATGAAAGAAAAATCACCCGAGTATCTTTTTAATTTATTTGATGAACGCTCTAATTGTACAAATACCGAGTTAACCTTAAGATCTGAAACTCAAAAGAAACTCAACACCCCAAAAGGCAAAAAACACGCAATGACGCGTACTTTTCATTTTTCGGCCTCTAATCTTTGGAACTCCTTACCTCTTCAAATGAAACAAGATTCGTCAACATTTACTTTTAAAAAATACTTAAAAAAAATTGTAAAAGAAAAGTAGATTAACCATGTATATTGTATATAACGTAGCTGTATGTTTTATATCATACTTATTATTACATTTTTGGGGGAGGGTGGGGGGTAGGGGGGGGGGGGCGGGAAGCAATAGATTGTGTACAATACAGCTGCATGTTATATTTTATAATTGGTTTCACATTATTTTTGTTGATTTTGTTTTGGGGGAGGGGGTGGGGAGCATTAGACTGTGTATTTCATAATGATTATTACTTTTTTCTTTTTTTTTCTTTTTTTTTTTTTGGGGGGGGGGGTTGCTTTTGGGGGAGGGGGGGTCTCAATTTGTTTTGTATTTGCATGTTACTAAATATCTATGTATATATATTGTAGTGTAGGGGGAACCCCCTGAAAATTAGTACACTTGTGCTACGGGGACTATCCTCATTAAATAAAGTTATTATTATTATTATTATTTATAGACCTCCTAAAGGAAGTAAATATGGAGGAAGTTTAACACTATTCTGAAAAGAATTTCAACGGCATGCGAGTAATCTGTCTTCATCTTTTGGAAAATTGTTGATAATGGGTGACTTTAATATTCATTTTGAAAGAGACATTCCCGAAGTGAAGTTATTTCAGGACACACTGTTCAGACTCAATCTGGATCAGCTTGGTCATATCTTAGACTTAATAATGACTCCAAACCCACAGCTCCCTCCAATTAACCTGAAGATTCATCCACTGGTATTTTCTGATCACACTCCACTGACTTTTCAAGTAGAGATGAAGAAACTAGAAGCTTTAAAAAAAACTGTAACTTTTAGGAAATTCAAGGATATAGATTTGACATCATTTAAGGAAGATATTATGAGAAGTACATTGTTTAGGACACCTTCAGATGGTATATATGTTCTCGTAGATCAGTACAATACAACACTAAGCGATATGGTCGATACACGTGATTCCTTAAAAACTAGAGTTGTTTTTATCCGGCAGAATACCCCATGGTTTACAGAAGAAATAAGAGAAACAAAACGTGAGCGCAGAAAGAGAATGGCTGTCTAGACAGTTAACTGTCGATATTGATGTTCTACGACATATTCGGAGCAAGATGAACAAACTTTGCCAGGAAGCTTAATCTTCTTATTACACTGGGAACATTTGTGAATGTGGGCATAATATTAAGAAAATATTCCAAATCACAAAATCCTTGATGAATGTGAAACAGGAGTCACAACTCCCATGTCATGAAGACCTAAGGAAGCTTGCTAATGATTTTGTCGACTTCTTCTCCCAAAAGTTCAAAAATATAACAAATGAATTACTTGACCCGTTGTTCGAATACATTTCTTATGCGAACGATATCAACGAGTTACAGGGAGAGAGAGAGAGAGAGAAATGGGGTTTAACGTCCACTCAAGACAAGTAGGTCATTTTGGGACTAACATATGGTTCAATTTTTATTGGGAGCAGTGGGAACGAGTAACAGTCATTTGATCAAATTAGTAGTGAAGATCTACTGAAGTTGATTCTTGGTGGACCCATTACCTACTCAACTATTTAAAGCGTGTTTAGACTGTATGTTGCCGGTGCTAACGAGATTAGTGAATCTTTCAATCTCATCGTGTCTCATGCCAGGGTCCTTGTAGTCTGCCAGCGTAACACCATTGTTGAAAAAAACTGGCTTGGATCAGGATGACCAGGCCAGTTAGTAATCTTCCATATCATAGAACGGGTTATTGTGAAACAACTGGAGAGTCACGTGAGAAATAATGGTTTACCTAAAATTCCACAGTACGGAAACGGCCCTGGTTAAAATTGTTAATGATCTCCTTTGCTCTATGGATGATTCCAGATCCTCCTTTTAAGTGATGCTAGACACGATAAATCAGGATATCTTACTACATCGATTCGCAGATATGTATGGAATATGCGGTTCTGCTTTGGATTAGCTGAATTCTTACTTCAGAAATCGAGCTCAAACTGTATGTTTAGCAGGAATGCTATCTCATCCACAGGAACTAATCACTGGGTTTCCACAGGGATCATAACTGGGACCATTTTTGTACCCTTCATACACATCCTCCTGTTATTTGTAGTTAAGGAATATGATATTAATATGCATATGTATGCGGACGACACACAGATGTATGATTCATTCGGAAAAGGTGACTGTTCTGCTGCTTTGCATTCTCTTGAGAATTGTTTGGAATCAGTTAGAGGCTGGCTGGTAACAAACCACTTAAAACTTATTGATGCCAAGACATGGTTCATTGTGGAATTTCACGACAAAGACATCCAATGTATGTTAAAATTGGATCCGCGAATGTAGCTGAAAAAACTTCAGCTTGGAATATTGGTGTCGTATTGGACAATTCTCTGACTGTATCTGGACATATTAACCGTGTAACACATTCAAGCTATCAGCAACTACTCTAGTTTTTAAGGAAGCACGTGTATCGACCATATCGCTTAGTGTTGTATTGTACGACAACATATATACCATATGAAGGTGTACTAAACAATGTACTTCTCGTAATATCTTCCTTAAATGATGTCAAATCTATATCCTTGAATTTCCTAAAAGTTTTTTTTAAAGCTTCTAGTTTCTTCATCTCTACTTGAAAAGATCCGAGCTTATCTAACTGAAGATGCAGCCTGGTCATTGGTGAGATGCCTAATACTGTCCAAGGTGGACTACCGCTAATGCTTTGTTTTATGGTCTTCCGATTCTCTCCCAAAGAAACTGCAAAGCTAGTGAAGAGAAAGAGGAAATATGACAACGTGACTCCACTTCTAAGGAGCGTGCATTGGTTGCCAGTGAAGTATCGGATCGCATTCAAAATTAATATGATGACATACAAAGCGCTCCATAATCAAGCACCAGACTATATCAAAGAGATGATCACAAAATACAAACCAAACCGAAATCTTAGGTCATCTTCGCTCACTTGTCTTACAGAAAAACGTTCGAAGCTAAAACGTGGAGATCGCGCCTTTTCTGTATCCGCCCCGAAATTATGGAATGCACTACCAAAAAAAATTAGATCAAGCAAGACCGTAAAGATTTTTTAAACCCAAATTAAAAACTCATCTATACAACCAAGCTATCAATATTTAAATGTATATATGTATTATAATTTGACATATGTCGAGCAATGTGATATGATGATTGTGAAGCACTTAGAGCATCTTGGGTCGATTAGGCGCTATATAAATGTTTTGTTATTAAATTATTATTATATTATTTTAACATTTTTTTGTCACTTTAAATAGTGTAATTTTGGCAAAGACTGTATTTTTAGCATCCAAAACAAATTTCGTTTGACTAGAATGGAAACACTTTTGACACGGGCCGTCGTTCTCTGCGGTTGTCAGACTTAATGAAAAGCAAAAGCGTACGACCGTACCTCGATGAAGAACGCGGCCTGGCGCGTTAAATGATTTGAATTGCAGTGAAGATCATCGACGTTTCGAAATGGCGGCAGCGGGTCCTCCCGCGGCCACGTTTGTCCGATGGCCGGCAGCTAAGAATAACCAGGACTGGGAGTCGCAGCCGTGAGGCCCCGTCTCCTCAAACGCAGACCCGACAATCGACGTAGCGGAGTGCGGGAGGAGCACGGAAGGGAAGCTCTTCGTTCCGTTCTCGCCTGAGTATCTGGTTTGGGGTGCGTAGCTAGGCGTCTTTCGGGGCGCACGTACTCCCTACACCTTTCCGACTCCCTACACCTCGGCGGTTCGGCAATTGTGGAGTGGGACAGGTGTGCTCAACAGGGTCCGGAACCGTTCCTCCGGCTGTGGCTAGATAGTAGATAGGGGCAGTGGGAATCTCGTTAATCCATCCATGCGCGTCACTACATGACGAGGCATTTGGCTATCTTAAGAGATTCATAGTCACTCCCGCCGTTTATCTGCGCTTCCGTAAATTTCTTTACCGTGACATTCAGGGCACTGGGCATAAATCACGTTCCGTCAAGACCGATATCCGGCCTACGAGACGCTATGTTTTTACTAAACAGTCGGATCCCCCGCTCTCGAGGAATTACAGTATCTGGAAGTCCTCGGGTTGGCCAAGTGCCCGTCTCGGAGTCGAGAGAGTCTAGAAAGGATGATGCGTGGCTGTGCACGCACTCGAGGAATTTATGTGCCTACCCGTCACACTAGGATGGAAATACTTTTGACACGGGCCGTTTTTTTCGCCGACAGTCAGACTTAATAAAAAGCAAAAGCGTACGACCGTAGGCGTTGCATCACTCGGCTAGTTGCGATGTGAATTGCTGTGAAGATCATCGACGTCTCGAACGCACATGACGGCAGCCGGTCCTTCCGTGGCCAAGTTTGTCCGAGGGCTGGCCGGTAAGAGTAAGAAAGGGGGAGGGGGTATTTATTGGCTACACGGTGCTTTCTCTTGATTTGGCAATTGTTCATATTTTACAATGTCTATTTTCTGTCTTGTCCGCAGGTTTATCTTGTTTGCAGATTTTTGTTTTGCGTGTGGTGCGGCCCTCCTGCACTTACTATTAGAATGATCACTAATAACTTTTACGTCTGTAGAAATTATCTCAATCCTTTCATAATTTTCTTCTCCGGGCTATCATCCCGATCTTTATCGTTTCTTTCATAGTTTTCACCGATATTTGGCTCTTCATCCCAGCCAACAGTGACTGAATATTGCCAATTTTAACCATCTAACCTTTTCATTCTTAAATCCATATTGGTAAATACTTAAACAATTTGGTTCATAATAGTTCAATCATCTGGTAAATCCATAAAACTATCGAAAGACATCTTAAATGTTCACTAGAATGATTAAACATACAAGTCTAAATACACCACGGGTGGCTGACTCCCCTTCACGGTCGGCTTATCTTCACAGCTCGTCTTAAACACGCCCACTCTCTTCAAAAATACCAGTCTGTGGAGGCTTAAAGGCTACTAAACTTGATTACCCAATCAACAACATTAATCTTCTGGCCCCTGGCACAGTGGCACTATGGGTGATGTGGGGTCGTGGGCAAGTTTCCGCTTCGATGCTTCACGCACTTGTTGTTGTGGTTGTCCCTTCCAGCTTTCAATATGCAGCTTCCGCGAATCAATTACTGTGTGACATCATAAAAAACAGTGGCACCAATGTGCTAATTAGCTGATGAGATAATAGATTGTTTAATTGATTGTTCTAAATTATAATGCTATCATAGGAAATGTGAAAATGACGCATTGTCGTTTTGGTCGCCATTTTAATAAAACAAATTCGTCGTGCAAGTACATATGGGTGTACGTGAATAGCTGTAAACTGAAATGGCGGCGACTTCCTGGTCGAGGTTGCATGGCGTTTTATCAGAAAATCCTGTTGTGTGCATAGTTAAAGTCAAAACTTACGAAATTATCGCTGGTCTCAACTGAACAAATCTGAATAGGCTAACGGAACAATAGAACAAGGTCACCTTGATGTTTGCAAATACGTAAGACAATACGAACATACCATGATTCAACTGAAAGTTGATATACATGAATACTATCTACATTCAAGTTAAACCAACTGTGTCTATATATTTGCTAAGTCTTACTCCGAGTTGAATAAACTAAATGGTTTATTGT
Source organism: Patella pellucida (assembly GCA_917208275.1). NCBI lineage: Eukaryota > Metazoa > Mollusca > Gastropoda > Patellidae > Patella > Patella pellucida. The sequence continues at coordinate 53,536,755 of OU795043.1, forward strand.
CATAAAAAAAACCAACGGCAGGTTAACAGTGTGTAATTAGATCTTTGTGGAAATACTCTTGTTAAGTCATTATAGGTGTCATACAGATGCACATACATCCCAGGTAAATTTAAAGACATACTATAAACTAAGATAGCATTACATTACTTAATTACAATTCTCAGTAGGGGGATGGCTATGACTTACTGTGTAACATTGTGAGTATAGCCATTGCCAATATTTTAATGTACCTAGAATTTTATACACCACCTCTATTGTATCCATATATTTAAAGCATGTTACAAATAATATATTCATTTAAGAGAAATTATGTCATTTCGAAATTAACATATCGTACAATTCATATTCATTCGACGATCGATCTCCTATTTACAAAACTATGAATTATGCGAACTACAGTATAAACATGGTCTAGAAAAGAAACTCTATTTAGGGTACATTGAGGTCAAGAGACTACAGGGTACATTATGGTTTATAGACTATAGGAGCTACAGGGTACATCGAAGTACAGGATACATCATGGTTTAGACACTCTATCCGAACTATAGTGTACATGGTTGTTTAGATAGACTCTATCCGAAGTACAGGATACATCATGGTTTAGAGGCGCAATACGAACTACAGAATACATCATGGTTTAGAGACTCAATACGAACTATAGGGTACATCATAGCTTAGACTCTCTATCTGAACTTCTGGGTACATCGTGGTTTAGAGAAACTCGACCCACGGTCCGTCCCTGGTAACATCAAGACCGATATTTACCGCGGGTTCAGTTAAAACAAAATGGTCGATATTATTATTTCGGTCGCCATTTTGAAAAAAAACAAAATGGCGGGTATTATCGGATTGACTCTTATACTGCAACTCTAAAACCCATACAATGACATTAATAAACACATAACTTGTGAAAACTCGAACATTTCTCATTTTGGCGTCCATTTTGGAAATGTTTCTACATATTCCGTCTTCAGCACCCCCGAATACCTCCAGAAAACAACATTCAACAACAGAACAGCAAATAAATGGCCTGTTTGTTATGGGATTTTGTTTTGAAACATACCAAACTTTGACTCGATTATTTTTAAAACTTACGTTGGTGAATTAAGTGACTTCAAGCGGACACTGCTCGGTCTTGACTTGATTATTCTTAAATCTTACGTTGGTGGTTAAGTGGCTTCAAGCGGACACAGCTCGGTCAATTGTTGCGCGATTCAAACAAAATATAAGTCAAGGTATTGATTAGGAAAATGTGAAAATAGTAATAACTGAGTTTTTCAAAATTTCCCCATCGCGACTCATTATGGCATGACGGGTTACATATGCATTTTACATATTGAAACTTGGTGTGGACGCCCGTCCAGAGATTTAATATCTTGTAAATAACGCACTGTCCTGTATTTGTAATGAAATATATAGGTTGCTCAGATAATATAATGTTCTCTACGTATTGTTGTCTAATTGTAAGTGCAAGAGGACCTCAAACACAAAAATCTACAAGATAAACCTGCGGACAAGACAGAAAATAGACATAGCGAAATATAAACAATTATCAAATCAAGAGAAAGCACCGTGTAGCCAATAAATACCCCCCCCCCTTCTTATTCTTACCTGCCAGCCCACGGGAGGACCGGCTGCCGTCATGTGCGTTCGAGACGTCGATGATCTTCACAGCAATTCACATCACAACTAGCCGAGTGATGCAACGCCTACGGTCGTACGCTTTCGCTTTTTATTAAGTCTGACTGTCGGCGAAAAAGACGGCCCGTGTCAAAAGTGTCTCCATCCTAGTGTGACCGGTAGGCACATAAACTCCTCGAGTGCGCGCACAGACTCCGAGACGAGCACTCGGCCGGCCCGAGGAATTCCAGGTACTGTAATTCCTCGAGAGCGTGACTCGGCCAAGAATAAAATAAAACCAAGTACGAACAATCCAAACCATTAGACAAAATTCGAAGCCACACAGGAACGGCTCGATTAGAACTGGCACGGCCCGGGGGATCCGACTGTTTAGTAAAAACATAGCGTCTCGTAGGCCGGAGATCGGTGTTGACGGAACGTGATTTATGCCCAGTGCCCTGAATGTCACGGTGAAGAAATTTACGGAAGCGCGGAAAAACGGCCGGAGTGACTATGAATCTCTTAAGGTAGCCAAATGCCTCGTCATGTAGTGACGCTCATGAATGGATTAGCGAGATTCCCACTGCCCCTACTATCTAGCCACAGCCGGAGGAACGGTTCCGGGCCCTGTTGTGCACACCTGTCCCGCGGGACTTGTTCGGATGGTTAGACTAGTCGGACCCCACTCCACAATTCCTGAACCGCCAAGGTCCGACTGGTAATTCGGCGATGGGCTCTTCCCGCTTCGCGCGCCGCTACTGATGGAATCCCGGTTGATTTTTTTTACTCCGGTTAGTGATATGCTTAAATTCAGCAGGTAATCCGCTCGATCAGAGGCCGATGAGAAAAGGAGATGGCGGAGTTGGAAAGGTGTAGGGAGTACGTGCGCCCGGAAAGACGCCTAGCCACGCACCCCGAACCAGTTCTGTGAGCCACCGGAGACATACTCAGGCGAGAACGGAACGGAAAGCTTCCCTTCCGTGCTCCTCCCGCACTCCGCTACGTCGATTGTCAGGTCTGCGTTTGGGGAGACGGGGCCTCACGACTGCGACTCCCAGTCCTGGTTATTCTTAGCTTCCGGCCATCGGACGGAGGACCCGCTGCCGCCATATGCGTTCGAGACGTCGATGATCTTCACTGAAATTCACACCATTTAACGCACCAGGCCGCTTTCTTCATCGAGGTACGGTCGTACGCTTTTGTTTTTCATTAAGTCTGACAGCCGCTGAGAACGACGGCCCGTGTCAAAAGTGTTTCCATTCTAGCCCGCACGGTCACGCATCATCCTCTTTAGACCCCGAGACGGGCACTCGGCCGGCCCGAGGACTTCCAGCTTGAGACGGCCAGGCACTGAAATTCCTCGAGCGCACAACTCGGCCGCGAAGCCATGCATCGACTGTCTCAAGGAATGACAGCCCCGACCGTCTCTTTCCCTGCCCTCTCTCTCCTTCCAACTCCGAGACGGCCAGTCGGTCGGCCCCAGGTATTACCACCCGAGACGGGAAGGCACTGAAATTCCTCGAGAGGGAGAGAGCGCAACTAGGCCGCCAAGTCACACACATTGATTCATGTTAAATGATCATTGGAATCAAATATAATTTCAAACGAAATTTGTTTTGGATGCTAAAATTACCGTTTTTGCCAAAATTACATTATTTAAAGTGACAAAAAAATGTTAAAATAATAATTTAATAATGAGACATTTATATAGCGCCTAATCGTCCCAAGATGCTCTTAAGTGCTTCACAATCGTGATATCACATTGCTCGACATATGTCAAATTACAATACATATATACATTTAATAATTGATACGCTTGTTTGTATAGATGAGTTTTTAATTTGATTTTTAAAATGTCTACGGTCTTGCTTGATCTAATTAATGTTGGTAGTGCATTCCATAATGTCGGGGCGGATACAGAAAAGGCGCGATCTCCACGTTTCAGCTTCGAACGTTTTTCTGTAAGACGAGTGAGCGAAGTTGATCTAAGATTTCGATTTGGATTGTATTTTGTGATCATCTCTTTGATATAGTCTGGTGCTTGATTATGGAGCGCCTTGTATGTCATCATATTAATTTTGAATATGATCCGATACTTCACTGGCAACCAATGCAAGCTTTGCAGTTTGTTTAGAAACAAAGCATTAGCGGTAGTCCAGCTTGGACAGTATTAGGGGGTTGGGATGGCCTAGTGGTCTAGAGTGTCGCGCTTCGACCTCTAGCTGGCCGGCCACCTCTGGCTTGCGGCTGTGGTTTCGAGCCCCGGTGTGAGCATATGTGGTATGGAGATAGGGGCGCCTTCTCAACCTCGTGGGTTTCCTCCGGGCTCTCCGGTTTCCTCCCACTGCTAAAGACCCCTCCGCGCAAGCGAATTATTGAAATAAAAATAAACCATGTGTTAGTCCCGAAATGACCTAGTTGTGTTGAGTGGACGTTAAACCCCATTTCTCTCTCTCTCTCTGGACAGTATTAGGCATCTCACCAATGACAAGGCTGCATCTTCAGTCAGAGAAGCTCGGATCTGACCAATCTTGCATAGTTGCTGATAGCATGAATGTGTTACACAGTTAATATGTTCAGATACAGTCAGGGAATTGTCCAATATGACACCAATATTCCAAGCTGAAGTTTTTTCATCTACATTCGCGGATCCAATTTTAACAGACATTGGATGTCTTTGTCGTGAAATTCCAACCACAATGAACCCTGTCTTGGCATCATTAAGTTTTAAGTGGTTTGTTACCAGCCAGCCTCTAACAGATTCCAAACAATTCTCAAGAGTATGCAAAACAGCAGAACAGTCACCTTTTCCGAATGAATCATAGATCTGTGTGTCGTCCGCATGCATATGCATATTACTATCATATTCCTGAACTACAGTAAACAGGGGGATGTGTATGAAGGGTACGAAAATGGTCCCAGTAGTGATCCCTTTGGAAACCCAGTGATTAGTTCTTGTGGATGAGATAGCATTCAGCTAATTCAAAGCAGAACCGCATATTCCATACATATCTTCGAATATATGTAGTAAGATATCCTGATTTATCTTGTCAAAGACGGCGCTTTGATCTAGCATCACTCAAAAGGAGGATCTGGAATCACCCATAGAGCAAAGGAGATCATTTACAATTTTAACCAGGACCGTTTCCGTACTGTGGAATTTTAGGTAAACCATTATTTATCACGTGACTCTCTAGTTGTTCTACAATAACCCGTTCTATGATTTTTAATACATATGGAAGATTACTTACTGGCCTATAGTTCTTAAGGTCATCCTGATCAAAGCCAGTTTTTTTCAACAATGGTGTTACGCTGGCAGACTTTAAGGACCCTGGCATGATACACGATGAGATTGAAAGATTCACTTATCTCGTTAGCACCGACAACAGACAGTCTAAACACGCTTTAAGTAGTTGCGTAGGTAATGGGTCCATCAAGAATCAACTTCAGTAGATCTTAACTACTAATTTGATCAAATAACTGGAACTCGTTCCCACTGCTCCCAATAAAAATTGAACCATATGTTAGTCCCAAAATGACCTAGTTGTCTTGAGTGGACGTTAAACCCCATACCTCTATCTCTCTCGCTCTCTCTCTCTGTAACTCGTTGATATCGTTCGCATAAGAAATGTATTCGAACAACCGGTCAAGTAATTCATTTGTTATATTCTTGAACTTTTGGGAGAAGAAGTCGTCAAAATCATTAGCAAGCTTCCTTAGGTCTTCATGACATGGGAGTTGTAACTCCTGTTTCACATTCATCAAGGATTTTGTGATTTACAATATTATGCCCACATTCACATGTCTTAGAACATCAATATCGACAGTTAACCGTCTATTTTTTTATCTTTTCAGACTTTCATTCTGTTCATTCCTTCAATGTGTTTAAATGTTTATCTTATCGAGGTTTATTTAATCTCATGTACATAGCGCTCTTGAGCAACTAGTTAGTTGGATATTCAGCGCTTTATAAATAGATTATTATTATTATTATTACTTGAAAAGTCAGTGGAGTGTGATCAGAAAATACCGGTGGATAAATCTAAGATATGACCAAGCTTATGTGTTGGGAATCCAATATGCTGATCCAGATTGAGTCCGAACAGTCTGTCCTTAAATAACTTCACTTCAGGAATGTCTCTTTCAAAATGAATATTAAAGTCACTCATTATCAACAATTTTCCAAAAGATGATGACAGATTACTCGGAATAGTGTTAAACTTCCTCCATATTTACTTCCTTTAGGTCTATAATAGATGCAGAGTCTAATTGTATCACCTCTGTTAAATATAATTAATTCCAGTATTTCATAGAAGCCTTGTACACAACAGCCAATCGGCCACCCCTCCCAGATTTTCGATTGGATAATTGAAGCTTATAGTCTTTCGGAGTTATACTGCCACAGGTAACTGAATCTCTATCTTCAGTTGTTAACCATGTTTCTGATATGCTACATATGTCCAGTTTATTTTCAGTAATAAAAGCCTAAAATGGATTCTACACGTACCACTACAGATACAGACAAATAAATTCTGCAAGCTCAGATGCCTAATTACAGACTGATCTTGCATTCAAATAACCAGTATTAAGTGTATATTTAGCTTCAGATGGTTAAGTTTTAATATGTACCAGGTTATTATAGTTAACTGATTTGATTTCTGAACGGAGTCTTTGTAATCCATGATGACAAATAATCCGTTTAATCGATCTCACCTTATGACTACCAGCTTTACAGCCTCTGACACATTTCTTGATGTGAAGTTCACCAAGTTTTCGCCACAGATCAGAACTAATCCGTTGAGATGAGCAATATTTAATTGCTGAAATTTTATGAAAATGGAATAATAATTAAGAGTTTAATGGACAAAAAAACTTAAAAAGTCACTTGTAAAAAATCGTATATTTCTCCGCAACTGAACAATTTACAAATTATTTTGTGATATTTATATAACCATATCCTTTTAATTAATTTATATGTTGATTACAAATAAAAGTTACTTTTTTAAAACGTAGTAAATAATTATCAGTTTAATAAAATATTGATTTCAAAGGTTAATTTTTTTTTGGACAAAATAGCGTCACTTCCTGGCTCAATTTTTAATTGTATCCCATTTGATATAACACATATTTTGCTTTATGCATCAAATGATTTTACTGTTATGACAATCCAATAATATTTTACTCTTTTATAGGAAAATAACATACAAAGTGACTAATTTATATTATTCGGCAACTACTCTTAGTACAAAGTGTGTAAAATGCTATAGAAAATATTCGTAGATTTGTCTCCGGCTATGCAACAACTTTTAATTGATAATTGAAAACTTAAATTGATAATTGAAAACTTAAATTGATATTTGAAAACCTGAATTGATAATTGAAAACCTGAATTGATAATTGAAGCTTAAATTGATAATTTAAGCTTATAATTGAAGCTTACATTGATAATTGATAATTTAAGCTCAAATCGATAATTGATAATTTAAGCTTAAATCGATAATTTGAGCTTAAATCGATAATTTGAGCTTAAATCGATAATTTTAGCTTAAATCGATAATTTTAGCTTAAATCGATAATTTTAGCTTAAATCGATAATTTAAGCTTAAATCGATAATTTAAGCTTAAATCGATAATTTAAGCTTAAATCGATAATTTAAGCTTAAATCGATAATTTAAGCTTAAATCGATAATTTAAGCTTAAATCGATAATCTAAAATTTAAAACTTAAATTGATTATTTAAAACTTAAATTAAAACTTAAATTGATTATTTAAAACTTAAATTGATTATTTAAAACTTAAATTGATTATTTAAAACTTAAATTGATTATTTAAAACTTAAATTGATTATTTAAAACTTAACTTGATAATTTAAAACTTAAATTCTTTATTTAAAACTTAAATTCTTTATTTAAAACTTAAATTCTTTATTTAAAACTTAAATTCTTTATTTAAAACTTAAATTCTTTATTTAAAACTTAAATTCTTTATTTAAAACTTACATTCTTTATTTAAAACGTAAATTCTTTATTTAAAACTTAAATCATATTTGTTCCACCTCTTAAGTTTATAATTTTTAATTTTAAGTTAACAATTTTTATGATATAATACTCATATTACTGATTTTACATGCACACATTAACTCCCCAGGTATATAAACCTTATACAACATCCCTATTTTCAACCTTCCTGGTCTATATGTACATGTAGAAGAGTAAGATGTCGACCATGGGTAGATACATGTGTTATCTTATTATAGTTATTTTACTGGCGGTACAAATAAGGTATATGCAAGGTAACGTAGCAACTGTTTTTTATCTTTATTTTATATTATTTAACATAATTAATATACTTTTATAGCCATCCATAAATCTCTGCTTGGTGGATAGAGGTGTAGTCGGTTATTGTGCTAATTCCTGTTCACGGAGGCTGAATAGAAATAAACAGACATCCCACAATTTAATGCCCCCGTCAGACCGAGTGGCGTTCTTACTGCGCTGCTGTGACTAGAAAATTTACAAGGTCGACGGTAAACGTAAACACAACGCTTGAAAATGTCCCAAAACTTAAAAACTTGAAAGAAGTCGCGTTCTTTACCTCGTCAGACCTGGGTGGCGTCTTTACTGCGCTGCCACAACGACGGAATATGGCTCCAGAGCCCGTCAAGATCGCCAAAAGTGTGGTGGAAACGCCAGATGTCGCGCTGTGGTCTCGATGGTCGCAAATGATCGCCGAGTCACGGCGTTTGTTTTAAGCATGTTCAAAACAAACGCCAAGGTTCTGCGATCTGCCCTTGAAAGATGTGAAAACAAAATTCTTTTTTTTTAAGTTTGTGATATTTTGGGACATTTCCGTACGTTAGGTTCACGTTTGTGCATTTTCTGATCGCAGTACGTTCTCTGCAGCGCAGTAAGGACGCCACCCCATCTGACGGTGAATAGGCGATCATTCACGACCATGGAGACCACAGCACGGTTTCTGGCGTGTTTCTACCACGATTTTACCGCGCCTATTGCGATCTTGACGGGCTCTTCGGCCCTTTTCCGTCGTCGTAGCGTCGTAGTCAGTACGTCTCAACAGTCTGACAAGGGTATTAGATCGCAGAACCTTGGCGTTTGTTTTAAACATGCCAAAAATAAACGCCGTGACTCGGCGATCATTGGCGACCATGGTGACCCCAGCTTATGGCGATCTTAATGCGCTCTAAACTCGTTGTCCATACCCGTAGCGTCGTAGTAAGGACGCTACTCCGGTCTGACGGGGGTATTAGATAAAATAAAGGCAAATACATTAGTGGTGGGTTTCAATAAACGAATTTGAATACGACGTACTGTTTATATGTATAGGATATTAACCTATCCGAGGTTGTTATATTATATAACCCGAGGGCGCAGCTAAAGGGTTTTATAATATATCAACTGAGGGATAATGGGTTTATATCTGACATATACAACGCCCACCCTTAAATTTAAATGGACTCTTCCATTAATATTTAACAATGATTGGATAACGGCTGGGTAGTTTCCGCCAAATAACGAACATTACGGAATTAATCACGTGCAATTACGAAATGGTATTTTTGTAAACACAGCGCCATTTTGAAGAATTGAATTCATACAAAAACAAAATTGATAGTAATACGAAGTCAGACGCATAACCAATCCCTTTTAGCCAACATACTGACGATGGAATTGGCGTGAATGCAACTATCGATGAGGATCTATCCAAAGCCTAAAGAAAATTTGGATCAAAAGACATTCTTTTCCGATAATTCTGACAGTGAACTACGATTGAAGGTTTTTGATATGTTTTATAAACAGAAGGATTTGACCGACTGTTTTCAATGCATGGACTATACCCAAAAATAGTTTATAATGGAAATCTTGGGCGATAAATACTTTCAAGTCTAGGAGTGTGTGGACGGAAAGTAGATTCTGAAAGACATGGATAACAGATTTAAATATGCTGATAAGTACGTCGTCTATTTCTGTCTTGAATGTTTCAAACTGTTCCATAATAATTTTAATTGTCAAAATAATAAAAAATTTAATTCTGTGTTTTTTGTATTATTTTTATTATCAGCGGTTGATCGACCTGAGATGACGTCATTAGCGGTTGATATGAAATATCAACCTGTCACGACGTCATCAGTGGTTGATATGAACAGAATATCAAACTATGATGACGTCATGACAGGTTGTTATGAGATATAACTGCTATGCACATCAAAGAGAAAACTACCGCCAGTTGTATATATACAGATAATTAACCATATACTTTCAATAGATTAGAAAATTTATATTAAATATTAAATATTAAACTCCAATAGAATATCACAATTTCAGTAAATACATTAGTGTGCACGTAAAAAATCCCCTGGAAGAAAATTTATATTAAATATTACACACCCATATAATATCATCAAACTTTCAGTTAATACACTAGTGTACACGTAAAAGATCTCCTGGTAGTTGAGATTTAATATAAGAATAGGCTGTGCCGCATGTCCGTCTTTATTAGCACATTCAGGAGAGAGCAGAATTACATTGGTCGCCGTTTCAATTTGTTTTAAAGTGGTATTTAGGTCGTTAGCTAAATTGTCCAGGAGAACCACACTAGCCCAGAGGTTAAGAATAAAAATATCTTATAAAACAGTCAAGAAAATATGACATTTTCACTTTTTAAAAGTGGTATTAAGGTCGTATCTGGATTTCGCGAAATTGTCCAGGAGAACCAAACTAACCCAGAGGTTAAGAATTAAAATATCTTATAAAACAGTCAAGAAAATATGACATTTTCACTTTTTTATTGGCTTAGAAATACGACTACCAGATGAAAACATGCGAACAAAAATATCGTTCTGAAGAAGCAAACAATTGAGTTTCGTTAAATATGCCAGACACGACCTTTTGACTCCCCACCGACGTAAAGAGATAGAAGTACTCCTTAAAAAGTTAAAAAATAGATAATGTAAAGGAATTTGTATCCCTTAAATTAGCAAAATTGTTCTGAAAACAGTCAAAATGTATATTTAGGAGATAAACACTTCATGTTTTGCATTTAGAGGGGTGTTATTGTCCAATAGACATGTCCTGAGATCATTAGGACCCAAGACGCGTAGCGTCGCGGGTTCTAATGTAAAATCTCAGGACATGTCTATTGGACAATAACACCCCTCTAAATGCAAAACATGAAGTGTTTATCGACATTGTAACATGCTATTTTCGATTTTAAAAGAAAATACTAAAACAGAGGGAGGTTATTGTCCAATAGATGGTGTCTAATTGACCAATCAAAATGCGAGGTTTACTCTTAGCATGTTACAATGGCTGATCACAATCATTAGAAAGAAAGTAAAAAACCATAGTGTATGGAAACAGTCGAAATGTATATTTATAAGTAATTTATCAGACTTCGAGTTTAGTTTAAAAAGTGTTGGTAAGATTGAAATTTAAGAAGACCTTTAGAGTCTAATAGATTACACCATGCGTGACACACTGACTGCTAACACGGGTTTTAAAAACAAAAGTTGTAAGATTGAAATTTAAGAAGGCCTTAGTCTCTTAGTGTAGCATAGATTACGTCATGTGTGACACGCTAACTGCCAACTGAGCAAACTCGATAGCAGGTCATGTCATTGACCTTATACCCTCTACGAAATGTATACGGTATGCATAATGTTAAATCCGACTGGATGATGGAATATGTAACGCTGATTGTTTATTATTATTGTAGCAACAGTACTGGACTGAGAGATGGGGTTTTACGTCCAGTCGACACAAATTAGGTCATTTCGGAACTAACATATGGCACAATTGTATTTCAATACTTCGCTTGCGCGTAGGGGTCTTTAGCACGAGGCTGGACAAGCGACCGTACTCCTTGTCACGTAAAGCCGAGGAATCGAAACCATGCCAACTGACTCAATGACAGACCTTACGATGATCTAGAAAGTTGATTATTAGTTTGTTGTGTTAATGATATGTCTGTAATAGCGAAATGTTAAATGTTTTATTTTCTGACTACAAAAATTATATAAACTACCATTTAGACATTGATTTACACACAGGCGAACAATCAACCATCAAAGAACCTCGGATGGCTGGGGATATAAGACAATGAAAAGACGAACCGCCATTTATTGATTTAATTTAAAAATGGCGAAGTACCATTGTTTCGATAATAAACGATCTCAACCACATAACTTCGCCCAGAATCAAATTAATATGAATGGAACTAATATTATCTATTTTACGTTATCTATTCTTGAACTATTAAAACAAGGGCGCCCAGCTCTTTATTTAAATCTTACATAATGTATCTTTAATAAATGTATAAATAAAAGTTTACATTTTTTACCAGATTTGTTGCCCTTTGACACTTGTGTGGACGCCCAATGATTACGTCACGAGTTTCAATGTCATGTATATAACGCACTGCACTGTGTGTGTAATGAAATATATAGGTTGCTCAGATAACTTAATGTTCTCTACGTGTCGTTGTCTTATAGTAAGTGCAAGAGGACCGCACTACGAGCAAAACAAAAAGCTACAAGATAAACCTGCCCACAAGACAGAACATAGACATTGCAAAAAATAAAAAATTATCAAATCAAGAGAAAACACCGTCTACCCAATGCATACCCCCCCCCCTTTCTTCTGTTACAGGTATAAAGGTAAACGGTCAATAATTTGAGTAATATAAACAATGAACCTGCCTCCTTTTTTTATTTACAGCTGAAACATACAGTCTATCAGGATCAGCGTCGTATGGTGTTGAAGGTGAAGATTATAATTTTACATGTCAGATAACTGGTAGTATTTCGGTCAGCAGATATGTTATGAGGTTTACCAGAAACAACATCATACGCTGTAGACTAGGACCAAATTGTGTACCTATATATTTATCTGAACCTACCAGATATACATGTGGTTGTATCAATGGTGACCTCAAACTACTGTATTTTAATATAACTAATGTTACATCAACTGATGCTGGTGTCTGGACCTGTGGAGACGACTCTGATACTGACATCAGTTCACCTTTAACTCTTCCTATTTCTAGTAAGTTGATACAATAATAAATCTGTACATTATGCCTACCTTCAACAATAATCCATTTTTTTTATCAATCCATCATGAAATAACATTTTCTGATTTTTATATTAGTGCTTGGAATGTCTGTACCTAATTCACACCCAAAACGACCACGGTCTATTGGCATGCCCAATGAATGAATGAAATGGGGTTTAACGTCCTACGCTTAAGCACCGTACCTGGGCTAATTGAAGACGGGCATACGCCACAGTGTGCAATGAGGGAAATTTTGCCCGGGCAGCGGCGCTACGGCCTACTCTTATATCGAATTCCAACTGCCAAGGGATCTTTTACGTGCACTCCAATTTGTACACGGGACCTCGGTTTTTCGTCCCATCCGAACGACTAGGCAGCTGTCCTTGTCAGGCCCTCCTTCTGCATCACTGACAAGGGGAAATCACGCCGGAAAATCGAGATAAACTTTCTCGGCCAATGCAGGGATCGAACACTCAACCTCCAGGCTAGCGAACCAGCGCCTTATCCACTCGCATTTGGTTGTGGCCATCTCGATTCCCATGCGGGAGGGTTGGGCGGCTGAATGGTTAGCTTGTGCGCGCTGTATCATAAAGCCTGTCATACTGGCGTGGTTTCAAATCCCCGATTGTAAGTGGCAAGTAGTAGGGTCGCCTTTCCAACCTGGTAGGTTTTATCAGGTCCTCCAGTTTCCTCCCACTGCTACGGACCCATATGCGCCAGCGAATTATTGAAATAAAATCAAAACCATGTGTTAGTCCCGAAATTGCATAGTTTGTGTCGAGTGGATGTCAAACCACATTTCTCTCTCTCACTCTTTCTCGATTTCCATGCACAATAACACAAACCAAATAATTGAATTTTATGTTTGTAAAACAGACCAACCAGCTTAAATCGATAATTTAAAACTTTAAATGATAATTTAAAACTTAAAGTAATAATTAAAATTTAAAACTTAACGTTATAAATTAAAATTTAAAACTGAAATTGATAATGCAAAGGGAATTTAAATCCCTTAAATTAATAACATTGTTCTGAAAACAGTCAAAATGTATATCGGCTGATCACAATAATTATAAAGTAAAATAACAATTTTGAATTTAAGATGGCGTCTAGAGTCTAATAGATTACATCATGCGTGACACGCTGACTGCTATCTAAGCAAAAAGGGTGTAAAAAGTATTGCGCAATTGAAATTTAAGAAGAAGGCCTTAGTTCCTTAGTGTCTGATAGATTACATCTTGTGTGACACCATTGGCCCCGTTCTTCAAAACGATTGTAAGCCTACAATAGTTGTAAGTCACTTTATTATACATAGTGACTTGCAACTATTGTAGCCTTGCAGGCTTACAATCGTTTTGAGGAACGGGGCCCTGACTGCTAACTGAGCGAACTCGATAGCAGGTTATATGATCGACCTATTATGCTCCACGAAATGTATAAATAGCGCTTAACGGTTTGCATAATGTTAAATTCAACTGGATGATGGAAGATGTAACGCTGATTGTTTATGAATAAGGACATCATTAAGTTGATATAATCGTATTTATATATTCCAGTTTCTCCAAGAGAAAACACAATAACCAAGAGAAACATCACTAATATAATAAATACAACAATTAATCTAGAAGTTGATATAATCGCTAACCCTACGCCAACCTTCACCTGGTACCATACACCTACCAGACAGCTAATATATACAGCTAAAACACAACAACTATCAACTTTAAACTATAAATCAACAGTAGAGATAACTCTAAACTCTACTCTATTTGGTGATTATATAGTATCTGTAGACAATGGTATTGGTGTTCAGAACTTCACTATTACAGTTATTGATGGAGGTACAGACAATTAAAAATCAATTTTAGTGTTCAGATAATATAATATATTGGTAACTTAATTATTATTATTATTATTATTATTATTACAAACATTTGTTATAGCCCCTCTTTCACATACACGTGTTCAGAGGTGCTTTATTTATAATTAAGGGCGTTGAGTAGTCTAACTTTTCAACACTAATCTCATTAAAACTCTGCACACTTGTTCCATATGTAATTAAACCCAGAGGATATGTAACAGTCAGAACGTTTATTGTGTAATAATGGCGGTACAAGCGGAGAGAGAAAGACTATTTATAGCAAACAAAAAGGTTTCCCCCGACCATATCAGTTCTTTAATAAATTATGACGTCGTATACACCGTTCACGTCATCCGCTGTAAACAATCATGTCGTGTCACGCAGCAGTTTTTTGACACTATATCATTCACGCCTATGTAGATATGACGTCAGAAGGAATTCCCTCTGCCATCTGTTCATTATTTACCTTCAAACGAGATTTTGTGATTTTGGGTCAATTCTTTGAATACGTCAACAAAACGTTTTATACCTTGTGGCACTAACGAGGGTGTTGGATTTAGCCAGGAAGATCTCCGGGGGTTACTCCTTGTCAGTTGTGAAGGACGCTTAAAGATGGAATTAGAAGACAAGTTTCCACACTTGTTCTCCTAAAAATATAATGCATGGCGTATTCCCTTCTTTATTAGCCTGGTTGGTACTACATAACTCGTAGATGTTTAATCTCAATTCATTTCATTTAATTTCGACCCCGGAATTTTCTCCTTGTCGGTTGTGAAGGACGTTTAAAGATGGAATTGGATAACAAGTTTTCCGGCTTGGTCTCCTGCATGCGGTATTCCCTTCTTTATTAGCCCGGTTGATACCACAGAACACGTTGATATTTAATCTCAGTTCATTTCATTTCATTTCGATCAAAAGGCCCTTATAATGTAGGACGGTTGCTGCATTATTATAATTGCGACCACGGCTCATGATAGGTCTGGAAGTATGAATGCCATTGTATTAGGTCTAAGGTACGAGTTCCTCAATGTAGAGACAGAAAAATCACTTAGTACCAACATGAATTCAGAGATCCCGTAAACGTGTATTTGGATAATAAACTCGATCATATTATGACAATTGGGTTTGAATTTCCATGCCAAATCGGTATCCATTTCGGATTTTGGTAAATTAGACCCATATATCCTTAAATTCATAATTTAAAACTTTATGTGTTTACAACCTTTCACTGATTATATGTAACGTTTGACAATATTTTGTGATTACTATCTTGTACTGACTATATGTAACGTTTGAAAATTTTATGTGTTTACTACGTTTTACTAACCATGTGTAACATTTGACAATTTTATGTGTTTACCACCTTTCACTGACTATGTGTAACGTATGACAACTTTATGTGTTTACCACCTTGTACTGACTAAATTGAATACCCCTACTTCTAAATGATAATACATGTATAGTTAAATAATGAAGTTGACTATAATCAGAAATTAGAATTAATCAACTGTGTTTATAGTTGTTAGTAATGGTACTATGTTTATTGTTTTCATAGATATTTGTCCAGAGCAGACTATAATCAGTAATTATACTGGGGTGGACGTGGAATATAGAATACCTGAAAAAATGTCTGGACAGACATGGGAAACAAAGGACAAGTGTGATGTCGGTAAGTAGGAAAGGATAGTTTGAGACTCATTCTGTATTATACAAACTGAGGAGTGGACAAGGAAAGCGTCATATATTTGGCCAAATTTGAGTTGTTTATTGTTTGTTGTGCTAGTGGTTCGTACGGACTAACTGAAGTATAGATATGAATCGATTTCGACATCTTGTTAACCATAAAACAACAATTAATTATTCATCATGTAATTCTTGACACCGACGTCAACTCAAGCATACGAATAAATGAAATGTGGTGTTACGTCTTACTGGTATGCACCTAACGTTGGCTAATGGAAAACAGGAAGGACACGAATAACATCTAATCAAATACAGTATGACAGTCCGAAGCTGTCACTGCCACTGTAACATTAAGTTCATGTTTCTTGTCGATCATAATTGGCATACCGGATCCTGGAGCTTTTTTTCGAAGAGCACTTCCTCCAAGAAGAAGACAATAACATGATATGTTCTTGATCCAAATTGGATTAGTGTAATATATGTCGTGTCGTGTCAGAATATATGATCGGTTACATATTTAAAACACAAGCTTAGAGGTTAGGGCAATATATATATATTGGTTTTCAGATGACGCTCCTATAGGTGAAATACAATGTATTAGGGGCAGAAGTGGCTATGCCGCCTTCTGGAGTAAGATAGTCTTTAATGAAAATTGTAATTTCAAAGAATTGGCGAAGTCACCGGTTACGACAGCTCTGTCGGTAATAGCCCAGGTAAAGTATCATAGATTGAAAAACTAAAGTGTTATGTAATTTAAGTTATTAATTAATTGAATACATGCAGGTAGTATAATTAATTATGGCCTTTTTCTTGCCACATTTGCTTTGCAGAGACTACTTAAAACATTTTCAATTTGAAATCTCGGAGACATGTTTTAAACCAAACCGCCATTGTCGGGATTACCTCGTTTAAATGAACTGAATCCACTTCAAAGTTCTGGCACTAAAGCTGAACTGTACCTACCTCTTAGTTCTGGCACTAAAGCTGAACTGTACCTACCTCAAAGTTCTGGCACTGATCGAACTGAACCTGTCTCAAAGACTATGTTACGAATGCAATCATCTGAACGAGATGAACCAACTTTTCAACCCCTATGTAGTTTATCATGAGTTACTACTTCTCTGATGTTTTGTAACATGTATGGTTTCCTCTTTGTTTGTTTATTATCAGTCTTTCATCATTCCCTTGGTGTGCCCTCACCTAGTCCATCACACCTTGTATGGTTTCTCATTTGCAACGATTGATTTGTCTTATTAAAACTAATTACCCCTATAAGTACTTATTAATATCACTTATTATCACTGGTCTCACATTGTCTTTGATCATGTTGTTTTTATTCGTTCGATCTTGTTGTTGTCAATTATGATTGATGTATTATTGTCTGGCGTGTGTGGACGTGTTTTGTCGCTCCTGGATATGGCCAACCGTGACCGATTTTACTCACCTGTCGGTAGAAGGTGACTGTCGTATTTTTGTTTAAATATAAGTTAAAATCAGTGTTATAATAATGTTTCTTCCGTGATAAGTCTACTGTGATATTCGGATTTAAATTGTTGGACTACTAAACTTGTAAGTACAATATTTCTAGTTTAATCCTGTGATATACGAATACAGATTACATCTTTGCAAACCTGAACTCGTATTCATTGGTGAAATTTATAACTTTATTATCAACATGGGCAGATCTAAATTAGGTAAAAATAACGGTAAAAGCGCTAATAAAAGGAAGAGGACTACGAGCAATGATAATATTCAACGTAGCACTGATAACTCTGGATTTCTTGATAGTCTCATGAAGGATGACCATTCCCTCAAACGTTTTATTTCTGACCTTTTAAAGCATCAAAACATCAAGGATCATATCATGAACGAACTGCAGCCTGAAATTTCTAAGGCAACAAATGACCGTCTCAATTGTATGGAAGACCGTATAGACGACCTCGAACAATACTCGAGAAGAACTTGTCTCAAATTTTGTGGTATACCAGAGACGACATATGGAGAAAGGGAGGATACGGATCACATTATTCTGAGCATTATTAACAATGCGATATTGTATCGATACAATATTCAAATCTCACTTTATGATATAGGTCGTTCGCATCGAGTTGGTCCGAGTAGAAGTGGTTTCAACCGCGACATCATAGTTAGATTTATAAGCTACCGTTGCAGAGCATTGATTTTCGGCAACAAAAGCAATCTTAAAGAATTTAATAAAAACAGAAGATTTAATATTTATATCAATGAGGCTCTTACGAAAAAGAGATCCGATCTTTTTTAGGAAAGTCAGAAATCTTTTTAAAGAACGTATAATTGAGGGTTGCTGGACATTCGATGGTAAAATCATGGCCAAAGCTCTGAATGGCAAAATCTCAACTATTAAAAATGAAAATGATTTAATGCATGTTATTCATCTTTATAGGAATCGTGCGAATGAGAACTATGAGCTCAATCTAGTTGACCAACATCTAAATACACAACGTATCTCGACTAGTCAGAATATTAATCACCCTCTAGGTAATCACAACATCTTCGATCTGAACCATGTTCAATCTACTGGTATCAACAACAATTTCGTCATGAGCACAACCCCATTAACACAGCTACCTGTTGGACCATCGACCTCCACTCCCGTACTAGGTAATCAAATAACTACTCAAGAAACGGATAACCCTCTCAATGGTACGCTAAACAACCAAAACGCTAGGCATGGATCGTATAATAGTGGAAGTCGGTACGACAGTCTATCCGACACTTGCTAGGACATTCCCAGGGTTCAATCTGATAACAGACTCTCCTTATTAGTTTAGGATATAAACGGATTGAAGTCGGTGTACGACGACCACTCTTTTATAAATTGTTTATCAAATTATGATATTGTGCTACTAAGTGAGACATGGCTGAAAGGGGACGAATCAATTCATATTGCTAATTTCTCAAATGGTATATTTGTAAATAGAAGTGAACTATACAGTCGTGGTAAACGCAATGAATTAGTGGAGGCCTTGCAGTATATTTTAAACCTAGGTTTAAAGATTACTTTTCGGTTGTATCAAAACAAGAATGGGGTGCATGTGTAATAAAACTTGATAAAGCAATCATCGAAGCAAACCATGATATATATGTTATATTCGTGTACATTCCCCCTGAAAAAAGTATGTTCCATAATTTCTGTAATTTTGACATTTTTATTGAAGTTGAACAGTTATATTTCCAATATTCTGATCTTGGTGTAACATTAATTTTTTTATTAATTTTTTTTTGTTATTTTTTTTGGCCTCTTATATCATTTTGTAATACATGTATCATTAAATAGTAGAACCCGATCCGACCCCGAATATATAATTAACGATAATTTTGATCGATACATCGGGTCTATTGAGACTGATTTTAATGATGAAAATGATGATAATATTCAACCTAGGAAATCTCAAGATAAGGTTCTTAATAGTTTTGGAAATAGATTAATCAGCCTCTGTAAATCTACTAACAGTCTGATTGCGAATGGAAGGTTAGGCGATGATAAAAGTGTCGGTAAATTTACATTTTGTTCTAGTAGAGGTACAAGTGTTATTGAATATCTAATAATACCAAAATGTCATCTTAACCTTATTAAAGAATTTCACATTGTAGATTCTACGGAATTTTCAGACCATGCAGCACTGTCCTTTAATCTTAATATCAAATTTAATAGCCAAAATACTGCCCACGACTCATGCAATAACTCTACTCAGTATATGGTTAAATGGGACGATGCTAAAGTAGGTAGTTTTCGGAAAACTATCAAAGACCATTTAAACGATCTGTCTGAAATAGTATCGGTTAATTGCCTCACTGGTGATGTTGATAAACTCGTAGAAGATGTTACTGATATTTTTCGGAATGTTACCATCTCCTTGTTTGGAAAAACAAAAAAGAAAAGTTTTACGACTAACCACAAATACAAACAAACAAAGAACTGCGCATGGTTTAATAGCGACTGCGTTTCTGCTAGGTATAAATACAACAAATGTCGAAATAAATATCTGAAAAATCATAATGAACTGAACAGAAAGGTTTTTACCTTGCGAAGGTCTGAATTAAACAAAGAAAAACGGAAAGCTAAAGTTAAATTTAGTATGACGGTTGGATACCGTTTGTGTGAATTGTCAAAGAATAATCCTAAGAAATTTTGGAACGTCATAAAGGGTAATAATAATTAACACAAAATTTAATTGTCTCGACTTTTTTGAGCACTTTAAAAATATCTACGGCCATAAACTTACTCTTGATACCGAACCGCTTCCTAATTTAATCACTAATAATACATGCGAAGCTTTAGATATACCAATAAAAGAAGAAGAAATTATAAGGGCTGTTAAGAAACTAAAACGTAATAAATGTAGCGGTATCGATCAAATATGTAGCGAGTTTTTTATAGAATGCGTTGATCTAATTTCCCCCCTTTTGGTAAAAATATTTAACTGCGTCTATGATAGTGGGCGCTATCCTAAATGTTGGCACGATTGCTTACTAATACCCGTTCCAAAAAAGGGCGACTTGAACTCGCCCGAAAATTTTAGAGGCATATCCATTATGTCTATTTAACTGTTTTCCTCTATTCTAAATCATAGGTTATACAATTACTGGTGCGAAACTAATGAGATAATAGATGATACTCAATTTGGCTTTAGAGAGGGTAAGGGTACTGTCGATGCACTTTTTATCCTTTGCGGCCTTATACATCATTCCTTAGACAATCATCGGAAATTGTTCTGTGCCTTTATCGATTTACGCAAGGCGTTTGATAAAGTTCATAGACCGTTACTACTATTGAAACTCGATTCAATAGGTGTTAGTTCTAAGTTCATCAAAATGATATCTTCTATATATAACCAAGTAAATAGTTTAGTCAGATTCAAAAACACACATTCAGAGAGATTCGAAAGTTACACAGGCGTTAAGCAAGGTGAGCCCCTATCCCCCATACTCTTCTTGTTATTTATTAACGATCTAAGAATCCATCTTCTTGATAATGACCCTAACTTTATCCACATTGGCGATTTTATATTGTATTCTCTTTTATTTGCGGATGACACGGCATTATTTTCACTAAGTTCCCAGTCCTTACAATTGTTGTTGCATAAATTTGGGGAATTCTGCTTAAAATGGAAACTGGATATAAACACCGATACATCCAAAATAGTAATTTTTCATAGAGGTAAACTTAGCTGTAATTACAACTTGACGTTAAATGGCGACTCACTTGATATTGTTAAGGAATATGTTTACTTAGGGATCTTGCTGTATGATAATGGTAAATTTACAAAAACAGTCACAAGAATAGCAACACGGGGTAGGAAATCTCTTGGTGCCTTATTAAATATAACGAATACATTTGTGCTAAATACATCAGTCAAATGGAAACTTTTCCAATCATTGGTTCCCTCTACTTTAAATTACGCATGTGTTGTTTGGGGGTTTCATATTGGTAAACCCTTAGAGCAGGTTTTAAATGATTTTTTAAGGTATGTGTTAAGGCTTGGCAGAAACACCCCAATAATGGCCATGCTCGGAGAAGTTGGGTTATTTCCCCTGATTGTTGTTAGAAAAATAAAAATACTAAAATATTGGTTGAAAATAATTCGCTCACCAAATTCATTAATTTTTAAAATTTACAGTATTTTGTGTAGTGATAATGAGAATGGAAAAAATAATTGGGTAGGGGGATTAGACATTTATTGAATAATCTTGGATTTCCTGAATTTTGGCATAATCCTTCTTCCATAAACCAAACGAGTCTATCTCTAATTAATACCCGCATCCAAGACCAATTTAAACAAGAGTTGTTATCTTCTTTAAACTGTTCAAAACTGTACATGAACATGAAATTTACCTTAATTCATTTATTGAATACAAATATCAAAATATAATATGCCAATTTCGTTGTGGAATGCTTAAACTGAATATTGAAACTGGGCGTTATACAAGAACGGCCCGTGAAAATAGAATTTGTACATGCTGCACATCGAAAGCTGTCGAAGACGAATACCACTTTCTCCTATGTTGCCCAGCATATATAAATTTACGTCGCAAGTACTTTCATCGGAGATTTTGGTCCTTTCCTTCTTTATATAAATTCAAAAATATTTTAACGAACACCAAACGTAAACATATAATCTATTTAGGAAAATATCTATATCAAAGTATGAAATTACGTAATCAATTATTAATCATCCAAAAATGAAACTAAACACCTATTGGGAACTTTTTGTAAATACTTTTGTATTATTTTCGTGACTTGTTTATATATTGAAACTACTTTATTTACATAATATATTAATTATTATACCATATTTTTATTTTTTATATTTCTATTGTAATTATGTTCTCTATATTTCTTATCTTTTGTGCAATAATCACCAAATTTATTCTATGTACCTATGTTGGCTATAGCAAGTGATTTGCTTTGCCTTGTAATAAAGTAAGTAAAAATATGGTTTCTGATTTGTTGTTATTGCTTTTTGCCCTACACATTTGTTACTATACCTGCTTTAAAACGTTGAGAGAATACTCTTCGAAACGTCGCCTAATTAAATCAGTAATAGTTCTTCCATAAGTATGTGTTATAGTTTATTGAACAAGTTGGTGTTGTAAATAGTTTTATGTTATAACATGGAACACATCCCCAATCAGAGTGTTCTTCGCAATGCTGTGTCAATCTTCAGTAAGAATGTATTCATTAACGTTGGGTCTATCCTCAATAAATGAAATTAAATGGGGTTTAACGTCCTACTCCGAGACATGGGGGGGTGTTCCCACTTACCCGGCAGGCTTTGATGTCAAATTTGGCCGCTAATCCAGAGTTAATCCTAGAACAATGGTGTTTTAAACTATAGTCCATATCTTTTTGAAGACTAAAACTGTATTGATTTTTACAAATTTAACTTTTATTAAATAACATTAAAAAGCTTACAAATATGAAAATATATTGATTTTAACAAATTTAATATTTATCAAATAACATTAAATGATTTAGACATATAAAAATGGGCGGCATTTGGTCTGCTTGACTTTATACTGAACTTGTAACTAACGGCCACCTCGATTATTGGAGATAAAGCGAATTTTAAAATAAATATAATTTCGACACAGATCGACCATCTATTTATATTAATATTATAGTAAATTGAATTCATGTTTTAAATCATAACACCGGCATGAACTGTGTTCTAAATGTCATAAAATAGTTGGTTAATACATTTTATTAAAAAGGATTAAGTGACTACTATTAAACAGACTATAGTTTTAAGATCAATCAAGGGATTAACAGGCTGCCGGGTAAGTGGGAACACACCGACATGGGCTATTGAAGACGGGCATACGCCATACAATGAGCTACGAGGGCAATTTGCCGGTACAGCGGTAAACTTTTATATCGAATTCCAAGTATCAAGGGATCTTTTACGCGCATACCAGTGTGTACACGTTTTGCACCACTGACAAGGGATAGCCACTTAGCCATTGACAAGGGATACCCACTTAGTCACCTTGACCCGCCCCCCATCCTTAATAAGACTGTATGTTTCTTTAAGCGACCGTTAGTAACTTATTATGCATGGACACGTGGTTGTTCTTTCTAGAGCACGTGATATCACTCTGCTTTTAGTTAGAATACACGATGCCACCCCTCATCGATTTTATAACATTATTTTGTAGGGGTTTATTGTTATATTTTATAAATTCCAGAGTAACATTATATTATAACATTATTTTGTAGGGGTTTATTTTTATATTTTATAAATTCCAGAGTAACTTAACGCAAGATTTTCATAAAAATCTTGTAACAGTTCAAAATTTAACCTCTGTAGCGGATGTTCTGACACCACTGGATGTAATTTACACGACGCTTTTTTTAGATGGTATTTCTAAAACAGATAATATAACGCAACAGGTGAGTTCATTGTCAATCTATTATAATAATAGAGACTTTTGGCAAGCGGAATTTCCACAATCCGTTGCGTCAGTATAGATTTAGAGTTATGGCAGATTTTCACGCCACGTCTAACGTAGGAGTAGCTGAATTGAGCTTAGTCCTGTTGCAGCATGATCACCACCCGTACTAGTGCCTAGCC
Source organism: Patella pellucida (assembly GCA_917208275.1). Lineage (NCBI taxonomy): Eukaryota > Metazoa > Mollusca > Gastropoda > Patellidae > Patella > Patella pellucida. Next base: position 53,561,103 of record OU795043.1, read on the forward strand.
TACAAATTACTGGAGAGAGTGAAGTCGCTCGACAGTGTCTGAGCTAATAAATTTGATGTAACGTTAAAACACATTTTACTGTATGCTTTCTTTTAGAGCGTCACTAATTTCATCAACATTATCAACAATATACAGAATTCTAAAGAACAAGTTGTCACAAAAGCAAATGAGAAACGCAACATTTCAAACAGGTAAATAAAAATGAGTATATCAGAGCTAAAAGTGTCTATTGAAGTTCTTTATTTTGGCGTCAAATATTAAACAGACAAGTCCATAATCAACTCTCTCGGACATCGGGTGTCAAATATTGTCAAATTCCAACAGGGATAACTTTGTTCAGAATAAACTAATTGGATTAAAACTTTATATTTAATAGACCAAGGATTATGAATACACTATTGAGACTTGTGTGTTATGCGCTATGAGCACGTTTGTGGATATAGCGCTTTATAAATTGACATATTATTATTTTATTAATACTGATATTTATAAATGCCGCGGTGGGTTAGTTAGTAAGGATGTTGCTCGTTAACTTGGGTTGATATATTTTCAATCTCGTTGTAGTCGTTTGGAGGGGACAAATTACAGGTGCACGTGAAACAATCGTTGACAGTTGGACTGTAGCGTTACTTCCTGTGTAATACCCCCCCCCCCTCCTCAATATCCAGCAACCTTGATTATTTTATTGTAAAATTGCTTTCTTCATGGACCATTGTATTTCAGACTGATTGCTAGCTTAGATGAACTCGAGCTGAGAATTCCGACTGATGACGATGGCCATTTTAGATTAGTAACGAATGAAACAGTAGTAGAAGTTTGGAATCTGACCAAACTAATGAGAAACCCTGTACTTGGTATATCGGTAAATGCGGAGGGTTCTAACCCAGTAGTTGATATATTAGAAAACAATGTCCTTTCGACACTGTACGAAGAAAGTGATGTGATCTATAAAACAGCTAATGTTGGGATATTGTTAAATAAACCATCTGTTATACGTACAATAGAAGGTAGAGTATATTCATTAATTATTTGTGTTTATCAAACTAGAGACTTTGTGTCAAAATTCGGTCATTGAGTAAATGTATTTGTCTATTGATTGATTGGGTTTAGTCACATTGCCATTTTTATTCTTGTTTTATTTATTTCAGAGAAGAGTACAAGTGATATACGACTATCTATGCATGTATTAAATTCCAGTAATCTTTTTATCACTGACAATAATGACACAGTTAATAGTAAAGTTATATCAGCTACATTAACCATAGATAGAAAACCGGTTGTAAATTTAGACAGTCCATTCGTAACAATAGTTTTCTTTCCACAAATAGTAAGTTTTAATTTATTATATATTGTAGCACAAATTATAAAAAATATCCTCGATTCTGAGAGTAGGATTTTTGACCTAACGGATGCAGTTTTGAGACGCGAATTGTGCGCCGAGTTCTTGTGTCCTTGAATAAGACACTTCATGCTTGTAATCCAGTCTACCCAGCTGTAAATCGGTACCGGTAGGATGGTGTATGTATTACACAAAAAAAACTGTTGCGCTCCTTGGGGCAGCATATGTTGGGGCTCTTTCTAAGATTTAAAGAGTTCAAGGGTAAAGGGAGGTAATCAGGCTTTACATGTATCCTAGTATTTATGTCGCACTTTAAGCATAAACTTAGTTTGTGGATAAAGCTCATTATAAATATTCACATTATTATCATTATTAGTCGACAAGTTTGGTCGAATAGACAATAAACCCCCTCTAAATCATCAAGGCAAATCACAGTGTACTTTATTTTCATGTTGTGCTCATTGAAAATTCCTCAACTGAGATCTTTATTAGCAAATATCATCAAGAAATTATCCACATATGACTATCACAGCATTTTTAAAATCATATATTATAAAAACACATTTCTGAAATACATAAAACAGTTTACAATCAGTCATAAATTAACTAAAAGCGTTTTCAGGTATCCGGATATATTCGTAACTAGGCAGTAACAATATGGACAAATCTGTTTTCTTTGGTAGGCCTAGGCTATAACCTAGCTTCACTCACCAATTTTCACTCAATCACGTGGATTTATTTTTTAAATATCTCGCTTTAAATTCTGGCTAGCATGATCTACCTAATACAAAGTCATTAGTCACAAGTAATCGCTTAAAAAAACAATGAGGAAGTCGAAAATAGCAGTTGAAATATAGGCCTAATATGCCAAAGTTGCCATTTGTTGACAACACGTCAAAACAGTATACATAGCAACCACTAGAATCTTAGTCTGGACATCACTGCCATATTTGTATAGGGTATTTTTGCAAATGTAAGTAAGTACGATGTCCCCCGCCGAAATCCCAAAATAAATAGATGACACATATTAGTTAATCGCACATTTATTTTTTTCAAGAGTATTGAGCAATCAAACTATACACTACGTTTTATCACTCTCTATCAGATAGAATCAGACAATGTTCATCATCGAACTCCGTCAAGGTATTCACCTAATGAACGCCTACACCAAGTTTGAACATTCTGCCTTAATTAGAAGGAGAATTATTGTGTTCCAAAGTCTAGACCTATCAAATTGCTTATCTTTGCTTACCCTGGGCAGAAAATGATGATAATCATCACACTTCGTAACAGTATTAATGTAATAAAATTATACCCCAAATTTCACCACTCTAACTAAATTAGAACTGACGTTATAGTGTCCCAAAACATCAACCAATCAAATTGCTTCTTTGCTTAGCCTAAGCAGAAAATGCTCATCTTCGAACTCCATCAAGGTATTGACCGAATAAACACCTACATCAAGTTTAAATATTTTAGCACAATTAGAAGGAAAGTTATTATGTTCTTAAGTCTCGGCCAATCAAATTGTTTATCGCTCTGCTTAACCTGAGCCGAAATTGCCCATTATCGAACTTAGTCAAGGTATTGATGAAATAAAACTATAGACCAAGTTTCATCACTCTCACTTAATTACAACTTTAGTTATCGTGTCCCAAAGCATCAACCAATCAAATTGCTTATCTCTGCATACCCTATGCGGAAAATGCTCATCTTCGAACTCAATCAAGGTAATGACATAATAAACACCTACACTAAGTTTGGATATTCTAGCTCAATTAGAAAGAGAGTTATTGTGTCCAAAAACGTGTGACAGACAGACGGACAGACGAACCGATTTTAATAGTATTCTGATTTCTTCGAAAGGCGGGGGACAATAAAGGCTGAACACTTATATGAAACTCCGGAAGCGGTCATTTTTGTTGCCAAAAGTTACTGCTCTTTTAGTTTCGAATAGCAGGTCGGAATTATCATACTGACACCCGTCGCTTTAAATACCACGGTAAGATTTATGTCCCGTTCTTTTAAGTAGGCCTATCTTCAAACGTTAAAAAAACAAATTAATGTCGATATCCGAAAAACACTTTCTAAATCTATTGAAAATACTTTGAAAAATAAACGCAAGCACGTGGACAAATAACGGTTTTTTTAAAATGTGTGTAAAAATGTTTCCCAAATAGTTCCGAAGAAAATCCCTAAATATTTGCGCTCCAATTTCGATAAACAGTAACACGTTCCTGTTACGTATTTTGAGGGGTTTATTCGCCAAGTAACCATGCTTGAATTATACATTAGAACAACTCGACGCTGTCTCGTGTTCTAATGATTCAAGCATGGTTAAATGCACAATACACCACATCTGACAGGAAGCGTTTATCTCCTAATTGGTAAAGTCTCTTTTCGTGTTCCAGAGTTTACACCACCAGTATCTTAAACTCTGGTTTAGACTAGCATTACAGTTTCTAGAACAGATAATTCAATTTCCTAAATTCCAAGATAAAACTACTACTAGGTCTACTCAACGTGTTTCGATAATTATTTACCTAACGTAGTTAATACTCCTCCATGGAAGTAAATTTACCAACTGTCCTTGGTTATTATAGATTGTATCTTGTAATATAGTAGTCTTTACACGATCCGGTGTCTTGTTTTTATTCCAGGTTTTACAAGATAAATATAGAGAGAAATACAGCCGTTGTGTATTTTGGGATTTTAGTTTGAATAATGTTCGTGGTGGTTGGTCGAATGCCGGTTGTCGTTATGTGAACATAGCAGAAGGACGAGACGTCTGTGTTTGTGACCATTTAACGAACTTTGCTCTTCTGTTGGTAAGACAACTTTAAGCAGTGTGAAGGCTTTTTTAGTTCAAATTATTTGAAAACACAAGTTAAAGAACTAGAGCAATGCCCAGTAACATTAATACAGTCTAAGATAGAAAAGCAGAATTGTAAACTCAAACTACATAATGATTTCGATAAAAAAACAAAAACCAAATCCATTAAATACAAATCACTAGCCAGCGCTACGGTCGTTGCTATTTGTAGTTGTCGAATGTTAGCGCTCGTAAATTCATTTCTTACTACTTTTAGGACTTCGAATTTTGTCTGATGGTTTGGATTGTTCGTTTTATTTTTATACACACTAGTTAACAATATTGTTATAATTGTAAATTGTATTTAATCTGATAAATGCGACGTCCCTGATAAATATATTTGATCAAGAAACGGGCCCCTCCGTTTGCACCCGGCGTTGGCGGAGTAAAGTGTTTTTTAATAAAAAAAAAAAATTTGGATTTTTTTTTTTGATTTTTTGATGTAAATGATCGACGCGAGTTTGGCCCGAGTGGTCTATCAATTGATCCGAGTGGTCTTTGGTCCGAGTGGTCAGGTATTCCCCGAGCGCAACTTGTCTTGTCGTTGTTCTTGTTTTTATTCGGGTCGATGTTCTTTGACAAAAAGTCTAAGACCCGACCTGCAACTTGGCATCGTTTTGTTGGGACGATTGTACAACGATTTATTTGACTTTCTTTCAGGATTATTATGGTCAAGAGTATTTGGTACAACCCAGTCACCAACAGGCTCTAACTATTATCACCTACGTTGGATTAATACTTTCTATCATTGGATTAGGATTAACCATTCTAACGTTTCTGGTCTTTAAGTATGTTTATTTAATCTTTACTGTATTAAATTAGAAACACATAAAACAAATTGCAGTTAAATATGCTATACATGTATTTAATATGTTACTGACTTTATTAAGAGCACCTAATAATGAAGCACCATGATATGTTAAGATCTACTCACTACATACAATTCTTGTAGAAGCTTACAAACTCAGAACATGTTATTACTAGTCATTCCTTAAAGGAATGGGGAACTTGGCACACTTACTATAATGTTTTTTCACGCTCTAATTTTTCAGAAAGCTACGAGAAGGTCGACCACAGCAAGTGATGTTTAATTTAGCATTAGCCATGTTGTTTTCGTGGATTGTATTTTTGACGGGAATCGAGCAGACAGACGATCACGTGGGTTGTATTGTTGTGGCAGTTTTGTTACATTATTTCATTATGGCGTCTTTCATGTGGATGTTAATGGAAGGCGTATTACAATATCTTCTGTTTGTTAAAATCCTGGGAAGCAATTTTAGACATTTTATGCTGAAGGCGACGATAATAGCCTGGGGTAAGAATATATAATCAATGAACAGATTGACAAAATAGATTGAATATGAAATTGAAAACACCCTCAGTAAAGTAGCAAATTATTAGGTCTTGACACGTACCAGTAGTCCAACATAGCGACCGAAATAGTAACTGCAGGAGGACCACATTGCATGTCAAACAAGATGGACAGGGCAAACCTGCGAACAATATAAATAATTCGTGTAGCAATTTAAAAATACCGTTATATCCAACATTATAAATAATTTTTCGTGGATACCTTTAGTAATCCAACATTATAAACAAATTGTGTACTAATCAAACAATACCCTCAACTATAATAATAAAAATATATTTATATACGACAGGTTTACCAGTTATACCAATTGCTATCATGTTAGCCATTGATGTAGAGCTGTATAGCGGTGGTGATGCATAGTAAGTATTTATATTGATATAGAGCTATTAGTATTTATATTAATATAGAACTTTAAGTATTTATATAGATGTAGAGCTATATAATATAGTAAGTATTTATATTGGTGAAGAGCTGTATAACATAGTCAGTATTTATAGTGGTCATTAACAATAAACTTAGTATTTATATTGGGATAGAGTTGTGTAACATATTAAGTGTGTATATTGATGTAGAGCTGTACAACATAGTGGGTATTTATATTGGGATAGAGCTGTGTAACATATTAAGTATTAATATTGATGTAGAGCTGTGCAACATAGTCAGTATTTATATTGGTGTAGAGCTGTAAAACATAGTGGGTATTTATATTGGGATAGAGCTGTGTAACATATTAAGTATTAATATTGATGTAGAGCTGTACAACATAGTCAGTATTTATATTAATGTAAATCTGTGTAACATAGTCAGTATTTATATTGGTCTAGAGTGGTCATTAACGATAAGATGTAATATTACTAAAAGTAACGATCAGCAAAGCAAATCTCCATTTCATATTCCAACTGTCAAGGGTTATTTTAGGTGCCGTGTAACAGGACCTCATTTTTCTTCCCATCGGAACGACTAATTTCTTATTTTGAAAAATAACTTGATTTTGAACTAATATATATGTATAATTACCTCCCCTTATCTTTCAGTTGTTGGATGGAGCTACAAGGAATGTATTATGGTTTTGCTCTACCGCTTGGCTTGATTGTATTGACTAATAGTATTATCCATATCCTGGTCACGCGCAGTATATGTACCAGAAATAATCTCAACACAACAGTCCTTCAACACACAGTTACTAACATCCGGGCCTCGTTCTGTTCTTTCATTTTTTTAGGTGAGTTGAAATTGATAAATATATACGTGACATAAACATACACAAGGCCAAATGTTATCTGTTTTATATAAACAACAACGCAATTATCATTTGGTTTAAATAAAAGCTGTATCATTATTAAGCGGAATAAAATCAAGGATTGGGTTTAATTATCATATATACTCTGTATGACATTGTTGGAATTGTTTAAGTCTATGTTTGCAAAGGATTCTAAAACAATAACTTAATTTAAAAGTTTCCGGTGTTATATAAGCATGTTCGCTATACCTGACATTGTCAGGAGAGATAAAGGTTTAAAATATTGTCTTGTCTTGATCCATAAAACATGTTACTGCATCCACCGATCCTCGTGTGTTACTGTTGCCAATCTGTGAAGGTAAAGCAGCATACATCTGATGCCCTTGATGAAGATAAATAAATTGTCTCATAATGTGTTTAACCAGACCCGTCGATTCTTGTATGTGTTTGTAGAGTTTCTGCATTTAGACCACTTCAATTGAACAGCAACAACTATATATTCCTATCTGCTATATTTTAGGATTAACCTGGGTGTTTGGGTTTCTCGCCATATCAGATGCACGTCTGGTGTTTCAGTATATCTTCACAGTACTAAACTCTCTCCAGGGCTTCCTCATATTTATCTTATTCACTGCCAGAGACAAGAAGGTCAGAGATTACTGGAAACAACTTTGCAGCTCCTGCAAAACCAGGAGTACAGCATCAAAATCTTCAAAGACCACCAGTACGGCCATATAAGGAGGATTGCAATTTTACTGATTTCATACAAAAGTACACCAACAGGGATATTTTCTAAAATAGATAAAAATACAATGAAATTAAATCCACTAGTTTTAATCACATGGTGCATGTGAAATATTAATAAATCCATGAATTTAATTGGACATATTCTTTTAATCCATGGATGTAGTATAATTACCATGGCAATTCCCTGCGTGGAATTCTAGATCTCTGACAATTTTCTCAGAACATCTATTTAAATTTGATGTCAAAGTTCCTTCGTTTTATTATAAAGGTCAGCGGAAACCTAAAATAATTAATTGTAAATTACGGCTCCGATGCTCTGACCTGACATATTGCCGACAGTCCTGCATGCCTCTGCCTCTGCGGTCATATATTTAAAGATCCCGATCATTTCCTTCAAAATGCACGAACAAAAACCAAAATATAAACTGTCTTTTATTCGGCTCCACAGCCTACGGTCTGGATATTAATTCTAATATTTATAATCAGGTCCATAAATTTATAGATATGTCTGTCACACAGATTCTAATCTTATCTCCATCAAATAATATCAGTTCTTCTCTTTTATGTATAATCTTGGCTAGTCTCTCTAATGCTGATTTTTATTAAAAATAACAACTATATTATATCTATATAATATGTATGTATTAGTCATTTTAACAATGGGTATACATCCCTTTTGCATTATTAATAATAAAATAAAACCAAGTACGAACAATCAAAACCATTAGACATAATTCGAAGTCCCCAAAAACGGTATAGGCAAAATAGTGTAATCCCAAATCCCATTCAGACAACCTGAATAAAATTGTGGTTTTAAAAAATAAAAGAATATAATAGTATTTATTATATTCATCCATGGATTCAGTATACATGTGTATGTACAATAAATCATAATAATTCATGAGTATTGACAACAGTAGATACAGGAACACAATATAAGTATCACGATAATCCAACAGTAGGCTATCGTAGATACAGTATCATGAGACTCTTATAGTGGGCTATCGTAGATACAGTATCATGATAATCCAACAGTAGGCTATCGTGATACAGTATCATGATAATCCAACAATTGGCTATCGTAGATACAGTATCATGATAATCCAACTATATTTATCGTAGATAATGTATAAGTATCATGATAATCCAAGAGTGGGCTATCGTAGATACAGTACCGTGATACTCCAACAGTAGGCTATCGTGGATACAGTACCATGATAATCCAACAATAGGCTATCGTAGATACAGTACCATGATTATCCAATATAAGTACCATGATAATCCAACAGTAGGCTATCGTAGATACAGTACCATGATAATCCAACAGTAGGCTATCGTAGATACAGTATCATGCCACTCCAACAGTAGGCTATCGTAGATACAGTACCGTGATACTCCAACAGTAGGCTATCGTAGATACAGTTTATGATACTCCAACAGTAGGCTATCGTAGATACAGTACCATGATAATCCAACAATAGGCTATCGTAGATACAGTACCATGATAATCCAACAATAGGCTATCGTAGATACAGTACCATGATAATCCAACAATAGGCTATCGTAGATACAGTACCATGATTATCCAACAATAGGCTATCGTAGATACAGTATCATGAATCATGATACTCTAACAGTAGGCTATCGTAGATACAAGTATCATGATAATCCAACAATAGGCCATCGTAGATACATTATCATGATAATCCAAGAGTGGGCTATATTAGATACAGTTTTATGATACTCCAACAATAGGTTATCGTAGATACAGTACCATGATAATCCAACAATAGGCTATCGTAGATACAGTACCATGATAATCCAACAATAGGCCATCGTAGATACAGTACCATGATAATCCAACCGTAAGCTATATCGTAGATACAGGAGTACAATATGGTTAATCATCTTGATACATGAATATATTTATATAACTAAGCATTTTAACTTGATCCATATGTATCTTTTACCCCGACTTATATTTTGTTTTTTATCTTGCTCATCTTTATAATTGTTTAATTTTATATTCATCTATTGTTATTAAATAATAATTTAACCAGATTTTTATTCATTTTTCTTTTGTTAATAAATTGTTTTATTTTATATTCGTTTATTGGTCTATAAGAAGTACATTGTGTATATATCAATTTGGGTTTAACGTCCAACTTTTCTGCTGGGCTATTGAAGACGGACATACGCCATACAGTGTGCTATGAAACAAATATTGTCAGGGCAGCGGCATAAGGGGAGTGGAGACCCATGATTTTACATGAGAAACAAGATCCCGTCCGGGTCCCCCAAACACAATATTATATGTGTGCGAGGTAGGGGGTAGGGTCCTTCCCAGTGCCGCCTCGTAACAATGGGCTGTGTGGAACATGTGAGAGTTTATTTGTATCATATCTGACCCACGGTATATGTTTGACACTGGTTAAGCATTATAATTATAATGTTGAAAATCGCATTGAAACCGTTTGATTTTTGCCATTTGAGAGGGGGAGGAAAAACTCAAGGGGCGCAAAAACTCAAAACGATGACGCACAGCGCGTCATTGCGTCTCTCTCTCTTTTAACTTCTGGGCGGCATTACATACGTCATACTCTTTAGTTGGAATTTCAACCTTCAAGCGTTAATTTACGTGAATGGCATTGTTCTTGTGTAGCATTGGGACGACTAAACACCGTCTTTCGTCAATTACAAAGGATAACATAGCTAATAAATCCCGAGGACCTTTCTCGATTAATATCAGACCATAGCTCCACCTATATTCAATAGACAAAATCCTTTAATCGAGACAGGATATTAAAACCTTCAACTGATATCATTATTATAATCAGAATGTCTGGTTAATCTGGTCTCTGTTTAATCGAGACCGGATATTAAAACCGCCAAATCCTACTCATATCCTTTTTATAATCAGAATGTCTTGCTTAGGGTGAATCGCGTTAGATTCGTTTTTTTTATATAAATCTTTATTTCAAAATAATAAACACAGATAAAAACACGAAGGAAATAAAAGCTAAAACAAATGCACAAATAGATAGAGGTATGAAAGAATTGATTATGACACAACTAAACTTCTTGTAAAACCCTTTATCACTTCAAACTGAGATTACTGTAATTCGTTGCTTTGTGGCCTCCCTTCTTCATATAAATTTATATATATTTTAAATATTTGAGTAATTTTAAGCCTTGTATGTTTTGCATGTTTTTTTTAAAATAATTGTTTAAATCGTATATGTTTTTTAGAAATAATTGTAAATTTAATATATTTAAATTTAAAATGTATTTTTAGAATATTATTCTTGATGTACAACCAGCGCCACTGAGCTGCTATACTAGCTGGAACGTGTGCGCTGTATAAATGTATTAAATTATTATTATCTGTAAACCCTTATTATTTGCAACCGAAATATTGTTTCAAAAATAAAAGGCACGCCATGTAATGATGGCTGAGTTAGAATTTTGTGAAAACGGAACCATAACGATCGGACAAATGCCAGCCCTTCGTATATCAAGGTTGTGGACCTTCTTGAGGTTCCAATTTGATCCGCTCTTTGTATGCAAATTCTGTCTATCGCTTGCAAAATGTGGACGTATTTTGTATGGCAACCACTTGTTTTCATAACCAGTTTCTAACTTCTCCATTTGCCTATTTTTTAACCTGTTGCCTGAGATTCAAAGGAAGCCATTTTCTTTACCAAACTGATCCCGCAGTGAATATTCGCTTGGCCGCTAGTATCACTGATAAAGATGACATCTTTGCGTCTTAATACGGCAAAATATTAACTTTTTCCCTCCGACAAAATAAATTCTAAAACATTTCTTTGAAGTATAAGAAAAATAAATAAAGACGTTTGAAGTATCTGTAGTTACAAAATATTCCCTATTTAGTGTAAATGGGTATTAAAATAAGTAAAAGGCATCATTTTGCCCGAAGCAGTTAGGTGTTATGTAAACAACGCACGAGCCGTTGAGCCAATGACTGACGGTGCGTGAAGTCAATGCACGTGTTCAAGACAGTCATCTGTGACAGAGATAATTCGTAAGTAATTCTCTGTAAAATAACCCAAATAACTCCCCCCCCTCCCGTCTATGATTACAAATGCGATGCTAAACGGGGGAATGAATTTCGGCCGGGCAGACCTGACGGTGCACTATGTGGATATTTGGTTCCCTTTATAACTAAATACAGTTCTGCTTAATTCGTAAGTAATTCTATGTAAAACAGATTGTTTCTTTACTTGTAACAGGTATCTGACATAATCTCTCTCTTCTTGCAGCTTTAGTTCTAAAAACCCTGGAGTAGTTATTGCCCGACAATTTTGTGACTTAAAAGACAGTAAAACTTACCAGCTTTTACGACATGTCTACAACCTTTCACCACGCTAGTGTCCAACCATCCTGAATCATCCCGGGCGTGATGCAGCGCGACAGAATTATCTGTATGAAAGAATAAGAATGAATGAATGAATGAAATGGGGTTTAACGTCCTACGCTTAAGCACCTAACCTGGGCTAATTAAAGACGGGCATACGCCATAGTGTGCTATGAGGGAAATTTTGCCTGGGCAGCGGCGCTACGGCCTACTCTTATATCGAATTTCAACTGCCAAGGGATCTTTTACGTGCACTCCAATGTGTACACGGGACCTCGGTTTTCCGTCCCATCCGAACGACTAGGCAGCTGTCCTTGTCAGGCCCTCCTTCTGCATCACTGACAAAGGAAATCACCCCGGAAAATCGAGATGAACCTTTTCGGCCTATGCAGGGATCGAACACTCGACCACCAGGCTAGCGAACCAGGGCCTGAAAGAATAAGAGAGTTGTGTGATGATAATGCAAAAGATGTCTGCTGCCCCAGACCAACCAAAAACAAGAGATACTTAAAGGACAATATTGATGTCAGTCATTATAAATATGTGATATAACTGGTTAAATACATTCCAAATATAATTTTAACACATAAATAATTGCTACCGGAGATGTGTTACAAGCACGCTAGTGTCCAACCATCCTGAATCATCCCGGACTTGATGCAGCGCGACAGAATTATCTGTATGAAAGAATAACGGAGTTATGTGATGATAATGCTAAAGATGTCTGCTGCCCCAGACCAACCAAAAACAAGAGACACTTAAAGGACAATATTGATGTCAGTCATTATAAATATGTGATATAACTGGTTAAATACATTCCAAATATAATTTAAATACAGAAATAATTTCTACCGGAGATGTGTAACAAGCATGTGAAGAAACAGGAAGTGAAGTTAAACATGACAAACACGAGTTATCCTTCTATGCAACTGACTGAATTATTGAGGGATGACAGACCAATCTAGTTCCCGGAGTCAGCCGCTGGGCCGGAAGCCTCCGGGATCAAAGACAATCCATTTTCTTCGAATTTGTTCAGACCTAAGCCCCACCCATTCTGACCTCTGATTGGTCGATTTCTCGAAAACTAGAGGACGGATCGTCGTTTCGTTTGTTGTAAAATGATTCTTGAGTCAAAGTCAACTCGCTGACATAACAAAATTGGATCCTAGATGTACAAATTCAAGTTTTTGTAAAGATCTATTTTTCTACGCGTGTTTATATTATTAAGTGATTCGGTCATCCAGACAAATAAAATAATTACATGTCTCGTGACAGTCGTGTGATTCGTCCCTTATGGGAAAATGGCTACCCAGTGTCACCAGAGAATATTCTTTCTCCAAAATTTTTTCTGGTTTCGAGATTGATAACAAACATACGATTGCATTTCACGTGCTTGTTACACATCTCCCTTAGCAACGATCTGTGTTAGAATTATATTTGGAATATATTTAAAAAAATTCAAAACGTAGTTATTTCTATGTCTTTTACTCAACTCACTATTATACGTTGAAAGTCATTCACACCGAATTATAATTATCTCCCTTGATAGAAATTGCTCCCAGTATCAAATATTTTAAAATTCTTAAGGTAAGACCAAGGACTACTATATGAAAGGACATGCATGGCTGATTTCCTGACTTTCCTAGGGAAGGCCAGTTTTTTTCTGGGTCAACCAGTCTAAATATAGCATGACTTGATGACATCATCTGGGTAGGAATTCGGACTATTTTTAATAAATTGTAATTGCTCTTTACATTTCCATCCGCCGTGTTATGATATAATTAATGGTTTAAAAAACAATTTTAAACTTAAAGAATAGTTTTGAAAATTTTAAAATTTTTAAATAGTCCTGATTTCTATAATAGAACAGGGAACTATTTGGTGAGTATGTCTACAACAGGAACAGGTTATCCGGTTTTTCAAAATGGCAGGAGGGAAAGTTTGTAAACACCAATTTTGAAATTCATATCATCATTATGGGATTATCTGTGAATTTATCAGTTGTTTGAACCTTTTTTTTTAATTAATCATGCCAAATAAGTGTGGAGTTGTTAATTGCAAAGGCAATTATAATGAACAGGACAAATGTCGGGTATTCAAACTTCCAAGAGATGAAACTGAGCAAAAGAGATGGATTGATGTATTGCCCCCAAGGGAGAATTTTCGTCTGGATCCCAAGAAGTTTTTTGTTTGTGAAAGACACTGGCCCTCAGGCACTCCAATGAAAACATTACCTGGTGGTTCTACTCGACCAATTAATCCACCAAGTATATTCAAGGTTCCCTCTTCTTGTTTACCCACACCAAAACCAGCCCCACGTCCACCAAAACAAGAAGATCAGCAGCTTGAGTACTTTCAGAAAAAAGACAAAATAACATCCTTTTCTGACTTTGTTCCTGATAAGGAATTGAACAAGAAATATAGCAATTTGATTATATATAGAACAGAAGAAAGATTTGTGTGTCTTTTCATGTCAGAGAATTATGAAGACTGCAATATGTCAATCATTGTTGACAACAAACCAACATTGTGTTCACCGCTTGTGCTCAAAGCTTTCAAGCATGGAATCGGTGTACCCTTGAGAAAAGTCTTGAATCCCAATAATGGTCTGGCATCAAACTCTCAATTTTTTTAATGTGTGCATCAAGCTATTAACTATGACATTCCATTGGATGGTGTTATTGAAAAGGTGGTGGAAATTCTGCAGCAAGCTCAGTCCACGCCCCCCACATCACCTCAGGAGGTAAGATTCTAGTTAACTGGAACAGTGTTTTCTAAATTTCCTTTTATCAATCCTCTCCTCAGCACTTGTGTTTTGAATTTGATTTTCCTGACAGTAAACTTGTTGTTAAGACTAGGCCTACATTATGAAGACTATAGGGATTACAAAAATGAATGCTGCTATATGACTAGATAGCAAATTACTAATTAGTGACAGTAGATTCTACATCATAATCATGTAGTAGTAGATTGACAGTTTACACAGTAATAAATCTAATCTAAGCTATTATTTTTAGTTTGTGCTGGTCCGGTAAACTAGAATCTCACCGTTGGTTTTTTTTTTCATTCAGGGTAAGACTGGCAAGCGGCAAAAGAAATTGGAGTTTATAACTCATCAGCTGAAGCTGTTGACCCACAAGACATTTTGTATGAGTGATTACTGCTTCGCTGTGGAATCATATCCTCATTCCAATTATGAGCAACTTCGAGATGTTCTGGTTCTGCCAAGCAAAAGAAAGATCCAGTCAATTGTATCCTCACTGAACATTGAAGATGTGCTTAACAAAACATTCGGAAAGCTGAAAAAACCTCAACAAAAGAATGTATTTTTGCTGGTTGACGAGGTGAAGATCAGACCCACAGTGGCTTTCTCGGGTGGTGTCTTGAGTGGCATGGCAGTTAACAACCCAGAGTGCAGGGCGACCAATATGCTATGTGTTATGGCGAAATGCTTACATGGGGGGCCCAGTGTGATGATTTCAGTCTTACCAGTTTATAAACTGACTGCTACATTTCAGTTTGATACAGTGAAGAAAGCTGCCGCTCTTGTAGAAAAGTCAGGAGCCACGGTCTTGGGATCAATCACAGACAACCATAAAGTCAATCAACTGTACGGTAAGCTCTTCGACAGTAACGACAGTGAGTGTTGTGCTTCAGCCAGGCATCCGCTAGATGACACGCGCACCTGGTATCTGCTGTTTGATACAGTTCATCTATTGAAATGTATTAGAAACAACTGGTGGACAGAGAAGTGTCAAATGATAACAATTGACAAACAATCAGTGGGATCATTTTCAGACGTAAAAAAATTGTACGAGTCAGAGAAAGACAGTATATTGAAGACCACACCCCTCACACAAGCCTCAGTCAACCCATCGAAGCTTCAACTTCAAAATGTACAACATGTGCTGCGTGTATTTAATGAGCGTGTAGTCGCAGGACTCAAAATGCAAGGGTGTAATGACACTGCCAAATTCGTTGAATTTGTCCTCAACTGGTGGAACACTGTAAATGTTTCAGCCAAGGGACAAGACATTCGCCTAAAAGATCCCCATCGAGCTGTGCAAGACTTATCATCTACCTCCCTGGATGTCTATGCCGCCCACTTTGGCCGAGCTGATTCAGGTCACGGGAAAACGCGGGTGCAGTGTCTCACCCATGACACCAAGAAAGCATTGGTCCAAACGATGCAGGGACTCCGTGAAGTGTGCAAGCATCTTTTGACAACTGCTGAATTCGAGTTCGTTCTCTTGCGGGAAATACAAAGTGATCGCATCGAAGGAGAATTTTCGGTCTATAGACAATCTACTGGTGCTAATGCGTTCATGACTGCTGGTGATGTCCTTGTGGCCTGCAAAAAACGCCTGGCTAGGCATGCTGCCTCATTCCTTGAATCAATCGAAGCTGTTGGTGATTTGCCGAACAAACATGTGTGCTGTGGATCTCTGAATACAGAAGATGGGGCAGCAATTGAGAGCAGCATATCAGACATTACACTTTCCACCAACGAACAGAGTTGCTGCGCATACGTAGCTGGATGGCTGGAAAGGAAATGTGAGAAGGATATCACCTTCAGTGACGAAGAGCCCATAGTATCTAGTGAGGTGAAGGATTTTATAGAGGAGGTGTCCAGGGGCTCACTCATAATCCCCCATGTGTGTACCTATGACCTTGTCAGGATTGGACTGTGTTTCGTCAAGAAAGTGAGGCATCGAGCATGCTGTCGTCAGAGGCTCACCTCCATACTCTCAACCATTGGTGCCTTTTATGACTATGACATTGTTGCTGACTCTAAGAAACTGCTGAAACATCCGGCCAATGTCCTGTTGAATGGACTACACAACCTCGAGAAAGGCCACCAAAAGAATGCCACACTTCTACAGACGTCTATAAAGAAGGCTCGGATGTCGGATTAGTAGCAGCCTGTATGTAAGTAGGCCTACACTATTGAAAATCATTTGACATGCATATTTTTCTTGATTCTAACCAACAACAATCTTCTACCAACGGTTTCAGGTCACATTTCATTAGAAAAGCTAGAATAGTGTAGGAATATAAGATGGCCTTCCCTAGGGAAGTCGGGAAATCAGTCATGCATGTCCTTTCATATAGTAGTCCTTGGGTAAGACATATAAATCTGACTTGGATTTTAAAATATTTTCGAACCCTCTGGACAAGTAAAATAGGATGTAATGGATAATTTACACAACAGGTGGGACACTTAAACAGAATAAGGCTATCATTTATTTTCTGGAGATGTCAAGCCAGCAAGAGTGATATTGACAATTCCACTCTGACTGTAAATGAGTAATTTGTCCAAATCTTTATACTTGTCATCAAATTGTACTATTATACAATATCCCCAGTAGGACGTTAAACCCCATTTCATCCATTCATTCATTATACAATATCCCCATTCATCAATGGTATATACATGATCTTATCAACTTTTTTTTTTAAAAAAAAAAGAAAAGATTCCGTTGGGGGGGATTGTGTTCTAAACAATTTCGCTATGAGAGACTGGTCAAACCAGTCAATCAAATCGGGACCTAATTATCTCCCTTGATAGAAATTAGATCTCTGATGATTTGAAAAGCTTACGTAAACACTTTCAAATGCAACTTGGATTTAAACATATTTTCGAACCCTCTGGACAAGTTGAATAGGGGCCATACTATATACCGGAAAACACCATTTTATACTGAATACCGGAAACACTAAATACCGGAAAACACCCTAAATACCAGAAAACACTATAAATATGTAACCCAGAGCCTAACCCTAACCTGTTTCCACCACCCGAACACTAAACCCTACCCTAACCCGTTTCCACCACCCTAACCCTAAACCTTACTCTAACCTTAGACTCTGTATTTTGACATACCCTTTGTCCTGTACTACCGACAGAGAGAAACCACACTGGAAAATTTAGGGTATATAATCATAGTATTGGGAGGAATATGGCCGATAACCCGACATCACGACATATTTGATCACTTTGAAAAATCTTGTGTATGCTCTAGAGAACGAAGTTATTATCCGATTGACTTCAGCTTGATAAACAGTTTGAGAATCCCGAGATGAACAATTATATTGATTTTCAGTGAATTTTGATTACTACAATTGCTAAATCCATGATATTAAATTTAATAATGTTCTGATAATTACTAAATGCCTTGTTACTCTTAATAAAATAAAACCAAGTATGAACAATCCAAACCATGAGACGAAATTCGAAGTCCTAATCAAAACGGTATAGGCAAAATAGTGTAAGCAGCATATGGACTGTTAACCGTGTACAAAATACACGACAAACAGTGGTAACAGGTGTCCGGAAGAGTAAGTTTACCCTGCTGGCATACCAAGAATGGCCAGCTCTTTATCTAAATCTTACATAATGAATATTCAATAAGTAGTTGCTTATATAATTTGACTTCAATATTTAACATTGTAAATTAGATCTGCAAAATTTGTTTTGTTACTGGTGATTTTTGTTAGTTTTATTGAAATTAGGTTTCAAAAAGAATTATGCCAATTTTTGTGGAGATGGAATAAAAATTATACCCTCGTTGCTAAGGAGTCTCTGGCGGGAAATGAACACCAATTTCTACTGCGTTTTTCTCAAATTATTGTATTTATGATTTGGCATCTTCAAAATGCCCTTGCACGGTCAATTTTTGTTCGATAGGCCTAGACTAAAACTATGCTTACTCACGAGACCCAAGTAGAAAGTATCATAAATTCGTTTATCAAGGTAATTTAATTTCAATAATAATGCCTTGTGTAAAATATGGTTTACAGTTCACAACGTTTCTCACTTCCGACATTTCACACTCCAAAAATGGCCTCGACGTTTTGGACTAGGTTATAAGGATGTCGGTGAATTATCGCCAATAACCCCCGCCGTGTTTCAATAATTACCGCTTGATATAAATAAAAAAAGAGAAAGGTAACGATGTTTTTTTTTTAATAATCACCAACAGATTAAATATTGTATTGTACGAAATCTTGTTACTTTAGTTCGAACCAGCGTTTGTTTGGAGCCTGAAAGCTGAAAGGTTGCGGGGCCGAACCATCATGATACCTAAAATGTGTGTGTGTAAGAGAGAGAGAGAGAGAGGGGGGGAGACATTTTGGGACTAACGTATGGTTTTCAATTTTTATTTCAATAATTCGCTTGCGCGTAGGGGTCTAGCAGTGGAAGGACACCGGGATGCCCAGAGAAAACCCACGAGGTTGAGAAGGCGCCCCTATCTCCGTGTCACATACGCTCACACTAGGGCTCAAAACCAAAGGCCGCAAGCCAAGAGGTGACTGGCAAGCTAGAAGCCGAAGCGCGGCACTCTTGACCACTACGCCACCCCAACCCCCCACCTAAAATGTTTGCTCGCCGTTATGAAAGCATGCTAGCAGCACCCGACATGAAAATCAGCTATCTGTGTAAAACTGAATGGCTCTTAAAAATACCTGAAGGTGTGTTACAAAGTGCTCCCCAATTTCAATCACAAGGTTTTTTAACACGCCTAATTTTGATAGTTTTTACAAATCCTTCCAAATTGGTCTTGATCTATATCAGTAAATTTAATCTATTTTTGTCCTTAAAGTTTTGTTTTAACCAAGATTTTAATTTATTCAGCCCAGTCTTTTTTAAAATTATTTTACATACATAATGGGAAGATTTGCATTGGCGAAGCTGAAGGGAACATTGTTAACTGCGTATTACGTTACATTACGTCATGGCAACTGTCACGCAGTGTGCGGAAGACGTAATATTACGTCTTGGAGGTATTTTTCTCAACCTATTCTTAGAACATATTTCGTCAATTGTATAATGGCTTTCCTCAGTGCGTTATACGTTATATTACGTCTGGTTAAGGAAATCTTTGTCTAGGCATGTGCATGACGTCAGTCTCGTTCTGGCTAACAAAATGGCGTCCTGAGTAACGTCGTGTTCAGCTTTGAGTTTGTCTATATTTACCAGCTTCCAGGTTTTGACAATATGCACGTGGATAATAATGGCATCATCCAGCAAGCGCAAGTCGTCTTACGTTGATTCGGAAGATGAAACCGACCATTGGGATGAGGCGTATTTGATAAACGCCAGTGACATAGACACGGAATCTGAGCGTGAGGATAGTGATCATGATGATGCCAGTGTTAGTGATGATGATTGGACTGCTGGTGATGGGTCGGCACCCCGCAAGGGGATGGCTCGTGCAAGAGGACCACGAGTGCCAGATCGAGATTGGAGTCAAATGGGCAAGCAAAAGACCATACTCCTCGCAGCGTTTCGTTTGATTAGAAGTAATCCAACTACACACTGCTATTTTGAGTGGATATTGTTGTTTTAAATTTTGATTGGTCAGTAGTCCGTCTACTGGCCAATCACTAGCTGCCCTACACAAGCTTTACATTTTAAACGAGTGCCAGTATTGGATCAAATATGTTTACATAACGTATAACGTTACGTCATGGCTCACGATTTTATTATGGCTAATTAACCAGTGCATAGAAGAATACTGCAATAAAACTAATTGCGTGACAAACGAGGCTATCAAGACGAATAAAATATAAACAATACTGTTTGGAAACGAACATACTTTAACGGTTTTTAATATTTTAAATCATTGTCCAAAGTTTTAGGAAAGACCCAGAATAAACGAAGGGCTGTCATGTTGCTGTACTTAAGTGATAGCTTTCATTGAATGGAAAGAATAGACACATTCCCGCGTAAGTTCAAGAAACAGACGCCATTCCAGCAATGGTCAGAGAGGGATTTCTCGGGCCATTGCTTCAGGAATATGGCAAGAGACAGTTTCCGTTTCACTGGCAATCCTGGCTTGAGGGTGAACATTAACAACCATGAGGATCCTCTGGAGTATTTTGAACTCTTTTTTAATGATGAG
This sequence comes from Patella pellucida, assembly GCA_917208275.1. Classification (NCBI taxonomy): domain Eukaryota; kingdom Metazoa; phylum Mollusca; class Gastropoda; family Patellidae; genus Patella; species Patella pellucida. The sequence continues at coordinate 53,581,957 of OU795043.1, forward strand.
TTGATTGAACTGATCGTAACTCAGACTAATCTATTTGCCCAGCAGTTCATGTATGACAAGGGGCCTGGACTAAAACGTCGCTCTCGGGCTAAACAATGGGAAGATACTACTGGTAATGAAATGAGGGTTTACTTAGCCCTTCTTCTTCTCCAGGGGGTTGTATACAAGCCTGAGTATAAGCATTAAGGCTTCTCTGGATACACCCTTCTTCCGTGATGTAATGAACTGTAACAGGTTCATCCTTTTGAACAAGTTTTTGCATTTCGCAGACAACACCAAAGCAGCAGACGATGATGCCATTCGCCGTAAGCTGTACAAATGAGGTTAATCAGAGGTTGATCAGCCAGAGAGGGACGTAGCTATCGACGAGTCCCTTGTACTGTAGAAGGGAAGACTGGGGTCGAAGCAGTACATCCCTTCAAAACGTGCACGCTTCGGGATAAAGTCGTTCGAGATATGTGCACGCTTCGGGATAAAGTCGTTCGAGATATGCGAATCCAGCTCAGCCTACATCTTGGACTTCTTTGTTTACACAGGGGGGGGGGCACGGTGTATGATCCAGGTCTTGATGAGAACCTACCAATGGGCGCAAAAGTAATCCTGACACTTGGTCGACAGTTCTTCGACAAAGGTTACTGTATCAACATGGACAACTTTTTTTTTTAGCTCACCTGGTCTTTATGATGAACTCCGTGCAAGAAATATTGGTGCTCTTGGGACCATCAGGCCTAACCGCAAAGGTCTACCCAAAGACTTTCTGAAGCAGAAACTTCGTAAGGGAGAGATCAAAGTTGTGTATAGTGAGAAGCTGATGCTTCTGAAGTGGAGAGACAAGAAGGGCATCCACATGCTCAGTACCATCCATGATGCCAGGACCAAGCAAGTGGCAAGAGCAGATCCAAATAAGCCACCAGTAATGAAACAAGTGTGCTACAATGATACCATTTTTTGGAGTTGACCTGAGTGACGCCTACCCAAGTTCCCGGAAAGGGTTAAAAAAAAGTTTTATATCAAGCAGTTCAATCATATCCTGGATATGGCAGTACTGAATGGCCATATCTTGTTCAAGAAGATGGGAGGAACCAGTCCAAGACTAAGCTTCATTCTGTAAGAGACCGATTGTAAAATGAATTATAGTTTTTAAAAATGAATGATAGTTTTCAAAAATGAATTATAGTTTTTAAAAATTCATCAAAATTTTCAAAAATTCATCAAAATTTTCAAAAATTCATCAAAATTTTCAACAATTCATCAAAATTTTCAAAAATTCATCAAAACTTCATCAAATATGTGTAATAAGGGAATCAAAATAAAATATATAAAAATAGATTTGACTTTTTATTTCATTATTTCACACTTAGAACAAAGTGAGAACATATATTTGACATACAAAAGGCAACAGAACATGTATAAATGAGCAATAACAACAGTGCTGGACAACCAGGAATAAAACTGACGTTATGAGTTCAAAGTAATTACACAATAGGGAGCAGTTAACGTTTTAAAAACTACACAGTTAACAGGTTAAGTAGAAATCCACTGTATAATAATCATAATTACCCACTGCAAAATAGTTTATTTTGATATCTTCTTTTTGTCACTTTCCGAGTTTTGTATTTTCGTTTAGGCCAAAATACAAAACTCAGATATTTAATATTAACTGCCACATTGCATTATTTTGGTTAAAATCTTAACTGAAATTATCGAAGACAAAAATCTTAGAAATCTTTTCAGATTGGGACCACAATTTCGGGAACAGCCCAATAGAACTAATTTTAAAAAATTACATAATGATCTCAAATCCCAAATTAGGAAATGCATTGTAGCTTGGTCTGATAAATTTCGTGCACCTCTTGAGTCTTTTGGAAAGTGGAAAAATACTGTGTTTGATGTCTTGTCAAAGAGAATCAAATATATCAAACTTAATCCAAGACACCCGCCACCAGAGGTTCTAAAAATGCATCTGCAGTTGAATGTCTTTCCACTCTCCAAGATAGATTTGTTCTAACACCTGTCGATAAGGCCAGTAATAATATTGCCTTTATCTGTAAAAAATACTATTTGTTCTAACACCTGTCGATAAGGCCAGTAATAATATTGCCTTTATCTATAAAAAATACTATATTAAAAATATTATGACTGAGGTTTGACTCTGGCCCAATACAAATAATGATACTTATAAATGCATTACGGATTTAACTAAACAAGATATGTTGCACAACCAATACGCTTTTAACAGGAGTAATGATATTAAAGGCAATGTGAAAATAGATGCACTACCGTACATTTATTCGATACCCAAATTTAAAAAAAAAACAGTAAAATTCAGATATATAATATCTTCCAGTGTTTGCCAGACAAAACCGCTTGCGCAGACGATCACCAAAGGCCTTAAATTATGCCAAACCCAACATGCCATTTGGTGCAAAACACTTCGAAATGACACTGGTATTAATAGTTTTTTCATAATTGATAAAACAAGCCTATAGTAGAGACTATAGATGAAATAAAACATAAAGATAATGCAAAAACAATAGAAACGTTCGATTTTTCTACTTTATATAGTATGCTCCAACATGCAGACCTTAAAATAATTTGGATTGGTTTGTAGATAAAGCCTTTAATGGAGCTTTCGGAAACTTGACGGCCATTTACTCTCAAGATGCTAGATGGATCATATAACGTTGCAATGCCGACACTGTTATTTTTGATAAAGAAAAATCTAAAAAAAAATTATACATTTTCTCATTGACAATGCCATATTTGAGGTTGGGGATCAGATAATACAGCAAACTATTGGTTTACCTATGGGAACTGACCCCGCCCCATGAATGGCAAGCAAATGCACATTTACATAAATATGAATTCTACTTTAAGGACCATGAAATACAAACAGATTACAAAGTACCGTAGCTAAAAGTCTGAACTACACCTTCCGTTACATTGATATGAATAAAATAAAAAACAAGTACGAACAATAGTGTATTCAAGCAAAATAGTGTAATCAGCAAATGGACTGCTCCTCATGTTCAAAATACACGACAAACAGTGGTAACAGGTGTCCGGAAGAGTAAGCTTACCCTGCCTGGCGCCACACCCGCTATAGCTGCATCCAATCTATTAGGCGTGAAGTCGGTCAAATAGCGTGATTGGCCAATGAACTATAGTATGCAAAATGCTCGTGATGAACTGTCTTAACGATGTAGTCGACATTATCAGGGTGATAGTAACGGTATACGTGTCAATTAAAAACATCTAGAATAATAGCCGCGAGAGACACGTTATATTTACCAATCAAATCAATATGACGGCCATAAAACTTTTTAAAGGTTTTAATAAGTATAGTGCGCAAGTATCCTTGTAGTTGAAGCTTAGATGACAAATGCCTCGATCTACTTAAAAAATCAGAATAAAAGGAACAAGCTCTCGTGTAACGAATTAGTTGAGACACAAACACTCCATAAGCTGGTGAAATTGGAATGTTACTACTAAAAAATGGAAAGTTAACAATCGGAAAGTCAAAGTCATCCCGTTTATCGTACAATTTAACACTCAGTTTATGGCAATTGTCAAAATCGAGACGCAGATCCAAGTAGGAATCGTAATTGTCACTGTCAGCGGTGTTTTTAATTTCGAGCTCATCGTCTATATAATCACTAAATTTTGATTATTAAGGGCTAAAACATCATCAATATATCGATAAGTGAAATTATAAAAAAGTCTGACTGATCGTTTGTTTGTTTCTACGAGCATCTGTATGTACTCGGCTTCATACGAATGGAGAAACAGATCAGCAAGCAAAGGTGCACAGTTGGTGCCCATTGGGATGCCAACCACTTGCTGATATATTTTCCCTCCAAATTCAACAAAGATGTTATCAATTCTATTTTAATTATCTTGATGGCCGTGTATTTGTTCTTTGAATCACTGTGATACTTAACGAAATATGTAGAATTATAATTTACAGCTAAATACTGATATCGAGCAGTATCCGATTTAGACGAAAAGACACTGTGAATAATGTCTTTCAATCAGGCTTTTAATTTACTATGGGGAATTTTAGTGTACAAAGTAGAAAAGTCAAACGTTTGAATAGATGAAACTGAAGCAAGGGATCTAGATTGCAAATCATCAAGTAAGTCTTTGGTATTTTTTAATATCCACATTTGATTTATACCGCTTCGAGAGTATACTTTGTCACAGTATTTTTGAATACCCTCTTTAACAGCTGTTAGCATAGATGTCAATACCTTTGAAAGTGGTTTTGTGGAACAACGGGATAAACCTGCTATAAAACGTTGCTTGTAAGGATTTTTATGTAATTTAGGTATCCAATACAACAAGGGCAAATCTGTATAGGTATTTCTACATGGAGTACCAAATGAAGTGAGTACCGATTTGTGATTGGATATAATTTCATTCTTACTAAAAGTAGATCGTTTATATGTAGCGCTGTCGATTGGTTTCCCGAAATTAAGTTCTTTAAACAGACAGTCAAAATAGTGTCGTTTACAAATAAACACTATGTTATTGGACGCTTTGTCAGCTGGCACAATGACATAATTGTCATGCAAGGCATTCAGATTTTCAACAATGCTAACATCATTGAAAATAGACTTAGGCCTAGTGTCAACTGAAAACATTACATGTATATTCTTCGTCTAAGTAAACGACTGATAGACTTAGTCCAATCAGAAAGAGTATCCGAGATAACATCTTCCCTCTTAGCCCATGATCTAGCGTAGTCCTCCACGGCATCCATAATAAGTTTGAAATTTTGATCCCATGAAAATGGTTGCGGTTCCCGGTATTTGGGTCCTTTGGACAAAATTTCACGTAGCTTATTATTCTGGACTGTGTTCAAATCACCAGTGACCACATGTCCAGTTGGCGCTGAAAGGACGACGTAGAACAAGAACATGGTAGAGGGTTATTGTATAAGTCTTTTGCATTGATGTCAGATAATGCATTTCTGTAATTAAATATTTTGGATGCAATGGGTTTAGTATAAGTATAAGAAATCCTAGGAACAGTAACAGTTTTGAAGTAAGGAGGGATGTGCTCTGTGACTTGCTTATGGTGATGACATAACACCCATCAATGATAATGGAAATTTCAATAAATAAAAAAAGTGAAATATATCCCCCTGAACTAATATTAAATAATGAAAATTCCGGCTCCCAAATTGCATCTGTTCTTGACCTAGACATCAATATTATTAACAATAAATTTAATGTTGGTATTTTTGACAAAACAGACAAATTCGGTTTTGAAGTAGTGAAATATCGGTCAATTTATAGTAACATACCAGATTCCACGCTATATAATGTTTTCTATTCTCAAACATTACGATTTTTGACCATATGTAACAATAAATAACTATTTCTTTCCCGAACAAAATCTCTGTTTTTGAAATGCACTGCCAAAGGTGGTACACAATTGCGCACATTTAAAGAAATTTCGAAACTTCCGTTTCTTCAATATACCAAGTTTAACATTTCTTATAAGCATATAACCGAGTACATATTGGATAATGATCCAATTTAATTTAGTTTAAAATTTGTATAGTTACGTTATCATTCTTGGATTATCGCCCTTATTGTTATTATTTTATGACTTTATAAATACACTAGCATTGTTCGCTTTCTTCTGCATTCCTGTTTTGCATTGCTTGTATGGGGTATTTAGTATTATGTTTTGTGCAATTATACAACTTAAAAATTCTGATTTGTGTAAACTTATAGCTTTTAGCATTATTCCATCTTGATTATCGCCCTTTTCTGTTAATTCTGGAAGCTTCTTACTTTAACGTCATTGATAACAGAACGACGCATTTACGTCACACCATTCAGTTAGCAGACAGCTGCCCTCTGAGACAGTCTACATTTCCTTTGTATTCGGTTTTGTTTGTGCGTTTTCTTGTGACAGGTGGAATATGTTCCCTCAATACATTCACTATACAACTATTTAATTTAATATTTAAACACTTATTTAATGCTTTCAGACAACCTTTTTATACATTTCACCGATGTGGTGCTTGTGTTGTTGCAATTTTTACTACAATATGCTTGCATTCGTTTTTTGTGTAGCATGTGGCAAACCACTACATAATGTTTTTCCTGATCATTTTCAATTTTGAGTGACGTCTGTGTAACTTCAGACCCATGACTGTACAGCGCAGTGGACGCTTACGGTCAGCCCCCGGATCCATTCACTCTTTTTGAATTGTTTATTTGTTTGTTTGTTGTTTCGGAGTATGCTGTATAGTTAGATTTGTCCTTTATGTAAATCATATGTGGCGCAGCCCCCCTGCTCTAACTAATAGACCATGTCCAAATTATTTAAAAGATGCGTTACTATCACTTAATTATTCAATTAGATATTCTCGAAACGTAGTAGGCCTACTGTCTGTGATGTCTGTCTCGATGCAACAAAATTGGAGTGGGCTACACTGTTCAGTTAAGGATAAATCCCATTTTATTAAGTAATAGTTGTATACCTTGTTTTTAAGGTGTATGGGTTGATACGCCGTCTCTTTTTTGAGTGGAGATCTAAGTTTGCCATTCAGAGCCCCCCAATTGCAATTCAGTTTTTAAAGGTTTTTTTGTTGCTTCGGTACGGTAAATAATCTCTCACTTGACTCTTTATTATCCACGTCACACATCATCAATAGGTACATCACAAATAGTTTTGGTCCTTTTTTTGATTCACATCAATATAGTTTTGTTAAACAGTTTTATTTCTTGACATCGGCATGACTAAAAATATCAATTATTCATTATCCTGCATTTTTCTTGGTATACATTGACTTGGGAGGGAATTGTGAAACAAATAATATTGTTGCACCCGAATCGCAACGCGATACTCTCCCATGCCTCAATTAGAGAGAGAGAGATAAATGGGGTTTAACTTCCACTCAACACAACTAAGTCATTTCGGGACTAAGCCTCAATTAGAATCAAAGTTGTGTTCAAGAGACTGACCAATGGAATTGCTTATCTCTTGCTTATCCTAAGCAGGAAATGCTCACCTTAGACTATCAGCAAATATACAACCATACAATATTTGAACATTCTTGATCAATAAGAAACAGAGATAATGCGGCCCAGAAACGTGTTTTAGTCCTCTGCTCGTGAGACAAATAAAAACTGTATAATTTACGTTAGAGTAAACTACCTCTTTTGAAATCAGACGCGAAAAGGGTGTACGATGTTAGTCGTTTTTGAAGGATTTCTTACTCTTATTTTTGAACCTACTTTTTGGAAACGGTAATCGCCAACCCAGTTCTAAAACATCGTATAAAAATAGCCATTAAAGGCAAGACAGATATAACCGTGGAGAAAATACTAAATTACATTTTGTGTTCGACACAAACGGCGGTCCGGAGGCCCGAGGCCGACTGATTTATCGGAGGACTCCCGCTTGTCTATTTCACTAGGGTCCGCCGGGCCTTCGCTTTTTACATCGCTTAGTAAGTGTCAGCATACGACAAATTTGGAAATGGTAATGAAACTGTCATATAGAAATGCAATCTAAAAGTCTTCGATAGTTTATCTATGGTTTATACCAGCGTCGCCGGTAGTTGTTTTTTTGTCATCGACACGACGGAAGCTCTTGTTTTGCCCAGCATCGACTCGCGTAACAAGCCTCTAATTTGTTGATGACCATAGGCTATGGTGCTAAAATCTCGGGCTGGCTAAGCGAGTTTACGGCAGCGTCATTCGTCAACGCCACGCGCCAGGGTAATTTTGTAACTGTTTAAGTTTATGTAGTTTAATAATACAACCCATAAATTATGTAACTATTAATAGAATTGTTCGTATTAAATTGGAATAACATTCGAATTTGACTTTGTCTTTTTTTTCTCTTTTATTTCGCAGGTTACTAAAACCGTAGTCCTTCTATATGATGTATTGTCATGTCAATCGATGATGACAATTTTACGCATGCGCATGCAATCGCTTTGTACTTCCTTTCCTGTTCTTCGCCTCGCTTGTAAACAAAAATCACGTAAACATTAACATTACAATAAATAGGCTAAGTTATTAGTCATGTGAAAATACCTGACTAACACAAGTACTCCACCTCAGAAGAAGGCGAAGCATGATGTGTCAGACAGACAACAGATTCAAAGGGAATATGACCAAAATTCGCGAAAGCGAACGTTTCAACCGTCCTGGCAAAAGGAATTTAACTGGATCAAGTATGACAAAGCTGCAGATAAACTCTTTTGTACATTTTGTGTTGACGCTTACAGCCCAGAAACACCCATCGGATATTTAAACATTCAACCGTCAAACACCATGAGATTACAGAAGGACACAGGTCAGCTGCCTTATTTATCCAAAATAGGGAGGCCCCAATTGGAGAAAGTTCTGCAGAGAAGACTTTAAAGAATTTAAACAAATCTGTTTTTAGTAAATTAAGACATCTCTTTCGGACTGTGCATGCTGTTGCAGTAAAGTTTCAAGGAGAGACTCCCAGTTGTTCATCTGGGACTGGAACATTCACTTACCCATCAGATACTATTGCTAGTTTACTTACTTGTCTAAATCAGCGATTTAATGATCTCTCTGAAGATATATTAAACAGCACCAAGCTTGCAGATTTATCTTCTTGGCCTGTCAACTTAAGTGATGGTGGGTGTTTTGCAGTCCTGTTAAAGTTGAAGTGCTTACAGTTTCGTTCTTATTAATTATTTCTTGTTTTGATAGTTAACAGGTTGGAAGTTTGTTATGTTTGATTTTCATTTATCATTTATGTCACGGAATCAGCTATACCTTTATAATATTCTAAAATTGCAGATTTTGGTGATGAAGAGATTTCTATTCTATCAAGACAGTGGGGAGAAGTTCTCATAAAACAAGGAGTTGATGTTAATGTTAATCATCTAAAAGATCTTCTATATAAAAAGTAAGTGAAGCATTAGAAATCTGCATTATGATTTATAAATAAAGTACCAAATGTTTTAAGTCTGTTTGATCTGATTTTGAGTATACCAGCTTTTTCAGCTGAATGTGAGAGAGGATTTTCTTTAGTTAAAAGAATGCTTAAGTGATCTAATGCGCCTACAATATTACATTCCAGATTTGAGTAAATTTGATCCTGATCCGGCAATACAAGCCTGGTATACCAAACCAAATCGAAGTCGACGACCTGAGTTTGTGCGAGCAAACAACAACCCTACCGCTAGTATTATTACATGTACTAGTAGTGGTGATTCAGACTATGATGTCCTTGCATCTTCTGATTCTGAGTGAGGCATAATAAAAAAAATTAAACAATGACAATATGTGTTTTTCTTTCTGTGAATTAATAATTGATAGAAACCTCCCCTGTAGATAGTATCTTTAATTGTTTAATTGTACTATTTCCATAAATATAAATACCCCCTTGGTGGCGCCTGCGTGTCACCTAAAGGACCCACATGATCAGGATTCACACGGGTCCTGCGGGCCTGTGCTTGAAAATGTTTGTTTCAGACACTGATTTTAAGGTGTACAGATATTACCCTAGGCCTAAAAAAAACCATCTGTCCTTGTGAGCGAAAAAGCAAAACCATGCTATTTCTAACGGGAAAAAAATGTATTGTTGTTACTAAACAATTCCATGTCAAAATAAACATTCTTCAATCTACTTATTGGACAAGAAAGTTGGGCAAACAAACAGAGATGTCAATTACATTATGTCAATTGTTGCATGTACATACGGGTTCAATTATTATAATGTGATGTTAAGAAAAAAATAGTTGAAAGAAATAACATTAATAATATAGTACTTACTTTTATCTTTTCTTTAGATAATCCTTTTTTTGACTGCACCTCTGTAATCTTTCCGTGGCAGCTACAGGAAGTCTATCCATGATTTTTTTAGAATTCTGATTGTTTCGGCATTTAGATCAATCATTTGTGTCTGGAAAACAAATTAACCATATCATAGGTCAAAAGGTCACCAGAAGTTATTCGACAAGGGGGGTATTATCCGAAAGGGGGCAAAAAGCGGGAGTCGACTTTTCCAGAAGCATTTTTCCTCAGGAATCAGAAAATGGTGGGTGATCAGTCAGGCTAGGGAGCGTTCAGGAGTTATCGAGATCCAAATGGTCACCAGAGGCTACAGGGGGCCGGCTTATGTATTTAGCCACTTCTGATGCTGTCTGTCGCAGATTTCTTTTTGCGACGCAGCTGAATCATTGAATAAGTGACGAAGAATAATTTGTGAAACCATTTAATCAAATTATAACAATATTCATTCATGTAAGAGACAGTTTGTGTTTGTTACGTGTCCCCCAATTTCTAATAGTATAAGCAGGCGTGCTAACTCATGTGGGGCTTTATGGATTATATCAGACAAGATCTTGCCTTTACAAACAATTGTGCCATGGAAGAGGGCATATAATAGAAGGTATATTACACACATTAATTATTGGCAGTTAAGGGGTCATATTATGCCCACTACACTTTTATCTCGCCCGGTATGCACAAACACTCTAGGTATCAAATGGCTATAAAGTCCACTGTACCAGGGATCACCCGACACTTGGATGATGATTACAGAATGAATCAGTAAGATTTAAGGTCTATGGAATAAATCGCACCCTACAGATCAACAATTCTGACAAATCCCCAATCTCTTCTATATGGATTACACTAATTTAGTCCTTTTGGGCAGTTCGGATCCACACTTGGTGGCGACACCGATACTGTATTGCTTATATGATTGAATTACAAATAGGGACTTAGCTTCATATAATCTTATTACCATGTACTCTCTGTTGGTGCTTGGAAATGACAGAAGCATCTTTACCAATAAGTGAAATCCTCAAAGCTCCCACAACTAATATTGACCCTCCCTACTTCTCAAAGATGATCTGATTATCTTCAATAGACTTGTATTACAGTTATTTTTTTCTCTGGCAGTAAACCATTTGTACATCTTGTTATTAAACTAAGTGGCTCAATACGGCACTGGTCCACAAACCTGGGTGTCACAGGTTCCCTCCAAGTGTAGGCTGAGCAATTTTCCCTTGTCGGTGGTGCGGGTTGGGTCGGAGGCGTCTGGCAAGGAACAGTTTTTAACCCAGCTGTTAGGATGTAAGAAAAACCAACAGTCTTGATCCTAGTTGTTGTCGAAAAGTAGGACAATTAACCCCATTTCATTCTTTATGAAACAGAAAGTAACTAAACAACTTACAGTTTAATGCAAAAAAATTGTTTACAAATATCTATTTTTTTTATAAAAGTAGAGCATAGTGTTGCTTCTTTGTAATTTGTCTATGAACCAATATACCATTAGAATTGAAAATTAATAGTATTTTAAATTAAAGTAAACACGAAATCTCTGCAACTGCTAATATGACAAACTTATATTGACATGCATTGTATTTAAATGGATTAATGCTACAGGGTTAATAAAGTGGCCAAGAATTTTTTTTTTAAATATGAAAAGCGGGACTGCATTTTTACACCTATTTTATCATCCTTAAATCAAAATAAAAAACTAATCTCTGCAACCGAATAAGATATAACCAATTTTGTGATATCTATATGACAGTATGAAGCAATTGCTGAGATATAATCAAAATGGAAAAAGAATAATAATCTTAACAAAACCAATATAGTTTCACACCAGCCAAAATGTGTTCCCTGAAAAATTAGCAAATAATTCGTTAAACTAATTGATAAATCTAATAAAATATAACCGGGTCTATACTTAAAAATAGGTTCCCAGCAAAGTATTTATCGGGTAGTTATTTCCAACAAAAGTATGGCAAATTTGGTATATATGGAAAGTATAGACACCCAATCTTACTAGAAAAATATTGGATTTCGCGAAAAACGCCCATGGGGCAAGCACTGGACAATATTGTCAGGGAATCACTAACTGTCAACCCGACAGGTTTTGCTGGCTTATTTTCTGCTAGATTAGGTCAGGGAGCAGTTGTTATTTCTTGCTCAAATGGCTAGGCGGTTTGGGGAACATCGAGGGTTGTCAACGTACAAATGACTCTACAATTAATCATTGGAAAAAGAAGTTGACATAAATAATTAAGAATTTACCCAGGCCTCAATGAGTATGGTAAATGTATAGTAAGTAAAGATAGATACATTCTGTAAAATGGACCCTCCCACAATGAAGCTAAGTTGGCAGACAATGCGCCTTACAACAGCTATAGGTATTTACGGCGAAAACAATGTTTTGAAAGGGAATTTAAGCAAAGTTTTGATAGATCGGTTACTTTAAATATGTTTTTAATCCAAATATATTATCAAATCACAAAGTTTGTACCCGGGAAAGCATCTTTAAGACTTGTAACATTTTGGATATCAGACATCATGAAATGTTACAAATGTTTCATCTTTCTCTTTGGGATTGAATGGTATTATAAACAAAGATTTTGGTGTCCAGTCACAACCTTTTGGGAAGTTCTTTTCTTTTTCTCAGACAATTATCACAATCAAGCTTTCCTGGAACTTTCTGGATTCTGATATTTTTTTCTAATTCTTCGTGCACTGCTTTTTTTTCAACACCTGTCCATACTCTCCTCACAACTGTTTTTGACGACTTTTCTAGTCCATTAGCTAAACTCGTATTTAAAACACACAACAGCATTAATGAAGGATTTGTACTTTAAATGAAGTTTAATATCTACATATGGCTATCATATTATGTCACTAGAATATCCAAATGGCAAATTTTAAATACTCTCATGCCTTTGCTATTCTTGGGCATAGTCCCGAAATGACCTAGTTGTATTGAGAGGACGTTAAACCCCATCTCTCTCTGTCTCTCTCTATTCTTGGGCAGAGGAATTCGGAAAGTTAATAAATATTTATTTTTGGACATGGCTTCAGCTGCTGAAACAGATCTTACAATTCCCTTGAAATTATTTGTATTCCACCTACAGATTTCACACAGTGGAGACTAAACAATAATTCAATCATAAAACAATACTGGCCAAATAGGGAATCATCCCCAGCGTGCAAGAGAAAACACGTCCTTTACAGTGGCCAAGATAGGCCCCTCGATACCATCACTACCAGAGAGACAGAAATTGGGTTTTAACGTCCACTAGACACAAACTATGCCATTTAGGGACTTACACTTGGTTTAATTTTATTTCAATAATTCGCTTGTACGTATTTAACAGTGGGTGGATACCGTGTGACCCGGAGATAACCGATGAGGATGGACAGGCGACCCTACCCCATGTCACGCACAACCGAAACCACCCTAGAGGATAATCTATTCTGTTTAATCGTTGTTCGTCATCATGGATATTGGTTAACTTCCAAGATCCTATCCCGGTTGTGTCCATATTGAGAATATAACAGAATAATTTGCATCCTGATAGTCTAACGCATGTCAACCCACATTGGGACAGAGTTGTCTCGCTTACTAATATAGAATAATACATCGTGGCTGAATATAACCAAAATCCAATTTACTGTCAAATATATCCTAAGAAGGAGGGTACATACGAAAACAGTGCCACCAGAAAGACAAGATATTATCTAAACGCCATCATAAACACGTTAAACTGTGTAACAATTATATATATGGTCTAACTTTCTTCAAACAGAGTATTTGTTTTTGTTATAAACAAGTTATTCGAGTTAATCAGGTAAAAAGAAAACATGCGTCAAACCTGTGTTATACTGGTCTCACTTGTGAAGAACCTGTTCCACCGGTGAAATATAATTAAACCAGATACTGGTTTCACTGATGAAATAAGAATCGTGCGTTTGACTTGCGTTGACCCTGTTTCACTGGTGAAAAATCCTGACGTGCGTGAAACTGGTTTACCGGTGGAATAAACACTTTTTCCAGACGTGTAGTCACGTGAGAAGCGCTCAAGCCATCAGTCTTCAATGTGCTTTTAGCTCGCGAGTCGTGCTGACGTACTTCTCGCGTCTTCTAGTGTTAGAATCTAACACGTGTTCAATTTTAATAGTATTTGGTTTACAGGGGTTAATAAGCCTAGGTAAACAAGAAATTATTACCTTGGTTGTTGAATTCGAGATATATCTTGATGGCTGAATCGAGATCCCCAACAATGGTCGATAAACAAAAACAAGTCGAACTTGAAACTACTAGTCAGCAAGGTAGGAATTTCCGACTTGGAAATTTTGGATTCCTCAGAAGATGACATAAAGTCAAAATGTATAACTTTGGTTGAACCACCTCGATCATGTACCTCTAAAGTCGACTTGACTGAGCACAGCTCGACTGGAAATCAGAAAATGATTAACATTGTCATTGAGGCCAGCATGGCTGGCATTGCTACATTTATGAAGGGGGTGAACGAGGCGTTTACGAATTTGGCTCAACAAAATAAAACGAAAAAAATTGAGCCAGTATTACGCGGGTACCTAATTCGATTTATTTCATAATTAATTGAGCAGCAGATAAAGGTACCTGTATTTGGTCTCTATTGAAATAAAATTAAAACTATATGGAAGTCTCGAAATGACCTAGTTTGTGTCGAGTCGACGATAACCCCCCTCTCTCTCCCTCCCCCGACCGTAGGGGTAATACAACGCTGGGCGACAGACTAACAAGGAGACGATCGTTTGTCGAGCGAATAGGGTTTTGGCTGGTTTGTTGGCGTGTACGGGGCAGTCATCTCCCACAATCTTTTACGTACATGCCGTAAATAAGTGTACGGCCTACCCTTCTCCACCTCCAGTTGAAGATTTGGAGCCTCAACTGACACGTGATGACCTTCAAAATGGCCTCATTACATGGTTGCTACCGCTCCCTGGGTACCACGTGACTAAATAACCGAATACTGTTGGCTACGTCGGCTTGGCGCCAGTCGTAAGTGCGCTTATGTCGCTTGCGACTAGAGACAACCAGTTGTATCCAGTCGTAGGAGTAGAACATGTGCGACTCGGAGAAACTGGAGACAATTCGATGGCGACTGACTTGCGTCCGACTCACATCAGTCGTAAGAGCGCTTATGTCGCCCAAGTAGTCACGACTGATTGTATCCACTTGATCGAAGACCAGTCTCCGATAGTTTTATCGCGTCGTAAGGGCGACATAAGATGGGCTTTAAGCGCAGCTCATGCCGCCCTACGACGCGATAAAATTGTCGGCGACTAGCGGGAACTGACAGCTTATGTCGCTACGACTGAATTTATCCACGACTGGACGCAATCAAGAGAAACCAGTTGATCGCAGACGTAAGAGCGCTTATGTCGCCCGGCATCAGTTGAAGATTTCGAGTCACAACTGACTGACACGTGATGACCTTCAAAATGGCCTCATTACATGGTTGTTACCGCCCCCTGGGGTACTATGTGACTAAATAACCGAATCCTGTTGGCTACGTCGGCTTGGCGCCAGTCGTAAGAGCGCTTATGTCGCTTGCGACTAGAGACCACTAGTTGTCTCCAGTCGTAGGAGTAGAGCATGTGCGAGACTCGGAGAAATTTGAGACATCTGGACGGCGACTGGCTTGCGTCGACTCACACCAGTCGTAAAAGCGCTTATGTCGCCCAAGTAGTTACGACTGATTGTATCCACTTGATCGTAGACCAGTCGCCGATAGTTTTATCGCGTCGTAAGGGCGACATAAGCTGGGCCTTAAAGATGGGCTCCCAGATAAATTTTTATCGGGTGTTAATTTCCAATAAAAGTATGGCAATTTTGGTATATATGGAAAGTAAAAACGTCCAATCTTACGAGAAAAAATACTTGATTCCCTGAAAAGCACTCATGGGGCAAGTACTTAGTGACACACCAATACGTTGTATGAGGTCATTTGTAAGAGGTAGCGATCAATAACCAGTATACTTGTTGATAAACGTAATGACGAGTGGTCGTGGAATTCTCCATGGGCTTGCACCCCTCAATCACGTAATAAACATGGACTCTTAAAAATATGTTTTACAACTTCTGATGTTTCCTGTGGACAGAAGAGTTTTGAGAGCGATGTAGAACAAAATTGTGATTGATTAATTAGTTTGAGTATTATTTTAGTCCAATTGTATCACCAAATCGTCTGGTTCGTACACGGGAATGTATCTTTAATAGTAATAATAGCGCCTTAACGAGGAGTGAACAGTTGCAATACTCTGTGTATACTCTTAAAAAATATTTTTTACAGCTTCTGGTGTTTCCTGTGGACAGAAGAGTTTTGAGAGCGATTAAGAGCAAGATTGTGATTGATTCATGAGTTTGAGTATGTTTTTAGTCAAATTATATCACCAAATCGTCTGGTTCGTACACGGGAATGTATCTTTAATAGTATTAATAGCGCCTTAACGAGGAGTGAACAGTTGCAATACTGTGTATTAACAGGGGATAAATCTCATCATATATTATAATTATTATTTACACCATGATGAATTGTTCACCTTGTGCTCATCGACAATATCATTAATGCCAGATCCTGGACTAGCGTTATACTATTATGTTATTGTTTCTATGATGTGACACAACAATTCCATGAGAATATGTTATTAATTTTATGCAGATTTGGTATATACAGTATAGGATATTTCATCGTTTTGGGTGGCCAAACTTCCGCTCCCATCGCGAGCGATATCGGGGTGATCACAAAGTCACGTAGTCAGAGATAGATAGGGTAGTGTGTGTGTGTGTGAGAGAGAGAGAGAGAGAGAGAAAAGAGAGAGAGAGAGAGATATTGTGGTATAAAATAGTTAAAAAGATTGTAGTGGCCAATTCGACATCATGACTTTAAAGGAGGTAGGAGTGGCACTACGGGACAATAAGTAAACGATTAAAACAAACGATTAAAAACATCTAAATGCACTACATGTTGTGTCTTTAATACAACTATTGACTAATTTAAAGTACATCATCTTAAGCTCATTGTCTTTACACAGAACATCATAAGTTACACAATGACAATAATAACATCAGTGTTTGTAGATATACAGTGACGCGACATTGACTATGGCAACCGGTTAATGTCTTTACAAACATGACTTGCTTTATTGATTACGATGACTTTAATGACTTTCTTGACATAACATAAGTGATTTCTGAAAAACATAAACCTAAATTTGTCTTAACCTATAATGTACATAAAAGTAGAAAACAGAAACGTGACATGCAACAATTAACAATGGCTGAACGAGGCTTATATAATTACACGCATCAAATATACATGTTTACAAATGACTGGATGTACAATATATATTGTTAGGCTACTTACAGACACGTTTTTCCTCGTTGAACTTTAAAATAATACAACTTTCACAACAAAAATTAACATCACATGTTCTTGCAAATGGAAACTTTTCCCAAAGGGAACTAACTCTAAATATACTTATTGATTTACATGTTTGCATGTCATGTTTTATGACTTAAAGGGTAATCATACGTATTTGGAAACTACAAAGATAGCTACACTATTCAGAGAGATAGTGTGACAGAGCTACAATATTCAGTGACAGAGAGAGTGGGAGAGAGGGAGATTATGGTATATAATAATTAACAGATAGCTACAATATTGTTGTGGTACTACTGTGTTCACCTCTACAATTGATTTTCTAGTAGTAACATTCCAATATCACCAGCTTATGGAGTGTTTGTGTCTGAGTTAAGACGTTACACGAGAGCTTGTACATTTCATTCTGATTTTTTTTAAGTAGATTGGGACATTTGTCATCTAAGCTTTAACTACATGGATACTTGCGAACTTAACTGATTAAAACCTTTAAAAAGTTTTATGGCCGTGATATTGACTTGATTGGTAAATATAACATGTCTCTATCGACTATTATTCTAGACATATTTAATTAACGCGTATACTTTCTCCCTGATAATATCTATCTACCACACCGTTAACACTGTTCATCACGTCAATTTTGCATACCGATAGTCCATTGGCCAATTACGCTATTTTACCGAGATTTCGCCTAATAGTTTGGATGCAGCTATGGCGGGTGTGGCGCGCCAGACAGGGTAAGCTTACTCTTCCGGACACCTGTGTTGTGAATACTCGCGTTGTAGCTTTCCAAGGGCTCAATGATCTTCCGTTAATGACGACATAATTAGACTTTAGACGTAGACGTTTACTTTGTGACGACATATTCAGACTTCAAACTTTTATTCATATTGTATCATCATATATCATATCATATATCATTCATGTTAAGTCATTCATCTACTCATCTAACACGACGTTTATGCATTCATTTCGTTCATACATGTATCGTTCATGCCGTTATGATAATTCTGAAAAGACAAAAGTTAACAACAATAAGGACTAGAACCAATTGAGACAAGTTATGACACAAATGTCCCTTTAAATTATTAGACTATGACGAAAGATGACAGTTACATGCAATGTCCCTTTAAAGAATTAGACCATGACAACTTATGACAATTCATGTTCCTTCAAAGGCCTAGACAAGAATGCAAATCCACTGACAAGTGGCTGCATGACATCTGACACAAGCATGGGCCTTAATAATTCATGACAAATGCAAACAAATAACAATGACAATAAACTTTGATAAACACACAGAAAAGTCATTATTTCAGTAGTATTAAATGTTCATTAATCCCTAAAAGTCACTTCTATATTTTGTGACAGTTTGAAATAACATCGAAATGTACAGAACCATTTCCAATAATGTCCTGGCACATTGAAAACACGTGGGACTAACAGCCGTATGGCGACTCGTTGAATCGAACACATAATTCCCAAAACACTGAACAACACGCAATACAAATGATCTAAAATAGTACCTGGTGAGTGAATCTATCTCGCCCTTGCAATGACAAAAGCTAGCCAATTAATATAAGACATATTCAGACTATCAAAGACGGACGGAAAAGATTGTTGACAACAATGGCGCCATGACAGGTTACTAGCACGGAGAAAACCTCCTGGACGCTGATTGGCTGATAATTGCGAGGCTCGAAATACAAATCGGCACTCGTCGGCACTGAACTAAAAATATGTCAGAAAATAAATGTGAACGAAATAAGGTTTTCGATCTATTCAGAACAACCTGTTACCAGTGTTTGTCGTGTATTGTGTGTGTACACGGGGAACAGTCCATGTGCTGATTACACTATTTTGCCTTATTACACTATTTTGACTTTGAATTGCTAATGGTTTTGATTGTTTGTCCATACCGACAATGCCCAACACATATTGAAAAAAAGTAATTTTAATATCTCAAATAGTGAAGACTGGACAACTAAAGAAGTCACCCGGCAGTTTGTCGTTGATTTATACGATGCCATGACACCACCCAGGTAAATACCAAAATATCATGCTAAATATCCCGTTAACCCAGCCAATCGCTTCCTGAATACGAAATCCAGTTGAACTTGACAAGGAGTAGGGTCGCCTGCCCCCCCCCCCACTGCAAACGACCTCCACGCAGGCGAATTATTGAGATATGATTAAACCATGTTAGCCCTGAAATGGCCTATTTTGTGTCGAGTTGAAGTTAAACTTCATTTATCCCTCTCTCGAATGGCCTCGGGCTTGTGCTTTGGATGATGAGGTCATTGAATCAAGTGGCATGGTTTCAAATACCAGCTTGTACGTGACAAATGAGTAGGATATCGCTTGTCTTTTCACCTTGCCCCCCCCCCCGCCTACTATCTTTGGGTGTGATAGTTTGTCACATCATGGCAAGCCCAACCTGGATCTGGACAGGTGTCCCATAAAAGAGGTTAGTGTGTAATATAAAGGTAACGTTCCCATAAAAGAGGTTTAAGTGTTATAAAGTTGACGAGTACAAATAAACAAAAAATTCAGGTGTAAATATTAATTAAAATCAATGATACAATATAACACCTGTAATCCTATATATATATACAGAATATATATGCAGTATGTATTTATTTATTTTCACAGATCTACATCCGACAGGTAATATAGATCTCTTATTTACTCGGGATGTTCTGGTGTGGTTGGTGGAGGGCAGGGGCCTGGCACAGACAGCTGTCTAGTTGTTCGGATGGGACAAAACCCGACATCCTGTGTACACATTGGCGAGTTTGTGGGAGACCGAAAGAGAAATGGGGTTGATCGTCCACTCAACACAACTAGGTCATTTCGGGACTAACATTTGGTTTAATTTTATTTCAATAATTCGCGCGTAGGGGTCTTTAGCGGTGGGAGGAAACCGGAGGACACGGAGGAAACCCACGAGGCTGAGAAGGCGTGCCACATACGCTCACATCAGTGCTCAAAACAACAGCCGAAAGCCAGAGGTGACCGGCCATCTAGAGGTCAGGTGCCAGTTAGAATTCGATATAAGACTAGGCCGGGAAAAGTTTCGCTCTGTATGGCGAGTAAGACCGTCTTCGTCGACCAAATATGTGCCGAAAAGAAGGACAAAAGAGGGAAATCGAGTTTAAAATTCACTCGACTAGGTCATATCGGGACTAACATATGGCTCAATTTATATCGCAGTGGAAGGATACTGAAGGACCCGGAGAACCACCATGACCTTAAGATTCAATGCGCCTCCGCCCAACCCAACCCGCCGTCTAGTCGTTCAGATTGGACGGAAACCCGAGACCCAGTGTACACATTGGCGTGCACGTATGACGTAAAAGATCCCTTGGCAGCTGGAATTCGATATAAAAGTAAGCCGTAGCGCCGCTGCCCTGCCAAAATTATCCCCATAGCACACTGAATGGCGTTATCCCGTCTTCATTACTCCAGTTTTGGAGCATAATTAGAGTAGGACGTTAAACCCCATTTCCAACAACACCTGGGGACTCGTCTTGTGGTATGGGGGTTGGGATGGCCAAGTGGTCTAGAGTGCCGCGTTTTGACCTCTAGCTGGTTTGCCACCTCTGGCTTGCGGCTGTGGTTTCGAGCCATGGTGTGAGCGTATGTGGCATGGAGATAGGGGCGCCTTCTCAACCTCCTGGGTTTCCCCTGGGCACTCCAGTTTCCTCCCACTGCTAAAGACCATTCCGCGCAAGCAAATTATTAAAATAAAATTAAACCATATGTTAGTCCCGAAATGACCTAGTTGTGTTGAGTTGACGTTATACCCCATTTCTCCCCCCCCCCCCTTTGTGGTATGGCCACTTACCCTGCAAACAAAGATTATTTTGATTATTTTTTGTTTTGTTTTATTGGAGTTGACTGGGGTCAACGTCCTTTCACAACATAAGTCATTTTTTCGACTAACATATGGTTCAATTCTATTTCAATAACTCGCTTGCACGTAGGTTAAGCCGTGAAAGGAGAAAACTCACTATCTTACACAGGCCACCCCTATACTTGTCACGTACAAGCTAGGATTTGAAACCACGTGACCCACCCGGTAAAACAATGAGACATAAGATCGCGTGACAATCCTGATACCTCCTTGTCATTCGGCAAACCTCGACAGATTCCGGTACCCTCCGTAACCTACATCATGACTCGGATGTATGATAGTAAGTGATATGTACCTACGACCATACATTTGCGATGCGGCTAGTCAACTGCCGATTTACTTTAACAGGAAAACGTGCCGCTGTTACAAAAAAAGTCCCAAAATGGCGTCTTTCCTAGATATAATCTCTATGGGGCAGCCATTGTTTAGTTTGTTGATATAATCTCTATGGGGGCAGCCATTGTTTTATCCGGGTCCTTTAAAATAGTTCCAAAATGGCGGAATTCATCATACAGCCGCGTCTAGATGTAGGGTACCAGCATCTGTAGAGATTTGCCGAGTGACCTCCTTGTCCGTTAGTCACATTATCTCAAATATTGTTGTTTTAACAGAATGAAGTTATTGATTCTAACACTCGCTGTTCTTGTCCTGGTCCAGTGTACTGAAGGTGGTTGGTTAAGGCGGACAGTTCGTACAGTAGAACAGGCCCTGAGGAGCAGAATTCCCACCCGCGCGACGTTAAGAGTCTTCGGTAAAAGAGATGTTGACTCAACGATGGCCGATGGTTTTCCAACAAGGGAAGAAGCAGCTAATGGTAACTAAATAAACATCGTTGATTCGATACAGGTAAACAAGTTTAAATGAAGCAAGGTAGTGTGTTTAGTCTTTATGGGGGAGGGGGGGGGTAACGTGTGCGCATCGGATAATAGGGTCTGACATTGAGTCAAGTTGCCTGGTTTCGATTCCACGCTCGTACGTGACAAATAGTGGGCTCTTTTGTCCAACCTCATGAGGTTTAATCTTTTGGGTGATAAGTATCCATGAGAGAGGATGTTATATCTCATCCACAGCACGTTAAAGAATCATGGACAGGGTGGTGGCTCAGGGGTAGGACTCTTGCTCATTACCCAAGTGGTCATGGTTTCGATCCTGACTGGCCCAATGAAGACGTAAAATTCTTTGAAGGTTCTAGTGCTTTTTGTTAGTTTTTTACTTTTTTCAGAATATATATTAAATTGTGTTGCTTTATTTCAGAATAAAACCTAAAATGATGAACATAAACAGCAGAGCGGTGATCGATCATACAGCCTCCATATAAAATAAATTTACTGAATATTTTAATGTCTCTCGTTTTTATGCAGGATTTATGGGAGCCGTGGTGGCTCGGTAAGTAAGACTCGGGCTCACTAACCAGAAGAGGGGGCTGAGATGGCCTAGTGGTCTAGAGTACCGCGCTTCGACCTCTAGCTGGCCGGTCACCTCTGGCTTGCAGCTGTGGTTTCGAGCCCTAGTGTGATCGTATGTAACATGGTGATAGGAGCGCCTTTTCAACCCCGTGGGTTTCCTCCGAGCACTCCGGTTTCCTCCTACTGCTCAAAGACCCCTACGCGCAAGCGAATTATTGAAATAAAAAATGAAAATCATACGTTAGTCCCGAAATGACCTAGTTTGTGTCGAGTGGACGTTAAACCCCATTTCTCTATCTCTCTCGCTAACCAGGAGATCCCATTCGGCAAACCTCGACAGATTCCGGTGCCCTACATCTAGACTCGGCTGTATGATGAAGTCCGCCATTTTGGAACTATTTTAAAGAACCCGGATAACATGGTTGCCCCCAGGAGATGAGTGCAAGTCAAGTCGTCCACAAGCGAAGTCGTCCACAACCGTTGGTGGAGTCGTCCACAAGGCATTGGTGATGTCGTCAACAACTATTAGTGATGTCGTCCACAACTAAATTTGTTGATGAATTTGTTAATGAATTTGTTATTTATGGAATAACACGATTTACTTTGTTGTTTATTTGCCGGTAGAAAGGGTGACCACGCAGAAAAAAACTACACTAATTAAAAATACATCGTGTGGACGACTCCAAAAAACGTATTACAATATCCAGAAATTATTTACTTTGTTGTTTATTTACCGAGAGAAAGGGTGACCACGCATATTATAGAGCGGGTTTTGATTACCTTATTACCTTATCATTCAAAGCTCAAGGGGATCACAAGACCTATAGCCTCCTCGGCTTAAGGTTAGGTCTTCTGACAATCATTCAGGGCTCAAGGGGATCACAAGACCTTTAGCTAGGGTGGGCACGTCATCCTAGCGCGATAGATGTGTAGAACTATCACATCAAGACGTATATGACCCTTGTCACGTTTAAGCAGTTAGGTCTAAATTAGAAAGGATATTACACTCAGGCATTGGATGTTTTGATAACTCGAAAAGTATTATCATAAAAGTTGCAGTGTTCCTGTATTTAACCCTGTATTCGAAATATAAACCTAGTTAACAACAAAAACGGTGTTTAAGACTTTTTAATTAGAGATTTGAAATAATTCATAACAGCGTGAAGTCCTAGAAGCAAGTCCTAGACTATACGTGGCCAAGATAGTCACAATTCGCATTCGTAGTTTCACAGTCTGCGATTTGGAATCCGTAACCAGGATAGCCACCCCCATTTCAAGGACTATTAAAGATGTTGAACAATTCGCCTCTAGTGACACTTGAGGCACCAAGCTACGGAAAATAAAATGGCTATTAAAATAAAATCATTGAAAAAAATGAGCCCAGTATTATGCGGCTACCGCTTTTATTTCCACCAGACCTAATTCGATTTAAATTGAGCAGTAGATAAAGGTACCTGTATTTGGTCTCTATTGGAATAAAATTAAAACTATATGGAAGTCTCGAAATGACCTAGTCTGTGTAGAGTCGACGAAACCCCCCCTCTCTCTCTCTCCCTCTCTCTCTCTCTCTCTCTCTCTCCCTCTCCCGACCGTAGGGGTAATACAACGCTGGGCGACAGACTAACAAGGAAACGACCGTTTGTCGAGCGAATATGGCTGGTTTGTTGGCGTGTACGGGGCAGTCATTTCCCACAATCTTTTACGTACATGCCGTAAATAAGTGTACGGCCTACCCTTCGCCACCTCCCTCCAACCTTTAACAGACTGGGCCAGGACAAGAACAGTGAGGGTTAGAATCAACATCTTCATTCTGTTAAACAAGATTTAAACTGTATGTGGTATCAGGTTGTATCGAGAGGGTCACCACGTGATCAAAGTCAAACAAATGACACCCAGCTCTGAGGTGTAAGCCACAAAAGCCATGGACAGCACCCGTTTGTTGTTTAATAGTATCTTTATGCGGATCCACCCTTTCTATCACCTGTAATGATGGGCAGTATTGTTTGTTGTTTAATAGTATTTCTATTGCGGACCAACCTGTTATGATGGTCAGTATTGTTTGCTGTTTAATAGTATTTCTATTGTGGACCAACCTATAATGATGGGGTAAGGTAGTAAATAAAATCTTCGTATATCGAGACAAAAGATTTCTTGATTGAAAACAAGAGACGGGGTGTTTAAATACAGAAACAACACATGATACAGTTTTATATATAATGTCACCCCTAAAATATCTCACCATAATAACCTAGACAACATAATAACCTTGACAACAGATCCATAAAACCCACCATCAAAAACAATAATACCAATTTCAACAGGTGCCCAAACACTCCTTGTCACGTACAAGCAAAGAATCAAAACCACGTCACTCCTTGACTCAATGACGGACCTTATGTTTAAATATTACCCCGCCCCCCCCCCCCCTAGAAGGAAAATATTTTAGGTTTTAAGTCTCCTCACCACAATAGTTCTGTTATTTGGAGACTAGCATGGCCATATCTCAGATACTGGCTTGATATAAATACATAAATACTGGATGTTATGGGAGGAATTATGCCCGGGCAGTGGCGGTTGCTCCTGTTAGTTTTCGATTTCTAAATCGTAAAATATCTAAACAATGTTATGGCGTTTAGATACTGGGCATAGGTCATGCAGTGTGCTATTTGGGAGCGACTGTTTTAAAATATAATAAAAACTAGTTTACCTGTACGATGTATACCTTAAAGATGGGTTCCCGGATAAATATTTATCGGGTGGTTATTTCGAATGAAAGTATGACAATTTTGGTATATTTGGATAGTAAAAGCATCCAATCTTACGAGAAAAATACTGGAACCTCTTAAAAAAAAACATGGGGCAAGCACTTAGTGACAAACCCATGTGTGATGTCAAGGGGTGCCCGCGCGGGTTGTATAAGGGTATTGTAAGGCCCTGTATCCATAGGTTGTTCCCTTGTGGCGTGTTCCCTTGTGGCGTTGTGACCTTGTTCCCCGACCCTGTACCCGCCCGTATCCATAGGCTGTTCCCTTGTGGCATGTGCAATGCACAATGGAAAGATAGGTAAAAGAAAGTCTACATACGAACGTTGATGAGAAAGCAAATTAACACAAGACACAACTATCATTATGCGAACAATCTTTTTTTATTGACATATTGATAGGTCGACGATGAACTCTACTACTGATAATCGGAAGGATGAGGAGGATGTAGCTATTACATTCAGTGTCGGATTATCCTTGTGGGGGTGGGGGGCATACCAACTGTGCGGGAACCCCATTGTCGTTTGTTCAAATTATTCGTACTGATCGCGGATCGTTCTAGTATGTACTTCGCCCCTTTGGGTGACTGAGGTGTTTTCCTTCAGGATTTCTTTCTTTCAAATTAGGATTAATTTCAGTGTATCTGAGACAATACTTTTGGCCAGCGTTTTCATTGAGGTTTTGAATTCGTTGACAAATTGGGTATTGTAAACAGACTCCCTCCTCATATGTTTCCATTTACTTTATGCTATAGTGAAATCCGGGATAAATATTGGGGGCCCTTTTTTGTGGAGAGCCCGGGACATTTTCCAACTATGCCCCCTCCCCTCCCTGATCAGACACCGATTGTATTTATTTTCCTCCCGGGTGCTCATCTCAGAAGATAACATGTCTTCAGAAAAGGCCCACGGTGCTGGGTCCGGCCTTTTTTTGGAACTCACAATGGACTGGGTGAATTTCACACAAGTTTCCATACAATATCGCACTCGTAATAACGTGTTCCCTCTAGTGCAGCTGAAAAAGAATTGACATGTTCATTGTCTGTGTTCCCGGTCACAAGCCACATGTTCCGTACACGAGGCCACATGTTCCCTGGGAACATCCTATGGGAACGGGCACGTTAAAAAACAAAGGTTCATTGTTCTTGTGGCGCGTCACAAGGGAACAAGGGAACACGCCACAAGGGAACAGCTGATGGATACAGGGCCTAAGAGGTAGCGATCAATCTAACAGTATACTTGTTGATAAACGTAAAGGGTCGTGGTCGTGGAATTCTCCCTGGGCTTGCGTCCCTCAATCACGCAACAAACATGGATTGTTAAAATATCTTTTTTTACATCTGCTGGTGTTTCCTGTGGACAGAAGTGTTTTGAGAGCGATTTAGAGCAAAATTTTGATTGATTAATGAGTTTGAGTATGTCTTTAGTCCAATTTTATCACCAAATCGCCTGGTCCGTACACGGGAATGTATCTTTAATAGTATTAATAGCGTCTGAACGAAGAGTGAACAGTTGAAGTACTTTGTGTGTTTATATATTAAAAGGGGATAAATCTCATCATATATTATAATTAATATTTACACCATGATGAATTGTTTACCTTGTGGTCATCGACAATATCATTAAAGCAAGATCCTGGACTGTCATTAAACTATTATTTTAGAATTTCCAGGATGTGACAAAACAATTTCATGAGATTTTATCATTAACGCCAGACCCTGGACTGGCGTTAAACTAATATTTTTTAGAATTTCCAGGTTGTGACAAAACAATTTCATGAGATTTTATCATTAACGCCAGACCCTGGACTGGCGTTAAACTAATATTTTTTTAGAATTTCCAAGATGTGACAAAACAATTCCATGCGATTAATTTTAGGCAGAAATGGGTATATACAGTATAGGGTATTTCATCGTTTTGGGTGGCCAAACTCCCGCTCCCACCGCGAGCGATATCGGGGTGGTCACAATAGTCACGTATTCAGAGAGAGAGAGTAGTGTGTGTGTAAGAGAGAGAGAAATGGGATTTAACGTCCACTCAACACAACTAGATCATTTCGGGACTAACATATGGTTTTAATTTTATTTCAATAGTTCGCTTGTGCGTAGGGGTCTTTAGCAGTGTGAGGAAACCGGAGTTCCCGGAGGAAACCCACGAGGTTGAGACGGCGCCCCTATCTCCATGTCACATACGCTCACACCAGGGCTCGAAACCACAGTCGCAAGCCAAAGGTGGCCGGCCAGCTAGAGTTCGAAGCGCGGCACTCTAGACCACTGAGATATGCCAACCCCCAGTGTGTGAGAGAGAGACATGTGGTATAGAATAGTTAAAAGATAGCTACAATATTTAGAGAGAGAGAGAGAGAGAGAGAGAGAGAGGGAGGGAGATTATGGTATAGAATAGTTAAAAGATTAGTAGTAAAATTCCAATATCACCAGCTTATGGAGTGTTTGTGTCTCAGTTAAACCGTTACGCGAGAGCTTGTTCATTTTATTCTGATTTTTTTAAAGTAGATCGAGGCATTTGTCATATAAGCTTCAACTACAGGAATACTTGCAAACTAAACTTATTAAAACCTTTAAAAAGTTTTACGGCCGTCATATTGACTTGATTCGTAAATATAACATGTCTCTCTCGACTATTATTCTAGACATATATTTACGGGTATACTGTCTCCCTGAAAATATAGGTCTACTGCGTTGTTAACAATGTTCATCACGTCCATTTTGCATACTGATAGTCCATTGGCCAATCACGCTATTTTACCGAGATTTCGCCTAATAGTTTGGATGCAGCTATGGCGGGTGTGGCGCGCCGGACAGGGTAAGCTTAATCTTCCGGACACCTGTTACCAATATTGAGTACACGGGGAACAGTCCTTATGCTGATTACACTATGTTGCCTTATTACACTATTTTGACTTTGGACAGCTAATGGTTTGGAATGTTCGTACTTGGTTTTAATATATTAACAGAACCACGACAATGCGCAACACATATTGAAATAAGTAAGTATAATATCTCAAAAAGTGAAGACAGCTAAAAACGTTACACGGCAGTTTCTCGTTGATGTATAAGACGCCATGACACCACCCAGGTAATTACCAAAATACCATGCTAAATATCCCGTTAACCCAGCCAATCGCTTCCTGAATAAGAAACCCAGTTGTACGTGACAACGAGTGGGGACGCCTGCTCCCCCCTCCTACACTGCAAACGACCTCCGCGCGATTTTTTTAAAGATTAAACCATATCTTAGTCCTTAAATTACCTAGTTTGTGTCGAGTGGGCGTTAAACTCCATTCATTTCTCTCTCTCCCGAATGGTCTCGGGCTTGTGCTTTGGATGATGAGGTCATTCAGTCAAGTGGCATGGTTTCAAATACCAGCTTGTACGTAGTAGGATACCACCTTGTCCCACGCCTTCTCTCTTTGTTTGTGATTGTTTGTCACATCATGACAAGCCCAACCAGGATCTGCACAGGTGTCCCATAAAAGAGGTTAGTATGTTATTAGTTAATGATCCCATGAAGTGTTATAAAGTTAACGAGTACAAATAAACAATTATTTCAGGTGTAAATATTAATTAAAATCAATGATAATACAGTATATATCCCATGAAAGAGGTTAACGTGTTATTTAGACTAATAAACAATTAATTCAGGTGTGAATATTAATTATTATCAATGATACGATATATCACCTGTAATCCTATATATATACAGAATATCTATCCAGTGTATATTTATCCAATTTAACAGATCTACATCCGACAGGTAATATAGTTCTCTTATTTACTCGGGATGTTCCGGTGTGGTTGGCGGAGGGCAGGGGCTTGGCACAGACAGCTGTCTAGTTGTTCAGATGGGACAAAAACACGACATTGGCGAGTACGTGAGAGACAGGGGGAGAAATGGGGTTGATCGTCGACTAAACACAACTAGGTCATTTCAGGACTAACATTTGGTTTAATTTTATTTCAATAATTCGCTTGCGCGTAGGGGCCTTTAGCAGTGGGAGGAAACCGAAGGACACGGAGGAAACCCAAGAGGCTGAGAAGGCGCCCGTATCTCCATGCCACATACGCTCACAACAGTGCTCGAAACCACAGCCACAAGCCAGAGGTGACCGGCAATCTAGAGGTCGAAGCGCGGCACTCTAGACCACCCACCCCCCCTGCGAGTACGTAAACGTCAGGTGCCAGTTAGAATTCGATTAAGACTAGGCCGGGACAAGTTTCGCTCTGTCTGGCGAGTAAGACCATTTTCGTCGACCCAATATGTGCCGAAAAGAGGGAAATCGAGTTTAAAATTCACTCGACTAGGTCATTTCGGGACTAACATATGGCTCAATTTACTTCATTAAATCGCAGTGGAAGGAAACTGGAGGACCCGGAGAAACCCCATGACATTAAGATTCAACACGCACGCCCCCCCCACCCGACCCGCTGTCTGGTTGTTCGGATTGGACGAAATCCCGAGACCCAGTGTACACATTTGCGTCCACGTATGTCGTAAAAGATCCCTTGGCAGTTGGAATTCGATATAAAAGTAGGCCGTAGCGCCGCTGCCCTGGCACATTTATCCCCATAGCACACCGAATGGCGTATTCCCGTCTTCATTATTAGCCCAGTTTTGGAGCATAATAATATTAAAGTAGGACGTTAAACCCCATTTCCAACAACACATGGGCACTCTCCTTGCGGTATAGCCTCTTACCCTGCTAACTAAGATTGTATTGATTTTTGTTTTGTTTTATTGGAGTTAACTGGGGTCAACGTCCTTTCACAACCTACTGTGTGAACCGTCGTAAATTTTAAATGGATTTCTTCGATTATGAACAAACTACTGAATAATTGTTATTAAAAACTTACCTGTTGTGTTTGTAATCAACTCCCGTTAAATAAAATCCATTGCACAACTAAGTATTACAACTATGAAAACAAGTTCTCTCTTGAAAAATTTACTAGTAATTTCGACAGTGTCGATGTCAACAATGTCATTGTCACGTGTTCGACAAATACAATATACCTGTTGCGGGGTTTGGTTAACACTGAAAGATAGTTTGACATCGGGACCATTTTGATCGTATATGCGTTTGGGGGGTTGGATGGCTAAATGGTTAGCGTGCGCGCGCTGTATCATAAACATAAAGCCTGTCATTGATATGTTTCGAATCCCCGGTCGTACGTGGCAAGGAGTAGGGTCGCCTGTCTTATCTCGTGGATTTCCCCTCTCTCGTTCTCTCCCCCCCCCTCTCTCTCTCGTGTGGGTTTGGGCGACGAAAAATATCAATTGAAGGCAATTACATAGGAGATTTATGTGGAAACCGCATTGATCGCCAGTCTATCAAATTTTATTCACAATGTCACTGATTGCAGGGATACTCGTAAAAATAAAGTCTTAATATTATATAAACTATAAATATACTATCTTCTTTATGTTATAAATAATTTAACAAGGTTCATGAAGCTTACCTCCGAATTCTCTGAGTGTATTTTTAATTTGATACGCATTCTTTCGATCGAATAATAACCGTGTTGCGGCAGCCCTCAGCATGCCTATTGGGTGTCCGGTGGGAATATAATGCTCATAAGCCGGTACGACCCCGTAAGAAGCGGAA
Organism: Patella pellucida; assembly: GCA_917208275.1. NCBI lineage: Eukaryota > Metazoa > Mollusca > Gastropoda > Patellidae > Patella > Patella pellucida. The sequence continues at coordinate 53,612,860 of OU795043.1, forward strand.
CATTAATTCCGGATTCGACAGTTTTGACCGAAGTGTGATAAGGCCCATAAAACGAATGTATAGTTGTGTGTGTGCGGCATGCGTGTTTAAAAGTAAATTATCCCATCCGAGTCGCTAATCAAATAATTAAGTCAAAATATTTCAAAAGGTAAAGCTATAAAATTTGCAGAGATTTTACTAGAATGTAGAAGACGGTAACTAAATACAGGAATGCGCGAAGTTATGTGTGCGAACTCTCAAACTCAACTCTATTGTCGTAGGTATCCAGACTACTCGGACTAAAGACTACTCGGACTAAGACAAGTCGGACCAAACTAAGACCAGTCGGACCAATTAAACTGTATTATAACTATAAGGCTAGATAATATGCTATTTATTTATCATTAAATCATAATACAAAGAAGCAACTAATTCTTATACGGAATTCTTATATTTAGAGTTGTTTAGTTCAATTTTGTGTACGGAAAATAAATCAACGATTATTTTAAAATTAATTAATAATGGTGCCGCAAAAAATATCAATCTAATTTGTGGAAAAAGTTAAATTAGGCTATCAGACAAGAACAGTATACCCGTATAGTTGTAAGTCCCTACAATAGTTCTAAGTCACTATTATAGTTGTAGGGACTTACAACTATTGTAGATTTACAATCGTTTTGAGGAACGTGGCCCGGACTTCAGGTTCTACATAATACAGGTATACTGTTCTTGTCTGATAGCCGAATTTAACTTTTACCACATTCGCGGTATCCCCAGTGGTTTCACTCCGTTCTACCCCGCAAACCCCTGTGTTAATATATGGAGGGAGACACGTTTTAAAGTCATCCGCGCCTAAGACCGAACGTGTATATGTCCCTTTTTAAACGTGACTTGTGTGGTTCTCGATATTTGCGATTTGGGATAAAATTATCAATTTATGCAAACAACACGTTATTATTATTTCGAGTAGTACGTCATGTTAAAACACACATAATTAGCAATGTATTTAAATAACACTTTATTAATGGTTCGAGTTATCATATTAAAACCAACACAATTATCAATTTATTAAAACAACACTTTATTATTGGTCCGAGTCGTCTTTCTGTTGGGTCCAAGTAGTCTATTTGTTTGGGCCGAGTGGTCTATCAGTTGATCCGACTGGTCTTGGACCGAGTGGTCTTCGGGCCGAGTGTTCATGGATTCTTGTCCTAATTGTACTTGAATTTACTATTCTCTCACCCCTAATCTACGAAATGATATCTCCCCGAGAGGGACGTAACCCAGCTTCCATATTGTTTATCTTTGCCAAAAGTTTTCAATTTTTCAAGAGAGTACCTGTTTTCATCGTTGTAATAATTAGTTGTGCAATGGATTTTATTTAACGGGAGTTGATTACAAAGACACAGGTTAGATTTCAATAACAATTATTCAGTAGTTTGTTCATAATCGACGAAATCCGTTAAAAATTTACGATGAATCACACAGTATGTCATTTTTTCGACTAACATATGGTTCAATTCTATTTCAATAACTCACTTGCACGTAGGGTCTTAAGCGGTGGAAGGAGAAAACTCACTATCTTAGACAGGCTACCCCTATACTTGTAACGTACAAGCTAGGATCTGAAAGCACGTGACCTCAATCAACCCACCCGGTCAAACTATGAGACATAAGATCACGTGACAATCCTGATACCTCCTTGTCATTCGGCAATCCTCGACAGATTCCGGTACCCTCCGTAACCTACATCTAGACTCGGATGTAAGATAGTAAGTGATATGTACCTACGACCATACATTTGCGATGCGGCTAGTCAACTCTCGATTTACTTTAACAGGAAAACGTGCCGAGTTTACAAAAAAAGTCCTAAAATGGCGTCTTTTCTAGATATAATCTCTATGGTGGCAGCCATTTTTTAGTTTGTTGATATAATCTCTATGGGGGCAGCCATGGTTTTATCCGGGTCCTTTAAAATAGTTCCAAAATGGCGGAATTCATTATACAGCCAATCTAGATGTAGGGTACCGGAATCTGTCGAGATTTGCCGAGTGACCTCCTTGTCCGTTAGTCACATTATCTCAAATTTTGTTGTTTTAACAGAATGAAGTTATTGGTTCTAACACTCGCTGTTCTTGTTCTGGTCCAGTCTACTGAAGGTGGTTGGTTTAGTGGGGTAGTTCGTAGAGTAGAACAGATCGTAAGGAGTCCTGCCGGCAGGATTGCCACCCGAGCGACGTTACAAATCCTTGGTAAAAGAGAAGCTGAATCAATGATCGACGATGGTTTCGCAACACGGGAAGAAGCAGCTAATGATAATTAAATAAACCTCGTTGATTCGATACAGGTAAACAAGTTTTAATGAAGCCAGGTAGTGTGTTTAGTCTTTATGGGGGGAGGGGGGTAACGTGTGCACATCGGATTATATGGTCTGACATTGAGTCAAGTTGCCTGGTTTCGATTCCACGCTCGTACGTGACAAATAGTAGGCTCTTTTGTCCAACCCCATGAGGTTTAATCTTTTTGGTTATAAGTAAACATTAGAGAGGATGTTATATCTCATCCACAGCACGTTAAAGAATCATGGACAGGGTGGTGGCTCAGGGGTAGGACTCTTGCTCATTACCCAAATGGTCATGGTTTCGATCCTGACTGGCCCAATGAAGACGTAAAATTCTTTGAGAGTTCCAGTGATTTTTGTTATTTTTATAATTTTTCAGAATATAATTAAATTTTGTTGCTTTATTTCAGAATAAAACCTAAAATGATGAACATTAACAGCAGAGCGGTGATCATATAAAATAAATTTACTGAATATTTGAATGTCTCTCGTTTTTTTATGCAGGATTTATTGGAGCCGTGGTGGCTCGGTAAGTAAGACTCTGGCTCACTAACCAGGAAAAGGGGATTGGGGTGGCCAAGTTGTCTAGAGTACCACGCTTCGACCTCTAGCTGACCGGTCACCTCTGGCTTGCGACTGTTGTTTCGAGCCCTATAGTGTGAGCGTATGTAACATGGTGATATGGGCGCCTTCTCAACCTCGTGAGTTTCCTCCGAGCACTCCGGTTTCCCCCCCCTTGATAAAAAAAACCCTATGCGCAAGCGAATTATTGAAATAAAAATTGAAAATCATACGTTAGTCCCGAAATGACCTAGTTTGTATCGAGTGGAAGTTAAACCCCATTTCTCCATGTCTCTCTCTCTCGCTAACCAGGAGATCCCGGGTTCGCCCCCGGTGTTAGCCGAGAATGTTGCTCGGGAATTTCCGGCGTGTTTCCGCCTTGTCATCCGTGCAAGGCAGACGGTCTGACAAGGACAGGGTCTAGTTGCTTGGATTGGATGTGTACCGAGGCCGTAGTGTGCAAAATTTCCCTCATGGCTCACTGTATGATGTATGTCCGTCCTCTTTATCATAGTTTAGAGCACAACAGTAGGACGTTAACCCCTATTTTGTTTATACAGGATTTATAATACATATATGTGTTATCGGTAAGATAAACACACAAAGAACTCCGAGAGGTCAAGGATTGATATGGTCGCTGTGGTAGGCAAATTTTTCAAATTGTCTGTTTTTAAGAACGAGATCAAATATGTGAAGAGTATAAGATGTTGTCCTTGGAAATGACAATATCGGGGCAATATTTCCCTCATAACACGCTATATGGCGTATGTCCGTGGTCTTACATTGTCGCTGTTCAACTTGTATCTGGTCGGTCACATCTGGCTTGTGGTCTTGGGTCCCATTCCATCGTGTGAGCGTATGTGGTTTGGGCATAGGGGTACCTCGCACACGACCCCTACTACATAAAGTGGAAGAGGACGTTATATCGGAATAAGAAAAATAACATATTGACAAACCAAGTGTTATTCAAGTTTACATAGATATGTCATATTCTGATTGTTGTGATTTTTTTTAAATATTCGAGGAACCTCGAGGGTTCTATCCTGGCCTGCACTGTGTTATTTCAATTGGACAAACAACTTGTATCTATTCTAGTCCGCCATAGATGCCGCACGGTGCAACGCCGCTCATGCATGAATGAATGAATGAAATGAGGTTTAACGTCCTACTATTATGCACCTAGCCTGGGCTAATGGAAGACGGGCACACGTCATACAGTGTGCTATGAGGGAAATTTTGCCCAGACAGCGGCGCTACGGCCTACTCTTATATCGAATTCCAACTGCCAAGGGATTTTTAACGTGCACTACTCAAATGTGTATACTGGACCTCGGTTTTTCGTACCACTCGAATGACTACACAGCTGTCCTTGTCAGGCCCTCTTTCTGCATAACCTTAACTGTACAATGGATAACTGTATTAAGCAATGTCCATAGCTTGTTGAACATAATAATATTTAGATTCTTGTCTGGGTGAACGGTTAAGGATTTACTTCGAATTATAGGGATAAAGGTACACTAGTAATAGCTCCTCTTCGATAGGTTTCGTGAGCATGTATGTTTGGTCACGTGACCTGTTACTATGGTTATACTGAATTCCCACTTGCTCTGATTAGTGACGATTCGTTTAGGAAGAATAAAATGTCGTTTCTAGTCGCCCGTGTCCTTGTTCATTACGATCAGATCCCCAAACCCTGGGGCCTGTTTCACAAAATTTTTACTAAGATAAAATCCCAATTTTAGTAATTTGATTGGATACTTTTAGATTGATTTTACTGCTTAGCCAATCAGAATGGAAGTCTACTAAAGTTTGGATTTTATCTGTAGTTAAGATTTTGAGAAACTGGGCCCTGGTGGTTTATAATTCCAGATATGGGGATTGGTACATAAACTCAAGATATTTTGTTTTTGCTGTTGTAAGTGTGAGGAAATTAATAGTCTAAACATTTCACGGGGTGTATGAATTAAATGGGGTTTAACGTTCTACGCTTCTGCGACCAACCTGGGCTGAAGGAAGACGGGCATACACCATACAGTGTTCTATGAGCGAAATTTTTGCCCGGGCAGCAACTGAATTCCAACTGTCAAGGAATCTTTTACGTGCACGCCAATGTGTACACGGGACCTCGGTTTCTCGTCCCATCCGAACGACTTGGCAGCTGTCCGTGTCAGGCCCCCCGTTTGCGCCACTGACAAAGTGAAGCCACGCCGGAACGGGGTGTAGCACTATGCAGTTATATGCGTCGCTGGTCATTATTATGAAATAGGAATGAATGAAATGAAATGAGGTTTAACGTCCTACGCTTCTGCAACTAGCCTGGGCTAATTGGAGACGGGCATACGCCATACAGTGTGCTAAAAGGGAAATTTTGGCCCGGGTAGCAACTTAATTCCAACTGCCAAGGGATCTTTTACGTGCATCTCAATGTGTACACGGGACCTCGGTTTTTCGTTCCATCCGAACGACTAGGCAGCTGTCCTCGCCAGGCCCCCTGTTTGCGCCACTGACAAGAGGAAACCACGCCAGAACGGGGTGTAGCACTATGCAGTTATATGCGTCGCTAGTCAGATATTGACAGTGAAATCAATCACAATAAATAAGTTCGTTTAAAATTCTAAAAAATAGCATGTTACAATGTCGATAAACTCCTCCTGTTTCGCATCTCAGGACATGTCTACAGGACAATAGCACCCACTTAATGCGAAACAGGAGGTCTTTATCTCCTAAATAAAATAATTTGTGGGAAATCGCTATAAAATATTTTCACCAAATAACTTACCATCTTCTTCAAGCTCAGCAAAAAATCGTTTTTACCGAGATTTCGTCTAATAGTTCGGATGTAGCTATGGTGTGTGGCGCCAGGCAGAGTAAGCTTACTCTTCCGGACACCTGTTACCACTGCTGGTCGTGTATTTTGTACACGAGGAGCAGTCCATTTGCTGATTACACTATTTCGCTGAATACACTATTTTGCTTATAATGTTTTTAGGGCTTCGAACTCTGTCTTATGGGTTGGATTGTTCGTACTTGGTTTTTAGATTATTTGTTTTTCTTCTACATCATCAGCGTTCATAACATTATTCATTTCCTCCATAGTTATAACACCATCCGCAGTTATAACGTCACAATCAGCATCTAGTTTACCCTGACCTGTAAATGCCCGATTAAGTTCACGGCCTACAGACTGGGCCAGGGCAAGAACAGCGAGGGTTAGAATCAACAACTTCATTCTGTTAAATAACAAGATTTAGATAAAATGACTTACTATGTAAACAGTAAGTGGTATCAGGTGGTCTCGAAAGGGTCATCCGGTAATCAAGTCATCACAAGGGTTGAGAGCAAGTTAAAATTTCCTGAACTGATTAACGCGCTAAAAAGTTTATTTTAACGAGTAAGTATGAATTAAAGTCTCTAACTCAATATCATCCCGAATCTTCGACATTGAAAACACTTAGTATTTATCAATCTAAATCAACATTGATGTTTTGATCTTATCGGGGAAAAGGGTTGGCTTCTGACACCCAATATTTAAGACAAAATAAACATTTTACCATTTTACGATTCGTGTAGCATAATGCTATTCAGCGTCATTTGTAACAAGGAATTCGAAGAACGAGGTTAGACCTAAGTCATGTCAAACAGTGATACCATATTCGTATCTGGAGAGCAATGTGGATTAAATACTATCGGTGTAGACTGGAATAACCTTACGCTAGAGATGGCATTTTGATTGGTCAGATGAGTCAAGTGTTACTGGTTGGGCTCCAGGACAACCAGATGACCACGTGCGGGGGGGGGGGGAGACAGTCTTCGAATTTGGAATAACAAGTTGAATGACACAACATGTTTAACACCACTTTATTTCTTGCGTGAAAAATATATCCATTTGTATTCTAAAACTTTAAAGATGTAGAGAAAAATTGAATTGGTATGAACATTGTAAAGTTGTATAAATATTTTAAGGTTGTATTCACATTCTAAGATGAATATACACATAACATATGAATAAACATTTTAAAGATGAATAAACATGATAAATAAACATTTTAAAGATGAATAAACATTTTAAAGATGAATAAACAAATATCAAATACACTATTTGAATTATGAAAAGTCGTAATGACGATTTTATTTGTTTTTTTCTCATGATGATAAATATTTTAATCAAAGTAGTGTAAATTGTTTGTTTTCTACGCACATAGTGACCGATATTAGGCTTTCTACTGAAAGGACGCATCTTCTCTCCGTTTATACGAGCCACGGTGGACCATTAGCCTACATGGCCCAAGTTCGGTTACGTTGCTGGTTGATTGTGGTAATTTCGATTGTCCGGCGTAATAATTTTTGTAAGTTGTGCACGGCGGAGGGCTTGACAGGGACAACTATCTAGTCATTCGGATGGGACGAAAAACCGAGGTCTCGTGTGTATAGATTGGAATGTACGTAAAAGATACTTTGGCTATTTAAAAATGTTACATTTAAGTAATTAACCTTTAGATGTTCCCACTGGGAAGATTTACAATCAACATGGCTTTTAATCGATTCCAGGCTACTTGGAGATGCATTATGTAAGATTTAGATAAAGACCTTGGGCCGGTTGCTCCAAGTTCTGTTAACTTTTAACGATACATGGAGTTAACTTTAACGGAGAGAAAGTAATGGCACCAAATAATGCAAATCCCATATTTTTTCCCACAGATTTATTCTAAGATTTCTAAAGGAAAAAAAAGTATTATATAGTGTTTTCTGTAGTAAATTATCTTTTTGTGTTTAATCAAGTTTTGTGAATTATCTTTTTGTGTTTAATCAAGTTTTGTGACCAGACTGTCGTCAGTGTTTTGTTAATACTAACTTCTATAAAGTTGTTATACATGTACATTAAATTTAAACATTTACAATTCAGCCAATGAACAAACAGTCTTCTCTTGGATTAACTTTAATGTAACGGATAATGAAATTGACTTTCCAGCAACAGAAATTTGACGCACCGTTAACAAACGACACGTTACTAAGATAACAATCCATTAGAGTTTAACGTATCGTTAAAATAACTTAGTTTTGAGCAACCGGCCCCAGGTCGTGCTTTTATATTAGTTTTAAAAAATAGATAATGAAAAAGGCATATATTGAAAACACCTATCAAAATAATTTATCCTGAGCGACCTTATTAATATTTAAGGTTGGGATGGCCGAGTGTCGCGCTTTGAGCTCTAGCTGTCCGGTCACCTCTGACTTGCGATCGTGGTTTCGATCCCGGGTGTGAACGATGTAGCGTTGAGATAGGGGCGCCTTCTCAACCTCGTGGGCTTACTCCGTGTACGCACATTTCCTCCAACAGGAACGACCCCTGCGTATGCGCTAAGATAATACAAATACATATAAGACAACTTGTCTGTGATATCACTAAGAAAAACAACTATTTTGAATACGTTAGTGTTGATGATAAGGTGTCAAAAGAAGTAGCAAAGACAATAAGACATTGTGATGCAACCTGAACGAAATATCCACCCTGATGCAGATAAGTGAAAAGCTACCTACCACTTAATTTGTGTGCGTTAGTTACGTGCGTTGGTGATGGTGATAGCAACGCCAAGAGCAGTAGCAAACACCAACGAGGTTGACAGATATAGACATAGCTTATCCATTGCTTCACTAACTAATTTCCAATTTATCTTTGCGTCCCCATTCAGTGGTTGAATTCTTGTACTTGGCTTCTTGCCGTCCATAAACACAGCCAGAAGCTTTAGATATTTTGGTACCGGGCGCGATTCTGGTCGATGGACCACGCTCATGATGTAAACGGTTAGAAGCGCCGAACACGTGCTGAATCCTAGAAGCGACGACAGGTAGATGGTTAGAAGTGGGATGGTGGTCGAGGTCGTTGGTAACATTCCGCTGACAATCGACATAAATACTGCAAGGGCCAGTAGCACTGTTAATACGTAGCTGAGCTTCTCACCAGAATCAATGGGCACTAGGAAGACTGCTACATTCAACAAAGATAAGACTAGTATGGGAAGGCAGACGTTGAGCACGATGAACGCTGGTCGACGAGCGAGTATAAATGTGACACCCACTCTGGACATGGTACGTGGGTAAATGGGTTTTTGGAAATGTGTCCCATATGCCCCAGCAACTATCCACTCGCCACTCTCATGCTAAGTTGGCCACAAATTCTGAAACAATCTCCGGTATTCCATGTGTCTATATCGCAGTGTCGTTTGGTGTATATATTATCCTAATACAACAATCTCCGGTATTCCGTGTGTCTATATCACATTGTCGTTCGATTTAAATATTATCCAGATACAGCAATTATGTTAACAAGGACAAAGCAGTATACTAACCAATCATTGTCTAGTGGTCATTAATTCTACATTGTCAATGTCTTTTTTTAAATAGCATTCAAAACACTTAAGTCAACTAAAGAGACAGTAAGCAGAAACTAAAACCACAACGTTCGTGACAGTCCAATATATCATATTTAGTTAAGTAGGTGGCCGGTCTCATTGCATCCGTTGTGGTATATTTCAATTTAAAAGGTGCAACCTTTATTTATTAAACGTGTCAATGATATCATCAACACTACCAGATAGTTTGATAAATGACCTTTTTTTTTCTTTTTACTAAATTGGTGAAATTTGTTGGTTTTATGTATTTTTATCCTTGCTACTGTTACACAATTGAGGAAATATCAATTTATATAATCCAGACATCCGCAATCTTATCTGATTAACAACAGACGAGAAACAGCTGACACTGGCTCGATACAGCGAACAGCTGTACGCAAGTCATTAGTGGAGTCATTAATCATCACAGCTCACCCGAGTTACCAAAGGTCTTCGAATGATAACGCAACCTGTACAGGAAGCTAAATTTCCCCATAGTAAATTAAAAGCTCGGTTAAAAGACATTATTTACAGTGTCTATTCATTTTTATCTAAATCGGGAAATGTTAGATATCAATTTTAATTTATTTATTACAATTCCACATGTTTTGTGAAGGACCATAGTGATTCCCACAAATTCATATGTTAGATTTTTTAATTGATAATATCTTTGCTGAATTTGGAGAGAAAATTTATCAACAAGTAGTAGGTGTTCCCATGGGCACAAACTGTGCACATTTGCTTGCTGATATGTTTCTCTATTCCAAGAAACCGATTACATGCAGGCACTAGAAAAATCAAATAAACGATTAGTCAGACATTTTAATTTCACTTATCGATATATCGATGATGTTCTATCACTGCATAATTGAAGATTTAGTGATTATGTAAAATTAATATATCCTGATGCGCTCGAAATTAAAAACACTACTGATAGTGACAATTACTCTTCCTACTTGGATCTGCGTTTCGATTTTGACAATTGCCATAAACTTGGTGTTAAATTGTACGATGAACGTGATGACTTTGACTTTCCGATTGCTAACTTTCGATTTATTAGTAGTAACATTCCAATATCACCAGCTTATGGAGTGTTTGTGGCTCAGTTATTTCGTTACGCGAGAGCTTCTTTATTCTATTCTGGGTTTTTTTAAAAGTAGATCGAGGTATTTGTCATCGAGGTATAACTCCTCGGGCTTAATTTGCTACCTTTGTAGAATGACGAGATTATTATTATTATAACTAAAGGGATACTAGCGAACTAAACTTATTAAAAATATGCCATAATGTCATATTTACCAACACGAAAAGCTTTGTAGAATTCGTAAGATTCAAGAACCATAATGCAACAAGAATAATGTAGAACCTATGCATCACTTGCTTCTTGGGTGTCCTTAACTGTCAGAACTCCACGAACAGATGCGCCTTTTCCTAAAAGATTTCTACCCGTATGGATTTACACAGGAACAATTGCTTACGTGGACTGTATTTGGAATCCCAGTACTTAAAGATAGTAAATCCAATAATTGTCTAAACATGTGTTTCTCCTTTATATGATTGGTAATTAATAAAAGAAGATTTATGTATATTAACCATAATATAAAGATAGACAAGGAAAATTATTTAAGAGAAGATTTACGATATTAACCATAATTTAAAGGGAATGCTGGAAAAACATATGAATTATGTGTATTTCAAATTAAAAGATGACAGATTTAAAAACGCTATACTTTAACCTCCTAATATGTATAGATATATAGTCACGTTTCTAGTTGAACACAAATAGTCTGAGTCGTTGGAGCAATATGAACGACACATTCACTCTAATACGGAGAAGTGAAAAGCTAGTTACCATCTAATTTTCCGTGCGTTAGTTACGTGCGTCGGTGATGGTGATAGCGACGCCAAGAGAAGTGGCAACCACCAACGAGGTTGCCAGATATAGACATAGTTTATCCAACGATTCACTAACTAATTTCCAATTTATCTTTGTGTCACCATTTAGTGGTTGAATTTCGTCCCGTGGTTTCCTGCCATTCATACACACAACCAGAAGGTTTAGCGATTTTGGTATCGGGCGCGATTCTGGTCGGTGGGCCACGCTCATAATGTAAACGGTTAAAAGCACGGAAAAGGTGCTAAATCCTAGAAGTGACGATAGGTAGATGGTAAGAAGTGGGATGTTGGTCGAGGTCGTTGGTAACATTCCACTGACAATCGACATAAATACTGCAAGGGCTAGCAGCACTGTCAATACGTAGCTGAGCTTCTCTCCAGAATCAATGGGCACTAGGAAGACCGCTACATTCAACAAAGATAAGACTAGTATAGGGAGACAGACGTTGAGCACCATAAACGCTGGTCGACGAGCGAGTATCAATGTGACACCCACCCTGGACATGGTACGTGGGTGAATGGGTTTTGGGAAATGTGTCCCATATGCCCCAGCAACTATCCACTCGCCATTCTCATTGACATGGTTTAATTTGACAGGATCAATGACGAATAGCTGAAGTTCATCGAACGTGAACTCAACAGGTTGCACGAATATCGTACATCTTTGAACATCAAATGGGAATTTGGTCATATTCAAAGTGCAGTAGGTTCTAAAAACTGCCGTTGGTGTCCAAAACACTGTTCCGTCCCATTGGACGATATACGGATGTAGTTCATCCGAAAACACGTCACGTTTATCAATAGAGTTTAGGATCATTAATCTGGGCTTCCATCTCCTGTTAGCAGTTGGATGCATCAGCTTCAGTCCACCATAATCTTCGGGATTCCAAGTCAAAAGCTCATCTTGCCATTTCACGGCAAAATCCACATTAACCAAAATAGTTTCCTTGACTTCATCTATCTCTAAAATCCCATTGACTCGAATATCAAGAAAAACCGCCATTGAGTTAGTCTGGTAGATTATCGGGCGGATCGTATCACTGTAGTTTGCAAGAAGATCTTTCTCCAGTTTTTGGGTGGTTTCATAAGTCGCTGTCTGATTGGATATAGGTAGGGGATATATGGATTGATTGGACGGGGGTTCCAGAGTCCATAATGGCATGACAGTGAATACTAGTGTGAGCACAAGCACCAGTGTCGTCATTTCCGGACAATAATTTTACAACCGGATGCTTTCTTTCTTTAATCTACTCACTTCTTGTTCAGACGACTCTAAAACGCCCTCGGACGTGAAGGAAATTCGGGAACTTGGACTACTTTGAGTAGGCAATTGAATAACGCTTGAAATTCCGGGAAACTAACTACCCTACAACTGGATTAATTTAAAAGTTTGGGTTTCTGGGATGTAAAAACATTTATGGTTTCTAGAAATACAAAATTCTTGAGTTTGGAACACTTTGATCAGGAGTATATTTTTGGCACTAGTAATTCCGTCAAAATGTCATCTAGTTCCATCCACGTGGATTTACATAAATGTTTTAGTTTTTGAGATAATTTCCAAGACTCTGCATTTACAGTACTTTAAACGATAAACAATTGAATAACTCTTGGAAGTCCGGCAACCTACCTTGCGCGCACAATTAGTTGAATATTTAGGTTTCTGAAATATACAAAACACAATTTCTTAAAACACATTCTAGTTATGCAAATCTGAAATGCGAAATACATTTGACAAGAAAAAATTTTACACTTTGATTCCGCCTTATACGCATGCTAAAAAGAACAATTTCGAAAACTCTGAAACGCAGGCATTTGCAATTCTGGAAATTGTTGGTGCATTGAACGATAAAATATTAAAAACACTTTGAATTCCAGAAACTCACCTTGCACACACTTGAAGTGAAATTTTGAGAGCTTGACTACAATATAAACAAGTCTTTATCCAGTGAAGTTTTATATTAAACTGACTGCCTTGTACATAGATACAATATTCACCCAAACAAAGTGCACACAGCTCAGTAGATTGATTACTGTTTAAGGTATATCACAGTGTTGTTTGATGTATATGTTATCCTTATGATACTACTTTGTTAACAAGGAAAGAACAGTATACACTGTGTCTAGTAATCATTAATTCCACATCGTCAATGTTTTTTTATTATTATTATTCACAGAAATGAACTCAACTGAAGAGACAATAAGCCGAACTCTGATGTAAACACAGATGTGTGACCTGACTTATTCCATCCGTTGTGCTATAGTTCAATTAAATGGTGCAATCTTAATTTAATCAACGTGTTAATGATATCATCAACACTACTAGATAGTTAACTGTGACATGCCCAAGTTTGATAATGACACATTTTTTTTTCATTTTATTTTTAGTTAATTGGTGAAATACCTTTCTATCCTTGCTAGTTTTGGTTCTGTCACAGAAGTCACAAAACGCAACCTATATTGTTGGGGGGGGGGGGTGTCGAATGGATAAACGTGTGCGCATCTGTCATAGAGTTATGGGAGGTGGTTTCGATACCCCATTTATACATATTGTGGGAGACCTTTTACCCTCACAGCGGCACTACCTTTTATTGTCCCATCCGAACTACAGAACGTTGCCATTTTATCTCGTGTGAGGGAGTTGCGTTGTCTAGCACAAGTAGATATCGTTGCTGTCTTTATCTGCCTATTGCATGTCCATTTTTAAACGTTTAAAAGGTTATATTATGATTTATTGATTACAGATTCGACTCTCTAGAATATTTGGTGGTCGTAATATTGAATGGATTAAAACACAGGTGCTATTTAATAAAAACAACTTCTGACTTTAAAAGAACGTGTTTCCAATAACAAAACTTCATTATAGTCTTGATGTAAGCACTATCAACTTAAAAATAGCAATTAGTTATTCTCCCTATTGTGTGGTATAAATTAGTATAGTATTGTTTCTCAGCATCCCTTTCAATGGCTCTTGTACGTTTTATTAAAATCGGTTGATAAATGTGGTCTGTAGCCTTGTCACATGAAATGTGTGGTAATCTAATAGCCTCTTGAGAAACTGGTTCGTTGGATATTCAGCGCTTTATTACCCTTATATTCCGAAACAGCTAACATAAACTGGTCGAAATTTTAGCTACGCTGAGATTTTATTTTTGTTAATATAATCTGCGAGTTTCATTGAAATGTGTGGTAACCTGATATCTCTGAAACTGCTTACCGGAAGTGTCGAAATATTGGCTACTCTAATAGTAAATGCAGGAGGACTGCACTACACGCAAAACAAAAACAAACAAGACAGAAAACAGACATTGCAAAAACTAAACAATTATCAAATCTAGTGAATGGATCCGGGGGCCATCCGTAAGATATTATTAATGTTATCATATTCTGTAAGTTCCATGGGTATCGATTCATAATTTAGGGGTTATGCAAATGTGTCATAACCCTCAAATTTCCAAAAATGGTTTTAGTAGACGTTTTGATTGAAGAATTCATGACGATTAATATGCAATGTTGTTTTTAACTCTTCTAAGATGAGGTTCAGTATCTGCCCCACAGACCATGAAAGCATTGCAACAGCATATCAATTATGGGGTTGGGGCGCCGTGTCAGCGCGGCCTTCTAGATCGTGGCAGCAACGTGGTTGAGAGTGTGGGGATGTTGCTGTCGGGCGTAATAGGTGTGTGTAGCGGGGGCATTTTTACTCGTAGTGAGAACATGAAAATGCCTTCACCTCAAGAAGCGTTAACGAGGTTGAGGTGGCATGGCATCATTTTAGTAAAGTCATCGATGCCATAATTAAAGTTCATCTTCGCATCCACTGAAAAAAAAATTATGACCTCAATCTGGTTAGAAAAACGATCTATATGAGTGAGGTGCAGTGATTGTCAATCAAACTAGTTTCATTTACTCGTCATGTCACGTATTCTTCATCGCGACTGGGGGCGGGTTAACAAAACCAGTTAGTCAGAGGTCATAGAGCTACCCAGTAGGCCCATGACAATTTAAGTCCGGGGGTAAATATGGAATTATAATCATAAATGGTTGCAAACTGCAAATTATTTAATATCGAGATCAGAGAAACTCAGTTACCCACCATACAAAAGGTCATTAACCTGTTCTCGTCCAACTGAGGACTAAAGTCAACAAACAGGGAGTATTGATCAATGGTACATTGAGGGGGGGGGGGCTTTTTAGGAACAGAGGACACATAGTCTCACGAATTTCAATACCCTAGATGAAGATATCTCCTGATTCGATGTTATCAACAATTTCCAGTTTCTTTTGTTTTTGCAATCACCACCTACCCTTCCTACCCATCCAGTACGCCTCTTATAAAATTCGCAGATATAAGTTCTCTTACACAATATTCTAATAACACAGTATATTAATATATCAATCATTCATTTCATTTTATTAGATATGAAATATATTATGTGTTTTGAACATTTCATTAATCTATACAATCTGTTGTATATGATAGGCTACTCGGCTTGAGCCGACATTTTAATGTCAAAACCCTCTTTTATTATAACTGTATTGTGCAATCAAATTTAATTTTCATAAATCTATACAATCTGCTGTATATAAGATAATATTTTTAATACTATAGGTAACCTTATAGATTTATTATAACTTAAACATTTATTATTGATTAATATGTGTTGCTTTTCACTGTGTGAAATGAATTTCCATACAACCAATTATTCTCAGTTTATTTTGGTTAGAATTTGCACTATAATGACCTTATCGTCAATGTTTTTTTTTATTCACAGAAGTCAACTGGAGAGACAATAAGCTGAAACTAAAACCATAAGGTCCGTGTCAGTCCAAGCTGATAAAAACACAGATGTGACCGGTCTGGTTCCATCCGTTGTGGTAAAGTTCAAATAAAATGGTGCAGCCTTTATTTTAATTACGTGTTTAACATTCTACGAGAAAACCATGCAAGAGGTGAACAGGTGGGAATCGGCCGATTTAATTCATATTCACAGGGTTTGGTCGACCCATTGAACCTGCTCCTCAGCCAAAAACGCTGATATTAGAAATCAACCGTTTCTGAGATACAGCCCGATTTCGTTTTTCGGATGATTTTCGTCATTTTCATGTGAAATATTGACCATTTTTGTTGAATTGCTACAGCCGTTAATCCGCCATTGGCGAACTCGGTTTTAGTTGGTGATTAAAGTCTGGGTATCACCTTACCATATTTCAAACTCTCTTTCCGTAGGTGTCACGAGAATACACAAAATACGTATCTGGGGGTACCTGAGTTATATCCTTTCTTCAAATTGCGATAACTCTACTGGAGCAGGGTTGGGGATAAAAATGAAACTCATTTTATTTGCAACTTGACCAGTTCTAACAACATAAAAAATAAAAACTTTGTCAGCACACTTTCAACAGCATGAAAATTCGTGTCGAAAGTTTCGAAAACTTCATGAAATGAAAATTTGTCTTTACAATAATAGAAATAACATGAAATGGAATAAAAATTGCAAGATCATAAGGCCCTAATTACGAGGAACAAATGAAGAAATTCGAATATACATTGTCTTAGATAAGAAGTTACACGAATAGACGTTAGAAGTTAGACGATTGCACGTTAGAAGTTAGACGATAACATGTTAGAATTTTGGCACTAATATACCGCCATAACATATATCATCAAATCACAAAGTTTGTACCCGGGAACGCATCTTTAATTCTTGTCTGCTAGCTTTTGATCACTCTTACCAGACAACTTCCGTCAACAGACAAATTATCTGCTAGTTATTGGTTGGGTGCCTCGATCAACTTTAAGAAATTAGAATAAAATAAACAAGGCTTGTGTAACGATTTAGCTGAGACACAAACACTCTTTAAGCTGGTGATATTGGAATGTAATTACTAATCCAAGTAGGAAGAGTAATTGTCACAGTGAGTAGTGTTTTTAATTTCGAGCTCATCAGGATATATGAATTCTACATAATAACTAAATTTTGGATTATTCAGTGAGAGAACGTCATCGATATATCGATAAGTGAAATTAACATGTCTGAATTATCGTTTATTTGATTTTACGAGTGCCTGTATGTAATCGGATTCGTTGGAATAGAGAAACAAATCAGCAAGGTGCACAGTTGGTGCCCATGGGGATACCTACCACTTGCCACCAAATTCAACAAAATGTATTATAAATTAAAAAAATCCAACATCTAAATTATCTTGTTGACGGTGAATTTATTTTTGGAATCACTGCGGTTTTTAGCCAAATATGAGGAATTGTAATGCACAAATAAATATTGATATCTTCCCGATTTACATTGAAAAGACACTGTAAGTAATGTCTTTTTAACGAGCTTTTAATTTACTAATTGGAATTTTATTGTACAAAGTGGAAAAGTCAAATGTTTGTATAGATGAGACTGAAGCAAGTGATCTAGATTGCAAACCATCAAGTTGTTCTTTGGAATTTTTTTTATCCACATACAACCACTACGAGGGTATATTTCGATCTGTGATTTGATATAATTCACTCCTTACTTAGAATAGAGAATTTATACGTAGCACTGTCAATTGATTTCCCGAAATTAAGTTCTTTGAACAGACAGTCAAAACAATATCGTATTGGAAAGGAATGTTTGGCTTATTGATAATATGCATGTCAATTGATTTCCCGAAATTAAGTTCTTTGAACAGACAGTCAAAACAATATCGTATTGGAAAGGAATGTTTGGCTTATTGATAATATGCATGTACATGCATTATTAGCACTCGGACAATGAATATATATCCAATAATTTCTACTTCAAGACATATATTTACCATTAAAATCATTGAAAGTCCAATATATAAAATTACACGCTTATACACATTGTGCATGTATGATAATTATCTCCAAGCAATATGTTTGATGTTCATCCAGATAGAAATCATTATGTACACAAATTAAATACATGCTAATTACTTCCAATTAGTGGGCTAGCTAAGGAAGGGCAATGTACATTTGGTTTACTGCATTATTGAAAGAAAAGTTGTTGTTTTTTTCCTGTGTTGTTTCCACTTTTCATTTAAAGGGGCTAAATCGCTAATATTTGGCTAGCTAAGGAAGGGCAATGTACATTTGGTTTACTGCATTTCACGAAAAGTTGGTGGGTTTTCCTGTGTTGTTTCCACTTTTCATTTAACGTAAATTTGATGTGTATTCTGTGATGTTTTTTTGGGTGGGATGGGGCCCAAATCCCTAACTACTGCCCTTGTCGGCACAAACTCTACAAACGACACTGTCGGCAGCACAATATGTTTTCAGTTTACGTAAGGATGATGGATATTGTTTTTTTTAAATTTCTTTGTTTCTTTGCGGGGGGGGGGGGGGCGCAATATAAAGGGCCCCAGCTCTAGGAACAACACGATATGTTTTCAGATAAGTAAGGACGATGTGTATTGCGTTGTGTTTTTTTCACTGGATGACCATGATTGAAACCATCACACTGTCCACAATATGATTTGTTTTTAAACTTGGCCTGCTTACAGTAAAATACTCATTAGGTTAGGCTTTTAGTCATATCATAAAAGTTTTGTTTTATCATCTTGCCCTCGTGTTGATATGAGTTGAACTACATGGAGTATATTAACCTGTTCTATCACTGGTTCTATCTATCTTGACATAAACTACAGCTAGTATATTAACCTATCCTATCACTGGTTCATAACCTTTGTTTTACATATATCTTACCAATAATCTAACTTGCTTATCTTTCTCTATCTTATAAATAATTGATCGCCACTTGAAGCTGAAGTTACATTAGACATATTGAAGTTACATTAGTTAAGAGCTAGATCTGCCTATAGCAGGACTTTCTGTGGGCCTGAAAAGCTTTACTAAAGTATTAATTAGACATTAATTAACAGATCCAGGCCTTAGTCAACTTTGAATGGCATCAGATTGCTCCGATATTAAACAGATTAAAACGTTTCAGTGATACTCTGGTTTAATAAAATATGGCGGGCCCAGACGCTTCGAGGCTTAGCTTTGATCAACAAGGGCCGTGGTTGAAATTATTGCACACGTCTGCCAAATCTTCAAATGCCAATATCTTCGCTTGCAATAGGGTAATTTGAATGAAATTTTCAAATTTTTCATTTTACATCACATACTTTCGAACTATTATCCATATCTTGAATAATGTAACTTTAACAAGTGTGCCAATCCACATTCTTTGTGTGGAAGAGAACAGGGCAAGCAATTTGCCCTCCTCGTTTTATGTGGGTAAAGAGGTGGGGATAAAAGAGCAAGCCATTGACCATCCTCATCTTTTAAGGGGTAGCGAACAGAGTGAACCATTTGCTCGTTTTATTTTATGGGGGTGAAGAGAGCAGAATGTGCCTTCTGCCCTTCTCATTTATATGGGCAGGGGAGGGTAAAGAATATTAACCTATTTCTTTCATTTAGATACATGTACTTTAATTGCTAACACATGTGGCAATTCTCCGTACCGCAATTATCAACCGATTTCGATGACATTTTCAGATCACGATAACATTAAAAATATCTCAGAGTAGGCAAAATTTCAACTACTTTCTGTCGAATCGCCCATGGTTTTCCTGCAAGTACAAGAGACAATACGCCTAAAGGGACAACCCCCCCCCCCCCTTCTAGTGCTCGATAAAGTTTTTTGAAGCGATATTCTGATGTAAGAATGCTAAACTCATGTTATATTTTTAGGTGTAACGATGTATTATTTTTATTGTAGACAGGCCATCAAAACGTAAACATCAAACGTCAAAACTAAAACGTAGTCATCCAACGTAGTTATCATCTAATCATCAAAGCAGACCCCGTCGTCGATTAGCCCAGGTTACGTGCATAACAGTAGGTCGTTAAACCCTATTTCATTTCATGTATTAGTTAGTTGAAATTAGTAAGTAGACATGTGCGCTATGCAATTTCATTTCAAAACAGACGTAATCACAATTATCTCATCAAGATCAAACGTGTTCATTGAACTACAAGTATAATAATACTTATTTACTGATTTTGAAATAGTATTGTTTTTGTAAGCTTCTTACGGATTGATTTTTCTTCGAGATTGATGTTTGTCAGTCTGGTAGTGTGGATTCGTTTTTCATTAATGAACTCAGAACATATAAATCGTATAAGTACGGAATAATGGGTTCGACGCCCTTTAGAGGGATGCAGAGAACGTGGTGTTAAATATGCAAAAAGATCGTTTGGTAAAGATGACATAATTTTAGTAACAGACAGATCTTATATTATCACTGGATCTAAAAACAATTTCAGCTTGTATAATAATTCTGGCAACATCTTATGATGGGACACACAAGCCGCCATTGTTTTTCCAATTGTAACAACCCATTTTTGTTGGTTGACAGTGCTTGAATAAGCAATTCGGGACATGCAATCGTTCTTGTTACTTTCCTAACCACCCAGTCCGCTATATATCCCAAAATTCCATCGACAAAAGTGCTTAAAGATCTAAAGGTAAAATAATCATATACAACAAATGTCAATTCGAGTAAATGAATCTGGTGACCAGTCGCAAGAGCCCACTTGGGTGAACATTATAAGCCTCATATATATGACAACGATCATCAAGAGCCATTGCCAATTGTACGCGGAGATGAGAAACAATACCATAATAATATATACTACATAATAGGGAGAATAACTACTGTCTACGCCATCGTAAATAATAAACGGATTTATTCGATTATGAACAAACTAGTTAAGTTTGGTTATTATAAACTTACCTGCGATTGTAGTCCAGACTCTTGAAAGCGATGAAAAGTGAGGGCGTTCTTTACATGGCCGCCAAAAAACGTAGATAAACTGTCTATATCTTTTAGTAAGCATTTATTAGGCCACGCAATGAGCATCTTCATTATTATGTATCACACATTGTATAGAGATATAAAACGATGGGGGCGCTCTCCTTAATATACGCTAGTTCTCACAAGAAAATGATATGGGCCAGTGTAGGTTAAGCAAAGATTACTGTGGCGTAATTGACCTCTTTTTGCATTAGTTTTACATAAAGTTATTAGAAAGGAATCTATATGGAGGTGACAATTGCGGTTGCTCTCCAGAATTACCGCTAAGTTAAAATGTGGTAAGTCGTTTCTATATGGTCACCGCAAAGATGCCTGGGATCTCGTTCTTGAGGGAGCTTTAGGGTAAGGTTTATACTGAATTGTCCTTACAATGTATCCTGGTATGACAAATCACTCACAATGTTATAGCATTAATTTTTAAAGTCGCCTAGATCACAGCATTCTGAATTGTCCTCGCACTCATTGTCAAAAAACAGTTCTTGCACATCTTCAGGCGTCATTGTCCCCATCGACTTCGGCTCAATGTCTTCATTTCAACCATTGCCACCATTGTCGCAGGCATCGGTGCTTTCATAATCGTTGATGCCTGCTGAACACCATTCTCGGGCTATGAAATACGCTCAGAGTTTTTGAAGTTACAGTGTTTGACAACAGGGTGGTATCAATGCTATATCCTTTGATATTTGCTCCCTTGTTAACTATCGGTCAAAGACGACATACCTTGCTTCATTGACGTTCTTGGTCTATACCCCGTACATCAGTGATACATATTCTTTAAGGCCCTCGCACACCTGTGATGGAAGCGTGTCTGAAGTTGCTGGTATGTTGGAAGATGTTGGGGACCAAGCCCAGGTTTGCTATGGCATTCTTCTCTGAGTCTATTGACAATGCGTGCGGGGACTATTCCGATTGCAGTGATTTGAACGACTTTGAAAATTAATTCTATAACATGGTGAGTGATTTGTCATTCCAGGATACATTGTAAGGACAATTCAGTATAAGCCCTTACCCTTTAACCTCCCTGACGAATGAGATGTCAAAACATTTTTTTAGTGATCATATAGAAACAACTTACCAAATTTTAACTTACTATCTCGACAAATAAACATACATGTGCATATATTACGCGTTGTAATGCTTATGTAAAGCTTAACCGCCTTTGCGTGGCCTAATACATGCTTATTAAAAGATATAGACACTTCATCTACGTTATTTGGCGGCCATGTAAAGAGTGGCCTAATGGTTTTAGTTTCAGCTTATTGTCTCTTCAGTTGACTTCATTCCTGTGAATAAAAAAAACAACATTGACGATGTGGAATTAATGACTACTAGACACGGCGGATTGGCTAGTATACTGCTTTTTCTTGTCAACAAAGTAGTGTTATTAGGATAATATATACATCAAACAACACTGTGATATATCTTAAATAGTAATCAATCCACAGAACTGTGTGCACTTAGTTTGGGTGAACATTGTTTAGTCTTATTGTTTGTAACATTGTATTTGTGTACAAGACAGCCAGTTGGATTTAAAACTTCACTGGATAAAGACTTGTTTATATTGTAGTCAATCTCTAAAAATTTCGCTTCAGGTGTGTGCAAGGTGAGTTTCTGGAATTCAAAGTTTTTTAAATATTTTATCGTTCAATGCCCCAACAATTTTTTAAGAATTCTAATGCCTGCGGTTCAGAGTTTTCGAAATTATGCTTTTTAGCATAAACATTTAGCTTGGCATGCGTATAAGGCGGATTCAAACATTTTCTTGTCAAATGTACTTCGCATTTCAGAATTGCATAATTATGAATGTGTTTTAGAAATTGTGTTTTGTATATTTCAGAAACCTAAACATTCAACTAAGTGTGCGCGCAAGGTAGATTGCCGGACTTCCAAGTGGTATTTAACTGTTTATCGTATAAAGTATTTCAGAAACCCAAACATTTATGTAATTCCAAGTGGAAGGAACTAGATGACATTTTGCCGGAAATTCTAGTGTCAAATATACTCCTGATCAAAGTGTTCCAAATTCAAGAATTTTATATTTCAGACATCTTAAAAGTTAATCAGCGTGTAGGGTACTTGCAGAAGATAATTTTTGTCTGAATTCTTTCGATTCTCGACTGACCTGTTCGACGTACTTCACGTTCAACAATTGTATAGGACTATTCAGAGTACAGAAAATTTTGACTTTTTACATCTCAGAAACCCAAATTCAGTTGCAGTGAAGCTAGTTTGCCGGAATTCCAAGCTTTATTAAATTGCTTCCTCGAAGTAGTCCAAGTTCAAGGATTTCATCTGTTGTCATAGGGCGTTTAAAGTCTTCTGGACAAGAAGTAAGTAGATTGAAGAAAGAAAACACCAGGTTGACAATCTTTCCCGAAATGACGACACTGGTCTTTATGCTTGTGTTCACTCTAGTATTCACTGTAATGCCATTATGGACTTTGGAACTCCCACCCAATCCCAATCAGCCGATAGAACCTACGTCACCGCCTCAAGTTAATCAGTCCATATACCCTCTACCTATGTTCAACCAGACAGCGACTTATGAAACCACACGAAAATTGGAGAAAGATCTTCTGGCGAACTACAGTGATACGATCCGCCCGATAATCTACCAGACTAACTCAATGGCGGTTTATCTTGATGTAAGAGTCAATGGCATTTTAGACATAGATGAAGTCAAGGAAACTATGTTGGTTAATGTCGATTTTCCAGTGAAATGGCAAGATGAACTTTTGACTTGGAATCCTGAAGATTATGGCGGACTGAAGCTGATGCATCCAACTGCTAACAGGAGATGGAAGCCCAGATTAATGATCCCAAACTCTATTGATAAACGTGACGTGTTTTCGGGTGAACTACATCCGTATATCGTCCAATGGGACGGAACAGTGTTTTGGACACCAACGGCAGTCTTTAGAACTCAATGCACTTTGGATATGACCAAGTTCCCATTTGATGTCCAAAGGTGCACGATATTCGTGGAACCTGTTGAGTTCACGTTCGACGAACTTCAGCTATTCATCCTTGATCCTGTCAAACTAGACCATACAAAGGAGAATAGCGAGTGGATAGTTGCTGGGGTACATGCGACACATTTCCCAAAACCCGTTCACCAACGAACCATGTCCAGAGTGGGTGTCACATTGATACTCGCTCGTCGACCAGCGTTCATCGTGCTCAACGTCTGCCTTCCCATACTAGTCTTGTCTTTGTTGAATGTAGCGGTCTTCCTAGTACCCGTTGATTCGGGTGAGAAGCTCAGCTACGTATTAACAGTGCTGCTAGCCCTTGCAGTATTTATGTCGATTGTCAGTGGAATGTTACCAACGACCTCGACCAACATTCCACTTCTAACCATCTACCTGTCGTCACTTCTAGGGTTTAGCACCTGTTCGGTGCTTCTAACCGTTTACATTATGCGCGTGGCCCACCGACCGGAATCGCGCCCGGTACCAAAATCGCTAAAGCTTCTGGTTTTGTGTATGGATGGCAGGAAGCCAAGCACCAGAATCCAACCACTAAATTGGGACGCAAAGATAAATTGGAAATTGGTTAGTGAAGCTCTGGATAAGTTATGTCTATATCTGTCAACCTCGTTGGTGGTTGCTACTTCTCTTGGCGTTGCTATCGCCATCACCAACGCAAGTAACTAACGCACAGAAATTAAGTGGTAGGTAGCTTTTCACTTCTCTGCATCAGGATGGATCTGTCGTTCAGATTGCATCACCAACTGAGGCTAAGCCTGTTCAATGTATAATGATCTTTACTAACTCTGACCTTTGCACCCTATCATCAACACTAAAATAAAGGGGTCGTACCTGTGGAAGGAAAACTTGCGTGCTCGGAGTAAGCCCACGAGGTTGGGAAGGCGCCCCTATCTCCAAGACACAAGCGTTTACATCCGGGATCGAAACCACGACCGCAAGCCAGAGGTGACCGGACAGCTAGAGCTCAAAGCGCGACACTCGGCCATCCCAACCCCAAATATCAATAACGTCGCTCAGAATAAAATACTTTGATAGACGTTTTCAATATATTCATTTTGCAATATCTATTTATTTAAACATAGAAGAATGACCAGTTTTTATCTAAATCTCACGGGGGCGGGGTTGGGGGTCGGGGTGGCCTAGTGGTCTAGAGTGCAGCGCTTCGACCTCTAGCTGGTCGGCCACCTCTGGCGTGCGGTTGTGGTTTCAAGCCCTGGTCTCAGCGTATGTAGCAAGATGGTAGGGGTGCCTATTCAACCTTGTGGGTTTTCTCTGGGCATTCCGGTTTCCTCCTTCTGCTAAAGACCCCTACGCGCAAGCGAATTATTTAAACAATTTTTAAACAATAGGTTAGTCCCGAAATGACCTAGTTGTGTTGAGTGGACGTAAAACCCCATTTCTCTCTATCTCTCTACATCTCACATAATGCATCTCCAAGTAGCCTGGAATCGATAACAAGTCAAGTCGATTGTAAATCTTCCCAGTGGGAACATCTAAAGGTTAATTACTTAAATGTAACATTTGTAATTAGTCAAATGATCTTGTATGTGCATGCCGATCTCTATGCGGTTTTTCGGCCAATCCGAACGACAAGACAACTGTTCCTACACAACTGACAAAAAAAAATGTTGCGCTTGACAATCGAGATTACCACAATCAACCAGCAACGTAACCGAACTTGGGCCATGTAGGCTAATGGTCCACCGTAAGCATTTATTAGGCCACGCAATGATCACATTTTGCATTAATTGTGATTAGGGTTATTTACAAAGCATCTTCATTATTATGTATCACACAGTCGTTTCTATATGGTCACTGCAAAGAAGCCTGGGATCTCGTTCTTGAGGGAGCTTTAGGGTAAGGTTTATACTGAATTGTCCTTACAATGTATCCTGGTATGACAAATCAATCACAAAGTTATAGCATTAATTTTTAAAGTCGCCCAGATCACTGCATTCTGAATTGTCCTCACACTCATTGTCAAAAAACAGTTCTTGCACATCTTCAGGCGTCATTGTCCCCATCGACTTCGGCTCAATGTCTTCATTTCAACCATTGTCGCAGGCATCGGTTTCATAATCGTTGATGCCTGCTGAACACCATTCTCGGGCTATGAAATACGCTCAGAGTTTTTGAAGTTACAGTGTTTGACAACAGGGTGGTATCAATGCTATATCCTTTGATATGTGTTCCCTTGTTAACTATCGGTCAAAGATGACATACCTTGCTTCATTGACGTTCTTGGTCTTTACCCCGTACATCAGTGATACATATTATTCAAGGCCCTCGCACACCTGTGATGGAAGAGTGTCTGAAGTTGCTGGTATGTTGGAAGATGTTGGGGACCAAGCCCAGGTTTGCTATGGCATTCTATTGACAATGCGTGCGGGGACTATTCCGATTGCAGTGATTTGAACGACTTTGAAAATTAATTCTATAACATTGTGAGTGATTTGTCATACCAGGATACATTGTAAGGACAATTCAGTATAAGCCCTTACCCTTTAACCTCCCTGACGAATGAGATGTCAAAACATTTTTTTAGTGATCATATAGAAACAACTTACCAAATTAACTTACTATCTCGACAAATAAACATACATGTGCATCTATTACGCGTTGTAATGCTTATTTAAAGCTTAACGGCCTTTGCGTGGCCTAATAAATTCTTATTAAAAGATATAGACACCAAATTTTAACTTACTATCTCGACAAATAAACATACATGTACATCTATTACGCGTTGTAATGCTTATTTAAAGCTTAATGACCTTTGCGTGGCCTAATAAATTCTTATTAAAAGATATAGACACCAAATTTTAACTTACTATCTCGACAAATAAACATACATGTACATCTATTAGGCGTTGTAATGCTTATTTAAAGCTTAATGACCTTTGCGTGGCTTAATAAATGCTTATTAAAAGATATAGACACTTCATCTACGTTTTTTGGCGGCCATGTAAAGAGTGGCCTAATGGTTTTAGTTTCAGCTTATTGTCTCTTCAGTTGATTTCATTCCTGTGAATAAAAAACCCAACATTGACGATGTGGAATTAATGACAACTAGACACGGATTGGCTAGTATACTGCTTTTTCTTGTCAACAAAGTAGTGTTATAAGGATAATATATACATCAAACAACACTGTGATATACCTTAAATAGTAATCAATCCACAGAACTGCGTGCACTTAGTTTGGGTGAACATTGTTTAGTCTTATTGTTTGTAACATTGTATCTGTGTACAAGACAGCCAGTTGGATATAAAACTTCACTGGATAAAGACTTGTTTATATTGTAGTCAATCTCGAAAAAATTCGCTTCAAGTGTGTGCAAGGTGAGTTTCTGGAATTCAAAGTTTTTTTAAATATTTTATCGTTCAATGCCCCAACAATTTTTTAAGAATTTCTAATGCCTGCGGTTCAGAGTTTTCGAAATTGTTCTTTTTACGTCTCAGAAATCTGAACATTTAACTTGGCATGCGTATAAGGCGGATTCAAACATTTTCTTGTCAAATGTACTTCGCATTTCACAATTGCATAATTATGAATGTGTTTTAGAAATGCTGTTTTGTATATTTCAGAAACCTAAACATTCAACTAAGTGTGCGCGCTAGGTAGATTGCCAGACTTCCAAGTGATATTTAATTGTTTATTGTATAAAGTTTCTCAGAAACCCACACATTTATGAAATTCCACGTTGAAGGAACTAGATGACATGTTGCCGGAAATTCTAGTGTCAAATATACTCCTGATCAAAGTGTTCCAAATTCAAGAATTTTATATTTCAGACACCGTAAAAGTTAATCAGCGTGTAGGGTACTTGCAGAAGATAATTTTTGTCTCAATTCTTTCGATTCTCGACTGACCTGTTCGACGTACTTCACGTTCAACAATTGTATAGGATTATTCAGAGTACAGAAAATTTTGACTTTACATCTCAGAAACCCAAATTCAGTTGTAGTGAAGCTAGTTTGCCGGAATTCCAAGCCTTATTAAATTGCTTCCTCGAAGTAGTCCAAGTTCAAGGATTTCATCTGTTGTCATAGGGCGTTTAAAGTCTTCTGGACAAGAAGTAAGTAGATTGAAGAAAGAAAACACCAGGTTGTAACATCATTGACAATCTTTCCCGAAATGACCACACTGGTCTTTGTGCTTGTGCTCACACTAGTGTTCACTGTCATGCCTTTATGGACTTTGGCACTCCCGTCCAATCCCAATCAGCTGATAGAGCCTCCGTCTCCGCCTCAAGTAAATCAGTCCATATACCCCCTACCTATGTCCAACCAGACAGCGACTTATGAAACCACACGAAGACTGGAGAAAGATCTTCTGGCAAACTACAGTGATACGATCCGCCCGATAATCTACCAGACTAACTCAATGGCGGTTTATCTTGATGTAAGAGTCAATGGCATTTTAGACATAGATGAAGTCAAGGAAACTATGTTGGTTAATGTGGATTTTCCAGTGAAATGGCAAGATGAGCTTTTGACTTGGAATCCTGAAGATTATGGTGGACTGAAGCTGATGCACCCAACTGCTAACAGGAGATGGAAGCCCAGATTAATGATCCCAAACTCTATTGATAAACGTGACGTGTTTTCGGGTGAACTACATCCGTATATCGTCCAATGGGACGGAACAGTGTTTTGGACACCAACAGCAGTCTTTAAAACTCACTGCACTTTGGATATGACCAAGTTCCCATTTGATGTCCAAAGGTGCACGATATTCGTGGAACCTGTTGAGTTCACGTTCGATGAACTTCAACTATTCATCCTTGATCCTGTCAAACTAGACCATGCAAAGGAGAATAGCGAGTGGATAATTGCTGGGGTACATGTGACACATTTCCCAAAACCCGTTCACCAACGAACTATGTCCAGAGTGGGTGTCACATTGAAACTCGCTCGTCGACCAGCGTTCATCGTGCTCAACGTCTGCCTTCCCATACTAGTCTTGTCTTTATTGAATGTAGCGGTCTTCCTAGTACCCGTTGATTCTGGTGAGAAGCTTAGCTACGTATTAACAGTGCTGCTAGCCCTTGCAGTATTTATGTCGATTGTCAGTGGAATGTTACCAACGACCTCGACCAACATCCCACTTCTAACCATCTACCTGTCGTCACTTCTAGGATTTAGCACCTGTTCGGTGCTTCTAACCGTTTACATTATGCGCGTGGCCCACCGACCGGAATCGCGCCCGGTACCAAAATCGCTAAAGCTTCTGGTTTTGTGTATGGATGGCAGGAAACCAAGCACCAGAATTCAACCACTAAATTGGGACGCAAAGATAAATTGGAAATTGGTTAGTGAAGCTCTGGATAAGTTATGTCTATATCTGTCAACCTCGTTGGTGGTTGCTACTTCTCTTGGCGTTGCTATCGCCATCACCAACGCAAGTAACTAACGCACAAAAATTAAGTGGTAGGTAGCTTTTCACTTCTCTGCATCAGGATGGATCTGTCGTTCAGATTGTATCACCAACTGAGGCTAAGCGTGTTCAATGTCTAAAGATCTTTACTAACTCTGACCTTTGCACCCTATCATCAACACTAAAATACAGGGGTCGTTCCTGTGGAAGGAAAACTTGCGTGCTCGAAGTAAGCCCACGAGGTTGGGAAGGCGCCCCTATCTCCAAGCCACAAGCGTTAACATCCGGGATCGAAACGACGACTGCAAGCCAGAGGTGACCGGACAGCTAGAGCTCAAAGCGCGACACTCGGCCATCCCAACCCCAAATATTAATAACGTCGGTCAGAATAAAGTACTTTGATAGATAATTTCAATATATTCATTTTGAAATATCTATTTATTTAAACATAGAAGAATGACCAGTTCTTTATCTAAATCTCACGGGGCGGGATTGGGATGGCCTAGTGGTCTAGAGTGCCGCGCTTCGACCTCTAGCTGGCCGGCCATCTCTGGCTTGCGTATGTGGCATGGAGATAGGGGCGTCTTCTCAACCTCTTGGGTCTACTCTGGGCACTCTGGTTTCCTCCTACTGCTAAATACCCCTACGCGCAAGCGAATTATTGAAATAAAATTAAAAACCATATGTTAGTCCCGGAATGACTTAGTTGTGTTGAGTGGACGTTAAACCCCATTTCTCTCTTCCTCTCTCTCTCTCTAAAACTCACATAATGCTTCTCCAAGTAACCTGGAATTAATTACAAGCAAGGTCGATTGTTAATCTTCCTTGTGGGAATGAATGAATGAATGAAATGGGGTTTAACGTCCTACGCTTAAGCACCTAATCTGGGCTAATTGAAGACGGGCGTACGCCATACAGTGTGCTATGAGGGATTTATTTTTGCCCGGGCAGCGGCGCTACCGCCTACTCTCATGTCGAATTCCAACTGCCAAGGGGTCTATTACGTGCACTCCAATGTGTACACAGGACCTCGTATTTTCGTCCCATCCGAACGAATAGGAAGCTGTCATTGTCAGGCCCTCCTTCTGCATCACTGACAAGGGGAAATCACCGGGCTAGCGAACCAGCGCCTTATCCAATTAGCCACCGTGATCCCCCTTCCTAGTAGGAACATCAAAAGGTTAATTACTTAAATGTAACATTTGTAATTAGTCAAATCATCTTTTACATGCATGCCAATCTGTACACGGTTTTTCGTCCAAGCCGAACGACCAAACAACTGTTCCTACACAACTGACAAAAAAAATATTGCCCTGGACAATCGAGATTACCACACTCAACCAGCAACGTAACCGAACTAGGGCCATGTAGGCTAATGGTCCACCGTGGCTCGTATAAACGGAGAGAAAATATGAACTTTCAGTAGGAAGGTTAATACTGGTGACTATGTTCATAGAAAACATACAATTTATACTATATTTTAATATTAATATATTTGATTAAAATATTTATCAACTTGAGCAAACAACAAATAAAATCGTCATAATTCGAATAATGTATTTGATATTTGTGTATTCACCTTTCAAATGTTTATTTATCTTTAAAATGTTTATTTATCTTTAAAATGTTTATACAACTTTAAAATGTTTATAGCAATTTAATTTTTCTATACATCTTTAAAATGTGTATATTCCAAGCTTAAAATATGCATACACCTTTAGAATACAAATGGATATGTTTTTTTCACACAAGAAATAAAGTGGTGTTGAACACGGTTCGTTATTAAGCTTGTTATTCCAAAGTTCAAGACAGTCTTCACCCCACCCCCCCCCCCCCCCCCCGCCGCGTGGTCATCTGGTTGTCCTGGAGCCCAACCAGTAACACTTGATCAATCTGTTCAAATCTCATTATTAAATGTTCAAATATAAATAAATAATAAGCATGATTAAAGTTCAATCATTGTCCCAGCTTATATTATAAAACTTAAATTTAAATCAAGCTATTTAAAGATCCCCCATCCCACCCTCTGGTCTACAATATCACCCTTTGGGGAAAGTGGACATGGAACTCCAGGAACCAACAAACGAACCCTCACCCTCCTCAAATCTTTTACGTTCCATTAAACTGTAACAATTATGCTAAGGTAGACATGTATTTCTGTATAATATAATTCGTCAATTCCGTGATTATTTAAAATATGTTAACATATATTAACCATACTACTCGCCTCATTAGCGCATCACCACCATACACCCAGATTATCTAATTTAGTCCCACGTAGACTTCAAAATGTAACACTAAGGCTCTAACGAATGCTACGAATCTCTATAAATACTGATAGCCCAAAAAGTCGCTGACCTACCTCAGGATTATTATTATTAATAATAACGTTGATGATAATGATAAAGTGGTTGGAGGGGCAAGGCTGGGGCAAAGTCCAAGGTTAAGGGGGCAAAGGCAAGAGCAGAAATATTTGAAAAACAAGCTGCCGTAAATGCCGCCTGGCAGTATTTCAGGCACTGATCGTTGAGATAAAGTGTCGAACGTACGGACTATCGAACCTCGGCGAAATCCACTCACGAGTGCCAAAGTAGGGAGCCCTTGTGGGGGGTATTGGGACCGAATTTAGGGAAAAAAGTTAACAGGAAAAAAAGTTAGTGAGTATATATTTAATCTTTTAAGTTTCTGCCCGTAGCTGATGTGCAAGAAGGTTTGGAACATCTCCATTCCATCAAACCTGATGGTCCTCGTGAAGTCAATGACCTCGTGGTCTTCTTTGACCAAACCTATGTGAATGGTCCCTATCGGCAACGTCATGGTCAAGGCTTAACATTCTCCATGAGAAGAATCCCCCCATGTTCCCTCCTGAAGTTTGGAACGTACATGACGCAACCATGAACAGTGCCCCCTGTACCAACAACATCTGCGAGGGATGGAACAACAAGTTATACAATCTTGTCGGCAAACACCACCCATCGATCTCAAGAGTGGTGGAGTGGTTCCAGAAGGAATCAGCCACATTCCAGACTGTCGTCGCCCAGGATGCCATCGGAAATCCACCTGTCGGAAAGGTAAAGAAGAAGTTTGTAAAGATGCAGACACAACTACGAAATCTTGGCAGAGATCGTGCCAGCGGTGCCAAATCCATCCCAGAATATTTTACATGGAGTTGGGTGGAACATTACTATTTTGCCTTTAACGTTTTTAGGGCTTCGAATTCTGTCTTATGGTTTGAATTGTTCGTACGTATTTTATTAGAATTAACAAAGAGTTTTGATGTGCTAGAATGAAAGGCCCGAAGCCAGAAACCAAATTTTAGCCGACATAGGGGGGCGAGGAAGATAAATTACATAGATGTTTTCTGGTCAAGATTTATGTATAGTTCCTTAAATGTTTTACGTCTTCACTGCATAAATTAATGGCTGTGTTGTATCGCATGTTTCTGAAGCAACGACACTGCGAGTTTAATAACACCTGGCCATTGCTGGTTAACTTCATTATCTGCGGACACGTGAACAGTAGCATCCAATCAGAGATGGTGACATAGCGAACCCCACGGAAACCTTGACATTGGTTGAAATTTGCAACTCCATTATCACGGGTAGACATTTTAGCTTGACATTCGCGTTATCTGGCATTCGCGACGACAAAGCAATCAGATAGGCTCACAAACTGGGCTTGTCCCCAAGCAGGGTATTACGTGACGGGCTTTATAAGATGTGCGTAGTTAAAGCGAGATAACACCTTCTA
Organism: Patella pellucida; assembly: GCA_917208275.1. Taxonomy (NCBI): domain Eukaryota; kingdom Metazoa; phylum Mollusca; class Gastropoda; family Patellidae; genus Patella; species Patella pellucida. Next base: position 53,645,973 of record OU795043.1, read on the forward strand.
TTGAAGATGGTTGTATCGATGAATGGCAGTCGAATCGCCCATGTCTTAGCGCACGTGATGTTCCTGCAAGTACAAGAGACAATATGCTTAAAGGGACAACTCCCCCTTCTAGTGCTCGATAAAGTTTATGTGTAGCGATATTCTGATGTAAGAATGCTAAACTCCTGTTATATTTTGAAGTGCAACGATGTATTATTTTTATTGTAGAGAGGCCATCAAAACGTAAACATCAAACGTCAAAACTAAAACGTAGTCATCCAACGTAGTTATCATCTCATCATCAAAGCAGACCCCGTCTTCGATTAGCCCAGGTTAGGTGCATAACAGTAGATCGTTAATTTCCATTTCATTTCATTTCATGTAGTAGTTAGTTGAAATTATTAAGTAGACATGTGCACTATGTCATTTCATTTCAAAACAGACGTAATCATAATCATCTCATCAAACGTATTCATTAAACTACAAGTATAATAATACCTTATTTACTGATTTTGAAATAGTATTGTTTTTGTAAGCTTCTAACCGATTGATTTTCCTTCGAGATTGATGTTTGTCAGTAGGGTAGTGTGGATTCGTTTTACATTAATGAACTTAGAACATGTAAGTCGTATGAGTACAGAGTAATGGGTCTCAAGCTCTTTAGAGGCATGCAGAAAATGTGATTTTAAATGTAAAGATGACATAAGTTTAGTGACGGACATATTTTCCATTGATTGAATTTTACAGATTTTATATTAACACTGGATCTTAAATCAGATGATGGGACACGCAAGCCTCCATTGTTTTTCAATTGTAACACCCCATTTTAGATGCTTGGCACTGCTTGAGTAAGCAATTCCGCGCATTCGGGACATGCAATCTTTCTTGGTCCTTTCTAACCACCCAGCCAACTATTAATCCTAAAATTCCATCGACAAAAGTGTGATATCACTTTAGTGGAAGCAGACGTTAACCACCAAACGAAGAAGAAGAAGACAAAAGTGCTTAAAGGTCTAAAGGGAGAATATTCATATACAACAAAGTTCATAAATCACAGTATAAGCCTCATATATATGACAACGATCGTTAAGAGCCATTGTAGGCGGTGCTGAGAAACAATACAATACTAATATATACCACACATATCCACCCAATAGGCAGAAAGCGAGAGAAATAGGGTCTAACGTCCACTCATCACAACTAGGTCATTTCGGAACTAACATATTTTTATTATTTTTTTTTTTTTTTTTGGGGTGGGGGTCAATAATTCGGTTGCGCGTAGGGGTCTTTAGTAACGGGAGGTAGCCGGAGTGCCCGGAGGAAACCCACGAGGTTGAGAAGGCGCCCCTATCCCCATGCCACATACGCTCACACCAGGGCTCGAAAACAATAGGGAGAATAACTAATTGCTATATTTAAGTTGATAGTGCTCACTTCAGGATTATAATGAAGTATTGTTATTGGAAAACACGTTCTGTTAAAGGGAAAGGTAGCTTAATAAAATTGCATTAGCATTAACGTCTTTATAACACTGACACGGGTGAATTTACACATGCAGTCTTTGGGCGGGGGAGACAGATAAAGAGATGACCGTTCTCTCTATGATAAATCAAAACGAATATATTAATAAACAACCAACCTTTCTTTATACAACGCGCCAATTGCGTTTTAGACGCCACTGGCAGAACCATAACTAGCAAGGTGAAAAGGTATTTGACCAATTTACTAAAACAAAAAATCCAAACAAATCTGTCATTATCAAACTTGGGCATGTCACAGAAAACTATCTGGTAGTGTTGATGATATCATTAACACCAGAGCAGCTAACCTAGCTAGAAGTTGGCGCTCGAGTCTATAAAAATGTTATTTAAATAAAGGTTGCACTTTTTTTAAAATTGAACTATACCACAACGGTTGGAATCAGACCGGTCATCAGATTGGACTGACATGGACCTTATGTATTCCGGGTTAAAATTGAGGGAGATGCCGCCTGGAGAGGTAGAAATTCTCATGTGTTTTTTTCGAGACCAGTTTTTTTTTATTCTGAACAAGAATATATGAGGTAAACAGGCCAAATCCTGAGCCAATTTCCGTTAGGGCGCTTTTTCAAAATGGCCGCCAAAATCTCATATACATAGTGACAGTATGGGTTAAGTAAGTAACAATGATGCATGTTTTACCACTTTTTGCATTAGTTAGTATTAGCGTTATTCCCCAAAAAAAGCTGCGATTGTAGTCCAGACTCTTGAAGGCGATGAAAAGTGAGGGCGCTCTTTACATGGCCGCCAAAAACGTAGATAAACTGTCTATATCTTTTAGTAAGCATTTATTAGGCCACGCAATGATCACATTTAGCATTAATTGTGATTAGGGTTATTTACAAAGCATCTTAATTATTATGTATCACACATTGTATAGAGATATAAAACGATGGGGGCGCTCTCCTTAATATACGCTAGATCTCACAAGAAAATGATATGGGCCAGTGTAGGTTAAGAAAAGATTACTGCGGCGTAATTGACCTCTTTTTGCATTAGTTTTACATAAAGTTATTAGAAAGGAATCTACATTTGACAAAAAAATCTATATGGAGGTCAAAATTGTGGTTGCTCATGTGGTAAGTCGTTTCTATATGGTCACTTAAAAGATGCCTGGGATCTCGTTCATGGGGGAGCTTTAGGGTAAGTTTTATACTGAATTGTCCTTACAATGTATCCTGGTATGACAAATCACTCACAATGTTATAGCATTAATTTTCAAAGTCGCCCAGATCACTGCATTCTGAATTGTCCTCGCACTCATTGTCAAAAAACAGTTCTTGCACATCTTCAGGCGTCATTGTCCCCATCCACTTCGGCTCAAAGTCTTCATTTCAACCATTGCCACCATTGCCAAAGGCATCGGTGCTTTCATAATCGTTGATGCCTGCTGAACACCATTCTTGAGCTATGAAATACGCTCAGAGTTTTTGAAGTTACAGTGTTTGACAACAGGGTGGTATCAATGCTATATCCTTTGATATTTGCTCCCTTGTTAACTATCGGTCAAAGATGACATACCTTGCTTCATTGACGTTCTTGGTCTATACCCCGTACATCAGTGATACATATTCTTCAAGGCCCTCGCATACCTGTGATGGAAGCGTGTCTGAAGTTGCTGGTATGTTGGAAGATGTTGGGGACTATTCCGATTGCAGTGATTTGAACGACTTTGAAAATTAATTCTATAACACTATAAACCTCAGAATGCCACGTTTGGCATTTTTGTCCAAACGTAGCTAAAACGTAGCTAAAAATTTTGATACGATTTTGCCACGTTGAAACGTGGCAAAAAAATTGCAACGTTTTTTCTGGAGTCCCAAAACGTAGCTTTTTGTCCAGAACGAGGCTGGGAAAAATGATACGTTTTCTAAACGTAGTTTTTTTCCAAATAATTATTAGCTGTACTTGCTATCACCAAAATAAGAGCCACACAAATAGTGTTCCGATCATCACGTGACCAATGGTCTACAAATTAGATTATTTATTAGAACATGATATGATTAATTATTATGATTTACTTTGCTGAAATTCAAGCGAAATAAAACAGTACAATGTCACGTGACAATATTACAAATGGTGGATAAAGCCGTTCTTTGATTACATGTTGTCTATTTTGATTATTAAAATCGACTTGTACCATTACAAGACGAAAAACGATAGTTAAATAATACGGCATTACGTAAAAGAATCATCTGATGGGTACACTCATAATTAAATGAGTTTTAACTATTGTTGTAGGAAAAATTGTGTATTCCCCGTAGTTTTATGATATCGCGGCATTGTAAGGGTGGGCTATATAAAGGGTGTTGTATGTTGGAAGTGGATTTACTGGGAAAAGAGAATTAGTTTTCTCAAATCAAAAAGTAGATTACTTGAACATTTATTAAAAGGAAAGTGAATTTGTAGTTTTCTAGACTGGGCGGATTTGTGATTTAAATCCATGTCAGCATAGTAAACTTTTACATTAGTTTTTCGTGGCATATCTGTATTATAATACTGCTTGTGAACTACACTACAACCTTCGTATTGTCAATAAATTCAACCAAATACGCTAGTCAAAACCGAAGTCAGTGTTTTATACATTTAATTAGGTTTTACATGAATGATTAATAAAATAATATCAAAACCAACAATCTAAAACTGAACAATAATGTTTGAATTGGACGCCGCCCTACTAATCACTGGAAGTATAACAAGTGTCACTCCTCAAAGTTTTTTTTTCCATTGCAGGAAATTCCAAATCGCAAAACACACTTGACTGGTTTCTCTGTTGTATTTAAGTTATTTTTAAAAAATATATTAAAAAAGAATACGTCGTTTACAAATTTCAATATAACCACAAATAAGTGATTATTTTGATACACACTGTCATGCTAAGATGGGTATTAATGGTTTGTATTTGCAAAATAAATTATACAAGAGAAAATATATTTAGATGACGACAAGGATAGCTGTCTAGTCGTTCAGATGGGACGAAAAACCGATGTACCCTGTACACATTGGTGTGCACGTAAAAGAACACTTCGCAGTTGCAATTCAGTTGCTACCCGAGCAAAATTTCCCTCATGGCACACTGTATGGCGTATGTCCGTCTTAAATTAGCCCAGGTTAGGTGCTTAAGCGTAGGACGTTAAACCCCATTTCATTCATTCTTTCATTCTCAGTTACTGCTTGATAATTTAGGTTATCAGCCCTGAACAGACGAATATCCGATGCCCCGTGTACACATTGACGTGCACGTAAAAGACCCATTAGCAGTTGGAATTCAGTTGCTGTCCGGGAAAAAAATTCCCTCATAGCACACTGTATGGCGTATGCCCGTCTTCAATTAGCCCAGGTTAGGTGCAAAAGAGTAGGACTTTAAACCCCATTTCATTCTTTCATTCTGTTTTGCTATATTATCATTTTTGAATAAATAGGGTGGGGAGTATACTTAATTAGGGGACTCGATTGGAGAATTACAGCTTCGACCTTATATATTTATATTATTTAAGCAGGTTTAGTGTGTGGAGCCGATAAGGTCGTATAAAGATCTATTCTTAATACACATGTAGTAAATAAATGCTAAAGATCTAATAGTAAAATCTCATTCGTATAATTGAAGCCCGTTTACTTCTGAATAACCAAAATGGATTTATTACGGCTCAATATTATATTAGAATTACGTGTAAGGATAATTTTTAACAATTCCCTGCAGTTTTTTTCGTTCAGAGGGTGGATTGGGTCAATTTCATTTTAATTCATGTTTATGCCAAGATGTGGGTAAGTATTTATTTTTAACCAGAAAAAATTCCATGTTTTCAGAATTTGTCTGTGGATTAACGTTCTCTTTACGTAAAGTTTAGAATAATTAATCATTCCCAGACGTAAGTTAATAATTTACAAAGGGCATAATTATTTTCAACAACCAATCAATGTATAAAGGTAAGGACAAATATATTTTTATAGCAATGAAATAATTAGAATATGAATCATGTTGTCTATGCAGGACTATAAGTTAGCAATAAAATTAGTCATTGCGGGGGATCTCATTTTAGACATTAGAGGCTCTTGGCAAGCGTAAATTCTCGATCCGTATCGCGTATCCTTATCGATATACGTGATACGGCACACTAATACGACAACACGTATTGAGCACTTTTCATAGTACGACGCTGAAATGTAGCGTTTTTATGAATCTATGTGTATCCTACTAATCCTAGAACACGACGGTGTATATTTGATGTGATTATTTTTAACCATAATAAAAACTTCAATTCAATCATAACTTTAGAGTAGGGTCGCCTGTATAGCCTCGTGCGTTTCCTCCGGGTCCCCCGGTTTCCCTAACACTGCTAAAGACCCCTACGCGCAAGCGATTTATTCAAATAAGATTAAACCATATGTTGGTCCCGAAATGACCTAGTTTGATCATTATCTTTGATGAGCTTCTCCCAGATTTGCGGGGAGTTAGATGGCCGAATGGTTACCACGTGCGTGCTGTATAAAGCCTGCCATTGAGTCAACTGGCGTGGTTTCGAATCGCCAGTTGTACGTGACATTGAGTAGGGTCGCCTGTCCAACCTCGTGGGTTTTCTCCGGGTCCTCTCGTTTCCTTCCACTGCTAAAAGACCCCTACGCGCGAGCCAATTATTGTAAAAAAATTAAACCGTATGATATTCCCGAAATGACCTAGTTTGTGTCGATTGGACGTTAAACTCTCTCTCCCTCTCTCTGCCATCTCCCCGTCTTCAATTAGCTCAGGTTAAGTGCATAACAGTAGGACGTTAAACCCCATTGCATTCATACTCTGCCATCTTGCCGTAATAGAACTACGCTCAGCTCGCCTACGCATACATACGCGATGCTAAATCACGTGACGATGCGGATACGTGATACGGTTGGGGAAAATTCCATTTGCCAAAAGTTTCTATTATTTTAGTTTGGTGACACGCATCAATTCAAATACAAGCATCGAAGGACGACCGGTTCGGGCCAAATTGAGATAATTTGCTACTTAAAGCCTATATATAGCGTGTTAAAACCCCACCAAAAGGTATAATCAAAGGCGAACGGGCTTAACCTGATAGAAAGATGTCAAATCTAACTCTAGATTGGCATGCGCGTGATAAAAGATCCATTGGCAGTTCGAATTCGATTTAAGAGAGGCCATAGTGCCGCTGCTCCGGCAAAATTTCCGTTACAACACACTATGGCATATGCAATTCTTCATTAACCCATTTTGAGTGGACATTAAACCCGATTTCTATCTCTCATTAACCCATTTCCTTTCATTTAATGACAGAAATGCTCCTTGTTCTTAGGCCGAGGCAATACACTTAGAAAGACTGAAAATTAGTTGGCTGAAATTTTGCCATTTTTACCGGGGACGGTTTATTCCATTATGGTCAAGTACAACACAATAACGAGGGGGGGGGGCGAATGGTTAGCACGTGTATGCTGTATCATAAAGCCTGTCATGAGTCAATTGGCTTGGTTTCGAATGCCCGGTTTTAAGTGACAAGGAGTAGAGTTGCCTGTCCAACATCGTGGGTTTTCTCCGGGTCCTCCGGTTTCCTATCACTGCTAAAGACCCCTACGCACGAGCGAGTTATAGAAATATAATTGAACCATACGTTAGTCCCGAAATGACAAAGTTTGTCTCGAGTGGACGTTAAACCCCAGTTATAGAAATAAAATTGAACCATATGTTAGTCCCGAAATGACAAAGTTTGTGTCGAGTGGACGTTAAACCCTATTTCTCTCTCTCTCTCTCTCTCTCTCTCTCACAACAAAACACAATTGCTTGTATTGTGTGTGAATATTATGACCTATCCAATGTTGGTCTTATTGCAATCAATTGCAGAAATCTTATATAAATAAAGCTTGCTATTTATCAAATTGTATTTCTCATCGGTAACATCTGAAAAGAAAATAACACAAGCCCAAGCTATAACAATATTGGCTAGCACGTGCGCGCTGTATCACACAGCCTGTTAACGGTCGTTGTTTCGAACACTCGGTTGTACGTGACAAGGAGTAGGGTCGCCTGGCAAACCTCGTGGGTTTTCTCCGTGTCCTGTGGTTTCCTCCGATTGCTAAAGACACCTACCTACCTACGCGCAAGCGAATTAGTGAAATGAAATTGAACCATCTTAGTCCCGAAATGACCTAGTTGGTGATGAGTTAACGTTGAACCCCCATTTCTCTCTCTCTTTCTCTCTCTCTTATTATAATAAGAAAAATGTTAAAACAAAGAAACAGACAAGAAAAGAACACATGCAATACCATAAATTATTATTAGACTATTGATATGCATGTCTTCATAATTAAACGTTTAAATAAAATTTTAATCTATGAATTGTGTGCTTTATTCTCCATTTAATTAGCAGTTGGTATGGTCCGAAACATTCATCGCTGCGCGTATATATAGCTTTGTGCTAATAATGACATTGTGTGCAATGTTACAGGGTTTCAAAAGACTTAAGTTATTTGTCTACAGTAAATATGAAAAAAATAGATCGCCGTATCGGAGTGTGAAATGGTATTCCCTTTTCAATAATGATGGATTATTTGTTGCGTTTTACGGTTCTCCTCCTTGAATATGTTACATTAAATAAACATTAATTTATTTTCTGCGATATCATTTAGCAGACGTCAGGTAAAACTAGTTCATACACACAGCGTTCTTAATTAATTTATGGCTCCAATCAGGTATCACAACACCACACTTCTTTATTACTTAACACCCACACGTATATAGGTCAACGTTATCAAGGATTCTAATCATCAATCAACCATGACATAAAATGACAATATTTGTTACCCATTTAGACCGTATATGCTTGATACTAGTGTACGAATATTCTATTTAAAATGGTTAGAAATATCAAAGGTCTTATTTATGAATAATTGAAATGTTTAGGAACAATTTAAATGTTTAGGTCACATCCCAAGTAATATATCGTCCAGTATAAATTAGTAATTATACATAATTTATAGAACATAATATAACCTTAGCCGAATCCACAGGACTGATACAATTCGTTGATGATTGTTGATTTTCAATTAGGCGCCAACCGATTGCCCTTTGATGCATATAATCCAAGGTTATTTAAATTCAAAGAATGACCCGGTTGGTTCTTTGCTTATTAATCGTTTGATTTCTTCCAATTAAATATAACGCACGCTTCCACCTAACTGATATGCAGATAAGGAATGAGTGTTTATCTAATATGCAAACCCAACAAAAAATCCATTATTATTATTAAAAAAAGCACAACATTTCAAATTTTCAATACGCCGGTTTATTTTTTTAATGTACTGTAGAAAAATAACTTGACTATAGCATTGGCTATGTTTCTTTTGAAACCCTATAACATTGCACAAAATGTCATAATTGGAACAAAGCTGTGTACGTGTAGCGATGCATGTTTCAGCTCATACGAATTGTCAATTAAATGGAAAATAAAGCACACAATTCATACATTAAAATTTTATTTAAACGTTTAATTATAAAGACACATGGATATCAATAATGTGATAATAATTTATGGTATGGTATGTGTTCTTGTCTTGTCTAAATCTTTGTTTGAACATTTCTCTGATTATAGTGTCATGGTTTGGACTGGTTTTATTTTCGTTGCAGACATTTCCTATGAGAAAGAAGAAAATATGAATAAATTTTAATAAATAACAAGCTTTATTCAAATCAGATTTGTGCCATTGCAATGAGACTACCATTGGATAGATCACAATATTCACACACAATACAAAACGGCGATTTTGTTGTACTTGATCATACTGGAATAAACTGTCATGTGTAAAAATGGTCAAATTTCAGCCAACTAAATTTCAGTATTTCAAACTGTATTGCCTCGGCCTAACAACAATGAACAGTTCTGTGTGAAATAAAATGAAATTTCCTAATGAAGATAGGCATACGCCATAGTGTGCTACGAGTGAACTTTTGCCCGGTCAGCGGCACTATGGCCTACTCTTATATCGAATTCCAACTGCCAAGGAATCTTTTACGAGCATGCCAATGTATTTTCGTCCTATCTGAACGACTAAACAGTTGTCCTTGTCAGACCCTCCGTCCTGCACCAATGACAAAGGAAAACCAATCGAACACGCGAACTCCATGTTAGCGAGCCAGCGTCTTACCCACTTAGGTATCCATGCAGTTGTATGTGAAAAGCGGTCACTCCGTTAGTAAATTATGTAATAACGAAGGAACTGAAGCCAATGAACCCTTTGATATTTGGCTTGTTTTGTGTTATCCCATGAATAATATATTCGTATCGTATTCAAAGTTAGATTTGACATCTATACAGTCAAAATATGTGAATATATTGTCAGGGTTCATTGTTCATAATCCCCGAAAAGGTCGACCTAAATAGGTTTTTTTTTTGAAATAACTGCGGTGATAACTGATTGAATCCATAAACTTATTAACAACGCCGTATATACACTGTACGTAATTGGACACAACAGTCGGTAAAAAAAGAGTGATTTGAATTGCTAAATAAAAGATGAAATGAAATGAAATGGGGTTTAACGGCCTAATCCTATGCTCCTAAACTGGGCTAATGAAGACGGGGAATAAAATATGAAATATTTAGAATATGGATCATGTTGTCAATCTTTATTTGAATAAGAAAAATAATTGTGTACTTAATCAAAAGATTATTCATGGGTTAACGAAACAAGCCAAATATTAAAGGGTATACAGTACATATAAAAAATAAACAGGCGTATTGGAAATATGAAATTTTATTAAAAAAGGATTTTTTGTTGTGTTTGGTGGTTCGTCGTTTGCATATTAGATAAACACTAATTTCTTGTCTGCATATCAGTTAGGTGGAAGCGTGCTTTATATTTAATTGAAGAAATCAAACGATTAAAAAGCAAAGAACCAATCAGGTGATCCTTTGAATTTAAATAGCCTTTGATTATATGCATTTTGTGCAATGTTATAGGGTTTCAAAAGAAACATAGTCAATACTATAGTCAAGTTATTATTCTACAGTACATTAAAAAAATAAACCGGCGTATTGAAAATTTGAAATGTTGTGCTTATTTTAATAATAATAATGGATTTTTTGTTGGGTTTGCATATTAGATAAACACTAATTCCTTGCCTGCATATCAGTTAGGTGGAAGCGTGCGTTATATTAAATTGAAAGAAATGAAACGATTAATAAGCATAGAACCAACCGGGTCATTCTTTGAATTTAAATAACCTTGGATTATATGCATCAAAGGGCAATCGATTGGCGCCGAACTAAAAATCAACAATCATCGCCGAATTGTATCAGTCTTGTGGATTCAGATAAGGTTATATGTTCCATAAATGTATAATGACTTATTTATATATGGCAATATATTACTTCGGATGTGATCTGAACATTTAAATTGTTCATAAATAAGACCTTTGATATTTCTAACCATTTTAAATAGAATATTCGTACACTAGTATCAAGCATATACGGTCAAAATGGGTAACAAATATTGTCATTTTATGTCATGGTTGATGATTAGAATCTTTGATAACGTTGACCTATATACGTGTGGGTGTTAAGTAAGAAAGAACTGGTGTTGTGATACCTGATTGGAGCCATAAATTAATTAAGAACGCTGTGTGTATGAACTAGTTTTACCTGACGTCTGCTAAATGATATAGCAAAAAATAAATTAGTGTTTATTTAAAGTAACATATTCAAGGAGGAGAACCGTAAAACGCAACAAATAATCCATCATTATTGAAAAGGGAATACCATTTCACACTCCGATACGGCGATCTATTTTATCATATTTACTGTAGACAAATAACTTAAGTCTTTTGAAACCCTGTAACATTGCACAAAATGTCATTATTAGCACAAAGCTATATATACGTGCAGCGATTAATGTTTCGGACCATACCAATTGCTAATTAAATGGAAAATAAAGCACACAATTCATAGATTAAAATTGTATTTAAACGTTTAATTATGAAGACATGAATATCAATAATGTAATAATAATTTATTGTATTGCATGTGTTCTTTTCTTGTCCGTTTCTTTGTTTTAACATTTCTCTTATTATAATACGAGAGAGAGAGAGAGAGAGAGAGAGAGAGAGAGAGAAATGGGGTTTAACGTCCACTCAACACAACTAGGTGATTTCGGGACTAACATTTGTTTTTTAATTTTATTTCAATAATTCGCTTGCGCGTAGGGGTCTTTAGCAGTGGGAGGAAACTGGAGGACCCGAAGAAAACCCACGATGTTGGACAGGTGACTCTACTCCTTGTCACTTAAAACCGGGCATTCGAAACCAAGCCAATTGACTCAATGACAGGCTTTATGATACAGCATACACGTGCTAACCATTCCCCCCCCCCCCCCCCGTTATTGTACTTGACCATAATGGAATAAACCGTCCCCGGTAAAAATGGCAAAATTTCAGCCAACTAATTTTCAGTCTTTCTAAGTGTATTGCCTCTGCCTAAGAACAAGGAGCATTTCTGTCTTTAAATGAAAGGAAATGGGTTAATGAGAGAGAGAAATGGGTTTAATGTCCACTCAAAATGGGTTAATGAAGAATTGCATACGCCATAGTGTGTTGCCGGGGCAGCGGCACTATGACCTACTCTTAAATCGAATTCGAACTGCCAATGGATCTTTTATCACGCGCATGCCAATCTAAAGTTAGATTTGACATCTTTCTATCAGGTCAAGCCCGTTCGCCTTTGATTATACCTTTTGGTGGGGTTATAACACGCTATATATAGGCGTTTAGTAGCAAATTATCTCAATTTGGCCCGAACCGGTCGTCCCTCGATGCATGTATTTGAATTGATGCGTGTCACCAAACTAAATACGGATCGGGAATTTACGCTTGCCAAGAGCCTCTAATGTCTAAAATGAGATCCCCCGCAATGACTAATTTTATTGCTAACTTATGTAGTCCTGCATAGACAACATGATCCATATTCTAATTATTTCATTGCTATAAAAATATATTTGTCCTTACCTTTATACATGCCCTTTGTAAATTATTAACTTACGTCTGAGAATGATTAATTATTCTTAACTTTACGTAAAGAGAACGTTAATCCACAGACAATTTCTGAAAACATGGAATTTTTTCTGGTAATAATAATTACTCACCCACATCCTGTCATAAACATGAATTAAAATGATTTCGGCTTAAACAATTCCGCGTGGATCAATCTTTGACTAGTTTTAAATGGGAACAAGAAGTATAAATCGAAATAAATGAACGATCTTTAATCTTGCACTACCAATGTCATATAAAATACATACAGACAATACAATGTTAATTGAAATTGACCGAATCCACCCTCTGAACGAAAAAAACTGCAGGGAAATGCTAAAAATTATCCTTACACGTAATTCTAATATAATATTAAGCCGTAATTAATCTATTTTGGTTATTCAGAAGTAAACGGGCTTCAATTATACGAATGAGATTTTACTATTAGATCTTTAGCATTTATTTACTACATTTGTATTAAGAATAGATCTTTTATACGACCTTATCGGCTCCACACACTAAACCTGCTTAAATAATTAAGTATACTCCCCACCCTATTTATTCAAAAATTATAATATAGCAAAACAGAATGAAAGAATGAAATGGAGTTTAACGTCCTACTCTTTTGCACCTAACCTGGGATTTGGCGCAACGGTTAGAGAGTAGGATTTGTAACCTAGCGGTTGCAGGTTCGAGACCCGAATTGTGCGCCGAGTTCTTGTGTCCTTGAAAAAGACACTTCATCCCTGCATTCCAGTCTACCCAGCTGTAAATGGGTACCGGAAGGATGGTGTATTTGACACAAAAAACTGTTGCGCTCCTTGAAACTTCAGGTTGAAGCTGCATATGTTGGAGCTCTTTCTAAGAGTTGTAAAGGGAGGTAATCAGGCTTACCTGAATCCTAGAGACCCGGATAGTAATTGTGTAGCGTTTTGAGCATAAACTTGGTTTGTGGATATAGCGCATTATAAATGTAGGCCTACAGTGTGCTATGAGGGATTTTTTTTCCCGGCGGCAACTGAATTCCAACTGCTAAGGGATCTTTTACGTGCACGCCAATGTGTACACGGGACATCGAATTTTCGTCTGTTCAGGGCTGATAACCTAAATTATAAAGCAGTAACTGAGAATGAAAGAATGAATGAAATGGGGTTTAACGTCCTACGCTTAAGCACCTAACCTGGGCTAATTTAAGACGGGCATACGCCATACAGTGTGCCATGAGGGAAATTTTGCCCGGGTAGCAACTGAATTGCAACTGCGAAGGGTTCTTTTACGTGCACACCAATGTGTACACGGTACATTGGTTTTTCGTCCCATCCGAACGACTAGACAGCTGTCCTTGTCGTCATCTAAATATATTTTCTCTTGTATAATTTATTTTTCAAATACAAACCATTAATACCCATTATTCTTAGCATGACAGTGTGTATCAAAATAATCACTTATTTGTGGTTATATTGAAATTTTTAAACGACGTATTCTTTTTTAATATATTTTTTAAAAATAACTTAAATACAACAGAGAAACCAGTCAAGTCTGTTTTGCGATTTGGAATTTGCTGCAATGGAAAAAAAAACTTTGAGGAGTGACACTTGTTATACTTCCAGTGATTAGTAGGGCGGCGTCCAATTCAAACATTATTGTTCAGTTTTAGATTGTTGGTTTTGATATTATTTTATTAATCATTCATGTAAAACCTAATTAAATGTATAAAACACTGACTTCGGTTTTGACTAGCGTATTTGGTTGAATTTATTGACAATACGAAGGTTGTAGTGTAGTTCACAAGCAGTATTATAATACAGATATGCCACGAAAAACTAATGTAAAAGTTTACTATGCTGCACCGTGTCCTTACTGTCCTGACATGGATTCAAATCACAAATCCGCCCAGTCTAGAAAACTCCAAATTCACTTTCCTTTTAATAAATGTTTAAGTAATCTACTTTTTGATTTGAGAAAACTAATTCTCTTTTCCCAGTAAATCCACTTTCAACACACAACACCCTTTATATAGCCCACCCTTACAATGCCGCGATATCATAAAACTACGGGGAATACACAATTTTTTCCTACAACAATAGTTAAAACTCGTTTAATTATGAGTGTACTCACCAGATGATTCTTTTACGTAATGCCGTATTATTTAACTATCGTTTTTCGTCTTGTAATGGTACAAGTCGATTTTAATAATCAAAATAGACAACATGTAATCAAAGAACGGCTTTATCCGCCATTTGTAATATTGTCACGTGACATTGTACTGTTTTATTTCGCTTGAATTTCAGCAAAGTAAATCATAATAATTAATCATATCATGTTCCAATAAATAATCTAATTTGTAGACCATTGGTCACGTGATGATCGGAACACTATTTATGTGGCTCTAATTTTGGTGATAGCAAGTACAGCTAATGATTATTTGGAAAAAAACTACGTTTAGAAAACGTATCATTTTTTCCCAGCCTCGTTCTGGACAAAAAGCTACGTTTTGGGACTCCAGAAAAACGTTGCAATTTTTGCCACGTTTCAACGTGGCAAAATCGTATCAAAATTTTTAGCTACGTTTTAGCTACGTTTGGACAAAAATGCCAGTTTTAAATTATCAATTTCAGTTTTAAATTATCAATTTCAGTTTTAAATTATCAATTTCAGTTTTAAATGATCAATTTCAGTTTTAAATTATCAATTTCAGTTTTAAATTATCAATTTCATTTTAAAATTTTATTTATTACTTTAAGTTTTTAATTATCATTTTAAGTTTTAAATTATCGATTTAAGTTTAAATTATCAATTTCAGTTTTTGCATACCGGAGACAAATCTACAACAGCAAAACAAGTTTTTATTTATAAATATTTTTTATAGCATTTTACACAGTTTGTACTATGAGTAGTTGCCGAATAATATAAATGAGTCACTTTGTATGTTATTTTTCCTATAAAAGAGCAAAATATTATATTTTAATTTCACTTATCGATATATCGATGATGTTCTATCACTGAATAATCCAAAATTCAGTGATTATATAGAATTCATATATCCTGATGAGCTCGATTTTGACAATTGCCATAAACTAAGTGTTAAATTGTACGATAAAGGTGATGACTTTGACTTTCCGATTGTTAACTTTCCATTTATTAGTAGTAACATTCCAATATCACCAGCTTATGGAGTGTTTGTGTCTCAGCTAATTCGTTACGCGAGAGCTTGTTCATTCTATTCTGATTTTTTAAGTAGATCGAGGCATTTGTCATCTAAGCTTCAACTACAGGGATACTTGCGAACTAGACTAATTAAAGCCTTTAAACAGTTTTATGGTCGTCATATTGACTTGATCGGTAAATATAACATGTCTCTCTCGACTATTATTATAGACATATTTAATTGACGGGTATACTATCTACCTGATTATATATGTGTACTACATCGTTAACACTGTTCATCACGTGCATTTTGCATACCGATAGTTCATTGGTCTATCACGCTATTTTACCGAGTTTTCGCTTAATAGATTGGTTGCAGCTATGACGGTTGTGGCGCGCCAGGCAGGGTAAGCTTACTCTTCCTAGGACACCTGTTACCACTGTTCGTCGTGTATTTTGTACACGGTGAACAGTCCATATGCTGATTACACTATTTTGCGTTTTTACACATTTTTGCCTATACCGTTTTTAGGACTTCGAATTTTGTCTAATGGTTTGGATTGTTCGTACTTGGTTTTATTTTATTGGATTGTCATAACAGTCAAATCATTTGATGCATAAAGCAAATATGCGTTATATCAAATGGGCTACAATTAAAATTGACCCAGGAAGTGACGCTATTTTGTCGGGAAAAAAAAAATTAACCTTTGAAATCAATATTTTATTATTAAACTGATAATTATTTACATGTACTACGTTTTAAAAAAATAACTTTTATTTATAATCAACATATGAATTAATTAAAAGCATATGGTTATATAAATATCACAAAATAATTTGTAAATTGTTCAGTTACGGAGAAATACCCGATTTTCTACAAGTGACTTTTTAAGTTTTTTTGTCCATTAAACTCTTAATTATTATTCCATTTTCATAAAATTTCAGCAATTAAATATTGCTCAACTCAACGGATTAGTTTTGATCTGTGGCGAAAACTTGGTGAACTTCACATCAAGAAACGTGTCAGAGGCTGTAAAGCTGGTAGTCATAAGGTGAGATCGATTAAACGGATTATTGGTCATCGTGGATTACAAAGACTCCGTTCAGAAATCAAATCAGTTAACTATAATAACCTGGTACATATTAAAACTGAACCATCTGAAGCTAAATATACACTTGAAGGGACAATCCCGAATTAAACAGGGGCTCAAAAAAAAAGGCTTAGAATGTATGAAAATAAAACGCCAAAATATAGGGGGGGGGGGGGGTATTTACCTTGTCTCAAAATATTGAGTCGTCTGGACGTGAACGCCAAAACTGCTTATCCGGACACGTAACCCTTTTAAGATTTCGGGTCAATTGTTTCGTTGGGTGACCTTATAACAGATTACGGTTACTTGAGAGGTGTATGCAGTGAATAACCCATGTGCCGTAGTTGATAGAGAAAGGCAAATTTCAACTACACATTATTTTTATAAAAAATTGTTTGGTTTTATCCAGATACCACAAAATACACCTTGGGCTACTGGACTGAAATTCCAGATGAAGACTGGCGGATTTAAGTCGTTTGAAAACGTATCATAAATACTGAAGTAGTTGCTCGGCCCTTGACTCGAATATTTTAAGGGATATTAACACAAAATTAAGCAATTTTATTTCCAAAACAAATATCGGGATTAGCCCTTTAATACTGGTTATTTTAATGCAAGATCAGTCTGTAATAAGGCATCTGAGTTTGCAGAATTTATTACTGAAAATAAACTGGACATATGTGGCATATGTGGCATATCAGAAACATGGTTAACAAATGAAGATAGAGATTATGTTACTTGTGGCAGTATAACTCCTAAAAACTATAAGCTTCAATTATCCAATCTAAAGTCTGGCTGTTGTGTTCAAGACTTCTATGAAATACTGGAATTAATTATATTTAACAGAGGTGATACAATTAGACTCTGCATTATTTATAGACCTCCTAAAGGAAGAAAATATGGAGGAAGTTAAACACTATTCCGAGAAGAATTTCAACGATACGTGAGAAATCTGCCAACATCTTTTGGAAAATTGTTGATAATGGGTGACTTTAATTTTCATTTTAAAAGAGACATTCTTAAAGTGAAGTTATTTAAGGACACACTGTTCGGACTCAATCTGGATCAGCATATTGGATTCCCAACACATAAGCTTGGTCATATCTTAGACTTAATAATGACTCCAAACCCACAGCTCCCTCCAATTAACCTGAAGATTCATCCACCGGTATTATCTGACCACACTCCATTGACTTTTCAAGTACAGATGAAGAAACTAGAAGCTTTAAAAAAAACTTTAAGGAAATTCAAGGATATAGATTTGACATCATTTAAGGAAGATAATATGAGAAGTACATTGTTTAGGACACCTTCAGATGGTACATATGTTCTCGTAGATCAGTACAATACAACACTAAGCGATATGGTCGATACACGTGCTCGCTTAAAAACTAGAGTTGTTTTTATCCGAGAGAATACCCCATGTTTTACAGAAGAAATAAGAGAAACAAAACGTGAGCGCAGAAAGTAAATGGCTGTCTAGACAGTTAACTGTCGATATTGATGTTCTAAGACATATTCGGAGCAAGATGAACAAACTTTGCCAGGAAGCTAAATCTTCTTATTACACTGGGGATATTTGTGAATGTGGACATAATATTAAGAAAATATTCCAATTCACAAACTCTTTGATGAATGTGAAACATGAGTCACAACTCCGATGTCATGAAGACCCAAGGAAGCTTGCTAATGATTTTGTCGACTTCTACTCCCAAAAGATCAAAAATATAACAAATGAATTTCTTGACCCGTTGTTCGAACGCATTACTAATGCGAACGACATCAATGAGTTACAGTCATTTGATCAAATTAGTAGTAAAGATCTACTGATTCGTTAGAGGCTGGCTGGTAACAAACCACTTAAAACTTAATGATGCCAAGACAGATTTCATTGTGGTTGGAATTTCAATACAAAGACATCCAATGTCTGGTAAAATTGGATCCGTGAACGTAGCTGAAAAAAATTCAGTTTGGAATATTGGTGTCATATTGGACAATTCTCTGACTCTATCTGAACATATTAACTGTGTAACACATTAATGCTATCAGCAACTACGCAAGATTAGTCAGATTCGAGCTTATCTGACTGAAGATGCAGCCTTGTCATTGGTGAGATGCCTAATACTGTCCAAGCTGGACTACCGCTAATGCCTTGTTTTATGGTCTTCCGATTCTCTCCTAAACAAACTCCAAACTGTCCAAAACTGTGCTGCAAAGGTAGTGTAGAGAAATAGGAAATATGACAACGTGATTCCACTTCTAAGGAGCTTGCATTTGTTGCCAGTGAAGTATCGGATCATATTCAAAATTAATATGATGACATACAAGGCGCTCCATAATCAAGCACCAGACTATATCAAAGAGATGATCACAAAATACAATCCAAATCGAAATCTTAGATCAACTTCGCTCACTCGTCTTACAGAAAAAAGTTCGAAGCTGAAACGTGGAGATCGCGCCTTTTCTGTATCCGCCCGAATTTATGTAATGCACTACCAACGTTAATTAGATCAAGCAAGACCGTAGACATTTTAAAAATCAAATTAAAAACTCATCTATACAACCAAGCGTATCAGTAATTAAATGTATATATGTATTGTAATTTGACATATGTCGAGCAATGTAATATCATGATTGTGAAGCACTTAGGCGCTATATAAATGTCTTATTATTAAATTATTATTATTTTAACATTTTTTTTGTCGCTTTAAATAATGTAATTTTGGCAAAGACTGTATTTTTAGCATCCAAAACAAATTTTGTTTGAAATTATATTTGATTCCAATGAATGTTTAACATGAATCAATATGTGTGACTTGGCAGCGTAGTTGCGCTCTTTACCTCTCGAGGTATTTCAGTGCCTTCCCGTTTCGGGCGGTAATACCTTGGGCCGACCGACTGCCCTTCTCGTAGTTGGAAGGAGAGAGAGAGGCAGGGAAAGAGTCGGTCGGGGCTGCCATTCCTCGAGACAGTCGATGCGTGGCTTCGCGGCCGAGTTGTGCGCTCCGGGAATTTCAGTGCCTGGCCGTCTCAAGCTGGGTCCTCGGGCCGGCCGAGTGCCCGTCTCGGAGTCTAGAGAAGATGATGCGTGACTGTGCGGGCGAGTCGCGCTCTCGAGGAATTTCCGTGACTACCCGTCAGAGTAGAGTGGAAACACTTTTCACACGGACCGTCGTTCTCGGCGGCTGTCAGACTTAATGAAAAGCAAAAACGTACGACCGTACCTCGAAGAAGAACGCGGCCTGGCGCGTTAAATGATGTGAATTGCAGTGAAGATCATCGACGTCTCGAATGCATATGGCGGCAGCGGGTCCTCCCGCGGCCATGTTCGTCCGATGGCCGGCAGATAAGAATAACCAGGACTGGGAGTCGCAGCCGCAAGGCCCCGTCTCCTCAAACGCAGACCCGACAATTGACGTAGCGGAGTGCGGGAGGAGCACGGAAGGGAAGCTCTCCGTTCCGTTCTCGCCTGAGTATCTCTCCGGTGGCTCACTAACCGGGGTAAAAAAAATCAACCGGGTTTCCATCAGTAGCGGCGCGCGAAGCGGGAATAGCCCATCGCCGAATTACCAATCGGACCTCGGCGGTTCGGGAATTGTGGAGTGGGGTCCGACTAGTCTGACCATCCGAACAAGTCCCACGGACCAGGTGTGCTCAACAGGGTCCTGAACCGTTCCTCCGGTTGTGGCTAGATAGTAGATAGGGGCAGTGGGAATCTCGTTAATCCATCCATGCATTTGGCTACCTTAAGAGATTCATAGTCACTCCCGCCGTTTACCTGCGCTTCCTTAAATTTCTTCACCGTGACATTCAGGTCACTGGACATAAATCACGTTCCGTCAAGACCGATCTCCGGCTTACGAGACGCTATGTTTTTACTAAACAGTCGGATCCCCCGGGCCGTGCCAGTTCTAATCGAGCCGTTCCTGCGTGGCTTCTTGGCCGAGTCACGCTCTCGAAGAATTACAGTACCTGGAAGTCCTCGGGTCGGCCGAGTGCCCGTCTCGGAGTCGAGAGAGTCTAGAAAGGATGATGCGTGGCTGTGCGCGCACTCGGGGAATTTCTGTGCCTACCCGTCACACTAGGATGGAAATACTTTTGACACGGGCCGTTTTTTTCGCCGACAGTCAGACTTAATAAAAAGCAAAAGCGTACGACCGTAGGCATTGCATCACTCGGCTAGTTGTGATGTGAATTGCTGTGAAGATCATCGACGTCTCGAACGCACATGACGGCAGCCGGTCCTCCCGTGGCCAAGTTCGTCCGAGGGCTGGCAGGTAAGAGTAAGAAGGGGGGGGGGTATTTATTGGCTACACGGTGCTTTCTCTTGATTTGATAATTGTTTATATTTCGCAATGTCTATTTTCTGTCTTGTCCGCAGGTTTATCTTGTAGATTTTTGTGTTTGAGGTCCTCTTGCACTTACAATTAGACAACCATACGTAGAGAACATTACATTATCTGAGCAACCTATATTTCATTACAAATACAGGACAGTGCGTTATTTACAAGATATTAAATCTCTGGACGGGCGTCCACACCAAGTTTCAATATGTAAAATGCATATGTAACCCGTCATGCCGTAATGAGTCGCGATGGGGAAATTTTCCTAATCAATACCTTGACTTATATTTTGTTTGAATCGCGCAACAACTGACCGAGCTATATCCGCTTGAAGCCACTTAACCACCAACGTAAGATTTAAGAATAATCAAGTCAAGACCGAGCAGTGTCCGCTTGAAGTCACTTAATTCACCAACGTAAGTTTTAAAAATAATCAAGTCAAAGTTTGGTATGTTTCAAAACAAAATCCCATAACAAACAGGCCATTTATTTGCTGTTCTGTTGTTGAATGTTGTTTTCTGGAGGTATTCAGGGGTGCTGAAGACGGGATATGTAGTAAACATTTCCAAAATGGACACCAAAATGAGAAATCTTCGAGTTTTCACAAGTTATGTGTTTATTAATGTCATTGTATGGGTTGTTGTTGTAAATAGGAGTATTTTACGTCCGCTTCCACCGAAGTGATATCGCAGACAATTACGTGTTATATATATAAATATTTTTTTTTCTTTTTTTTGATTATTTTTTAATAATTCTGTATGTCCACAATGGAGTGGATTCTTGGGTCAAAACTCGAATCGATGATGGAGCTGTTTTCGTAGATTATGATTTCTTCTTCTGGGTCTATTGTCTCTTGTTTTTCTATAATATTTTGTGGCGGTAGTTTAGGTATAAGAAATTCGAATTTAGTAAAGTTGGAAGTATTTGCTGGTGTTGATGTCGAAGGGGGTTTGATTTCCCCTTCTCTTCTTCTTTTTACTGGTGGTGCTTGAACTGGTGGGGACTTGTTTACTGTACTACTGTTTGTTGTTTCTTTCTTTCCTTTGGACTCGTTTTCCTTCTTTCTTTCTGGACCTCGGCGGGGGCAGTCGTTGCGTGAGTGACCAAGCTTCTCACATCTGAAGCATGGAGAGGCTTGGCCTGGGGTTACAATCCGTACTCTGGCTTCTCCGTATTGACATTTTAGTATAATGATATTTGGTATGTCCTTAATCTTGTCTGCTTTTATTTCTATCTCGACCTCTCTCACTCTCTTGTAAACTGTGCTGCCCGGCAACCTTTGGTCTTTGAAGGATCTCAAGTACCCGATGTCACTCATGATCTCTTGGAAATAATGGTCCGAGTATGAGACTGGGAAGTCATAAACAGTTAGAGTTGCTACTTTAAAGGATCTTTTGTGGAATCGGAATTCGATTCCCATGTGGGTGTGTTTTTCTTTTTGTAGTAGTTTGTTTTTGATTTCCTGTGTCTTTACGTGGACGAGCCATTCTTCTTCTTTTTGGTATATTGTTAATATATCTTCCCCCTTGCCAAGTAAGTCGTTCAGGCACCTCAAGATTGACCTATCGGTCAATTTCTCAGTGCTGCTGACTGCTACGTGGTAGGACACCCTCTTTCTCTCTACTTCGGGGACCTCGTATACTCTGATTTTCGGTTCCATGGTGGTTAGAATAGAATTAGAATAGAGACCGTGAAACTGATGATTAGAATATACTGATGATTAGAATAGACTTGTAAAAACTGGATAACTGGAACACTGGATAACTGTAAAACTGGAAGACTGGATAACTGGAGCACTGGATAACTGGAAGACTGGAACACTGGATTACTGGAGCTGCTGGTGTTAACAGGGCGAACGCTAATTAACAACTGTTGTGATGATTGTATGGGTTTTAGAGTTGCAGTATAAGAGTCAATCCGATAATACCCGCCATTTGTTTTTTTTTTTAAAATGGCGACAGAATAATAATATCGACCATTTTGTTTTAACTGAACCCGCGGTAAATATCGGTCTTGATGTTACCAGGGACGGACCGTGGGTCTGAGTTTCTCTAAACCACGATGTACCCAGAAGTTCAGATAGAGAGTCTAAGCTATGATGTACCCTATAGTTCGTATTGAGTCTCTAAACCATGATGTATTCTGTAGTTCGTATTGAGCCTCTAAACCATGATGTATCCTGTACTTCGGATAGAGTCTATCTAAACAACAATGTACACTATAGTTCGGATAGAGTGTCTAAACCATGATGTATCGTGTACTTCGATGTACCCTGTAGTTCCTATAGTCTATAAACCATAATGTACCCTGTAGTCTCTTGACCTCAATGTACCCTAAATAGAGTTTCTTTTCTAGACCATGTTTATAATGTAGTTCGCATAATTCATAGTTTTGTGTATAGGAGGACGATCGTCGAATGACTATGAATTGTACGATATGTTAATTTAGAAATGACATAATTTCTCTTAAAGGAATATATTTTTAACACGCTTTAAATATATGGATCAATATAGTTGGTTTAGAACATTCTAGGTACATTACAATATTGGCAAAAGGATGTATATCTGGCTATACTCACAATGTTACACAGTAAGTTATAGCCATCCCCCTACTGAGAATTGTAATTAAGTAATGTAATGTTATCCTAGTTTATAGTACGTCTTTGAATTTACCTGGGAGGTATGTGCATCTGTATGACACCTAAATAAACTTAATATGAGTAATTCTACAAAGATCTAATTACACACTGTTAACCAGCCGTTGGGGTTTTAATGACAATAAACCATTTAGTTTATTCAGCTCGGAGTAAGACTTAGCAAATATATAGACACATTTGGTTTAACTTGAATGTAGATAGTTATCATGTATATATCAACTTTCAATTGAATCATGGTATGTTCATATTGTCTTACGTATTTTGCAAACATCAAGGTGACCTTGTTCTATTGTTCCGTTAGCCTATTCAGATTTGTTCAGTTGAGACAAGCGATAATTTTGACTTTAACTATGCACACAACAGGATTTTCTGATAAAACGCCATGAAACTTCGACCAGGAAGTCGCCGCCATTTAAATTTACAGCTATTCACGTACACCCATATGTACTTGCACGATGAATTTGTTTTATTAAAATGGCGACCAAAACGACAATACGTCATTTCCTATGATAGCATTATTATTTAGAACAATCAATTCAACAATCTATAATCTCATCAGCTAATTAGCACATTGGTGCCACTGTTTTTTATGATGTCACACAGTACTTGATTCGCGGAAGCTGCATATTAAAAGCTGAAAGGGACAACCACCACAACAAGCGCGTGAGGCATCGAAGCGGAAACTTGCCCACGACCCCACGTCACCCATAGTGCCACTGTGCCAGGGGCCAGAAGATTAATGTTTGTTGATTGGGTAATCAAGTTTAGTAGCCTTTAATCACCAAAGAAGCCTCCACAGACTGGTATTTTTGAAGAGAGTGGGAGTCAGCCACACGTGGTGTATTTAGACTTGTATGTTTAATCAGTCTAGTGAAAATATAAGATGTCTTTCGATAGTGCTATGGATTTACCAGATGATTGAACTATTATGAATCAAATTGTTCAAGTATTAACTAAAATACAAGTATTGAAAAGGTTAGAACATAATGTTTTGGTAATATTGGAAATATTGAGTCACTGTTAGTTGGAATGAAGAGCCAAATATCGGTGAGAGATAGTGATTAAAAATCCTGAAAGAGAACGATAAAGATCGGGATGATAGCCCGAAGAAGAAAATTTTGAAAAGATTGAGATAATTTCTACAGTTATTAGTAATCATTCTAATAGTAAGTGCAGGAGGGCCGCACCACACGCAAAACAAAAATCTACAAACAAGATAAACCTGCGGACAAGACAGAAAATAGACATTGCAAAAATAAACAATTATCAAATAAAGTGAATGGATCCGGGGGCCAGCCATAAGCGACCACTGCGCCGTACAGTCCCGGGCCTGTTATGGTACAGGCCTCACTAAAATGATTTACAAAAAAGACGTAACAAAAACAATGCGACCGATCTCGACAGTGGTCAGATAGCTGACCTAAATCCGATTCTAACGATGTATAATAAATATGTGTATTATAATACTGAAATTTAATTTTCGATATTTTGATATTTTTTGCATTTTTCGCACTTTTAAACATATTATTTCTCAGGTGTATTTTATCTGATTAGATAATGTAATATATCCTTACAGAGCCCTGTGGCTATTTGATTGCCCAACCTGGTTATAAGAACTATCTCGAAAATAATCACCATACCGGAAGTATTCAAAAAATGAAAAAAAAAAGGTTAAAAAAATGCGCTTTTACAAAAAGCTGAATTTCTTGGTCGGATATTACCGGACCAACAGAAGTAAAATGTCTTTTATTAGCCCTATTAACAGACTATTATATGGTACGATTTCAATGGTTAGAAAAAAAATATGGTACACCGAAAATCTAATATTTTCCGTTTGTGTAGCCTTTTTATAAGCCTTTTTCTCGAAAACTACACCTACGATTTTTCTGAAACTTTTTTTTAACGCAGAGTCATATCGGAGTTCTGTGGCGTGAATCCAAAAGGAAAAGGTTTGAAATAATAAAAGGGGTTGAAAAATGGCCTCAATCTTTGAAAAAAATTGAAAAATCGTTAAATTATTGAAACTATTTATTTTTTTATCATGTTTACCAACAACTACAGAATAGATGTTTCTGACACTCCTGGTACAAAAAGATATCTATCCAAACAACTTGTTAAAACTATCCCGGCAATGATCCAAAATCCAGAAGTAGTCGAAAAAATATCAGATATTTGGGATAAAAACACACAAAAAAAAGAAGAAAATACAGTAAAAAAAAATGGTACACTTGCAAAAATCGCTGTTTCTCAGCCGGGTGTCACTGAATCAAAACAAGTAAACTATAAATAGGCTATGTTATGACATACTTCCTGCCTGATTCCTGAAAGCCGATTCAGTGCTGCTTGCAGGTCTAGTTAGTTATATTCTTCTTTTGTTTTGAGTAGATCTCAGCAACTGCTTGTCGAATCGTTACGATTTCATCGGTTTTACTGGTAAAGTGGGTATGACTTAGAGGATAAATCTATTTTGAACATTCTGCGACAATGCGAAGTGCCCGAAATCACCGAAGCTATTGTTTTTAGAAATATTGCAGTAATTTTGACAGGAATCGTTGGATTTTAACTTTCGATACATTTTGGCAGAGCTGGAGACAGGGCACATACATGGCTACGCTACTTTTGATTTTTGGTTTTCGGCAAATCTTCGCCGATATTAGGCGCCAAATTTAGAAAATTTAAATTTTTACAAAAAACTTTTTTATTTATCAATATTTTGTAATTGTCTTTTACACAGAATTAAATGTCATCTGGATTAAGCAAAAAATGTGTTGGTTTTTTTTGGTCTTAGTGTTTTTCTTTGGCCGCCATTGGCTAATTCAGTTTTTCAGCCTTAGATTATTTATTTATTGTTCGATTTGTATAAAACAAAGTTCATATGCTCCGTTGTCTCAATTGTCATTTTTTTTGTTACCAATAGTGTTATCTGTCGGCAACGGAAGTGGCGTAAATTTACCAAAATCTACAATTTTGACATTTAGGTACCATTTTTCAAAAGAAAATATTATTTTATTTTAAAACTGATATAACTAAAAGAGCGTGACCTTTAAAGGCGCAAAAATGTCGGAGGTAGTTTTTTAATTTCTATTTTATTTTCTAGCAAATTGGATTTAGAGGTGAAAAAAGGCGTAAAATTGACCTATTTAAACCCATTCAGGCTTTTTAGATTTTAAAACATTTTTACATAACTTTTATAAACTTGTGCGTAAGAATAAGAATAAGTTTATTGCAGTAATTTAGGTTAAAGACCAAACGTTACAAGTTTCAATCAAATATAGAATTATATGTACAATTATATTTTAAAAGGTGCGACTCATTACAAAATTGGAGGTTAATATACAATTCTGATATATTTAACTAATACTATAAGAAACGTGTGTTTGTGTTATTGAATTGTAAAATATCTGAATTAATAAGTATAATTCTGCAGTTGCAATTGGGTAGGCTATATGTATAAATGATCAACAGACTCGGACATAATTATTTGCAGCAATTTATGTGGTACTTCGTGACTCTTTCTATATAATTAGACATCGATAATAATGTACAAGGATCGCTAGAATTTGACAGATTTAGGAAGTTACAACGACTGATTTTACCAATTGTACAGGTTCAAAACAAACGTCTCTGATGTTCTTTGTTTCTATACATTCAAACATAAAATGAAATAAATCTTCATCACATTGATAGCATAATGGACATAATGGAAACGTGGTTTGATTTCGTCTATGCATATTCACACATTTTGGTAGTAAATTTAACCTAAATTTTGTAATATTTCTTCTTTGTTTTAATTAAATGTTCGACAATAAATAAGATTCCTGAACTAGATTTATTTTGACTTTGCCATAATCTATTAAACTTTTGTCTTCTGATAATTTAACTGGCCATTCTTGTAAGTTTATATCTGATAATCGTAACTTATTTTGACTTATAAACATGTTAAGGCTGCCGATCATTTCAGTTTCAAAACATAACCAAATCCTAAGGAATATAACATAACTCTGACCTTTGTAACCCAACTAACCCTGTCGGCTTTGTCTAATTGTTTTAACATAATAAATACTTGTTTAGGATAACCAATATTTTATAAAACACAAAGTATAATGTATGCTTAAACTGTGTCTTCCACATTCCCCTAGAGTTCTAGCATTTGAGGAACACTTATGAATTCCTAAAATGAACTTGCAAAAGTACTTTCTCAATTTTGTGCCGATATTGTAAACCCCACAACTCGGCTCCATAGATGAGGATATGTTTTATAGCATGATCAAAAATCGTAAAACACAGGTTAATATCAAAATATTCCGTATTTCTAATCAAACATCTGATAGGTGTCAAGGCCTTATCCGCTTTAATTGATAAGTTAGTAATGTTTTTATTCTAGTTCAATCTGGAGGAAAATATCAGACCCAGATAATTATAATAAGTTACAGTTTCTATTTGTTGGTTATTCAAGAACCATTTCTCATTTTTCTTTATTACACCACCATTTCTTAAAAAAACAATTATTTTGGTTTTATCTGGATTTACTTTAAGATTAAACTTTGAACAAAATTCCTTTAACAAATTAATTTTATATTGTAAATCCCCGACAGAATTAGAGACCAATGGCACGTCATCAGCACATTATAACGAAGCAGTTTCTGGTGCTTCTGGAATGGTAAATATACCCCTGCTGTTTGAAGAATTTAGCATCTCAACAAGATTGTTAATATATAAACACTAACACCGGAATCACAATTAAACGATCGTGTTACATAAGAATCAAGTTTTACACAGGATGTAACAGATTTATACATAGCAGTTAATGTAGAATACATTTTCCCATGTGAACCCTTATTTATTAATACAGATAGCAATTTAATTCTGCTTAAAGAATCATATGCATTACTAAAATCAACATACAATGCAAATAGCCTCCCTTTGGATTTGGATAGGTATTTTTGTACTAGACCTTGAAGAGTAAAACGGATGATCAATTGTAGACCGACCTTTATGGCATCCAGCCTGGGCTTCGTCAATTTTACCCTATGATTCTGACCAACTTTTAAGCCTCGAGTTTAGTGCTGAAGTATATAGTTTACCAATGCTATCTAACAACGAAATTCCTCTGTAATTATTCGGTTCAGACATAGCACCTTTTTTGTACAATGGAGTTATCAGTGCTTTGGACCATGAAGTCGGAAAATTATTAAATTACAAGATATTATTAAATTACAAGGTACGAATGGGTATGAACTGTTCGGAGCAGGCTTTTATGAATTTGATAACCAACCCAACAGGACCGGGGGAGGTGCCTGATTTGGCCCCTTTAAAGACATTTACTAACTTCATGTTCCGATATGACACAATTAAATAATATGTCGCTTACACATGTTTGATCATTACACATATTCTCAAATGATTCCACGACGTGAGAAGCTTCATGCGAAAACGAATCATCAACTACATCGACTAAAGGGTTTAGTACATTTTCGAAATAGTTAGCTCATTGCGCCGTGGAAATATCACGATTAATGATATCCCTTGGTTTCCAACTTTTAAGTGTTTTCCAAAATTTATTTGGGTCAGTTAAGTTCTGATCATTGCGATCTTTCTCGAATGAAGCTTTCTTACGGTTACACAGATTTTTTAATTTATTTTTCTGGGATTGGTTGCTCAAAGCTCCGTTATGTTTTAACCATCCGTTAACTTTAACGGAGAGAAAGATTGTTGCTGGATTGTTACTATGAAAATGTTTGTCGAAACATTATACACGTATTGTAACGTTTGAAAATAGTATGATTGTAATTTGGATAAATTATGGTATTGTGCATCCTTGGCCGGAATGGCTGTTTTCATATATTTTTTCCCCCTAAAATTCAATATTATGAAATACATTACAATAAATAGTGGCAGTATAATGATATATATTGTAAACTTTAATTTTTTAACACTGTATCACGAATAGAAAAAAACATATTATTAGCAATACATAATGGCCTTTGCCTTCTAATTTAGACTGGACAAATCATACAGTGTTTTTTTTTTATAAATCTATCATTTGCAAAATTCATAGATATTTTGTAAGTACCTACATTTTAGATGTTCAAAGGTGCATGTTGCATTATATTTTAACTGAATAAATACTATCGATTATGTATATGGGAATGAGATGTAAAAAAATAAATCATGCCTTGCTTCTAGCGGTAGTATAAATAATTTTAAAAAATGTATAAAGATCTTTGAATTTAACTTTATTATATGACAATTGCGGAAACCTGATGAAGCATGTATACAAACATGATAGATGATCGGAAAAAGATATACTATCTCGGTGGTAATAACCTTTTGGTCTATTATGGCACCACAACATCAAAGCTGCCGACGAATAAGGTAATATGAGGCCAGCTACGCTCGGCGACATTGTCTTTGTTTCAATCTGAATCCCCTAACATTTAAAATCGCCACCACGGGACTGCTACTACAGCGTTAAAAGAAGTAATTATAATCTCACTTAACTTTAAGGTACCTCCCGTAGGTCACTTAAAGTTAAGTGGAAATTTCTCACTTAAACTGGCCTTTGAATACCACTTAAAGACTTACACTTAAAAGTGAAGGCAGCTTAACTTTAAGGGAAAATTTGATACTTAACAGTGCCTTTGAATACCACTTGCCCTTAACTTACAGGAAGTTACGTATGTTTAAGTGAAAGCTAGTAGTTAAGTGACTATCTTAGACTTAAGATATCCTTTGAATACGGACCCTGATCATTGCGATCTTTCTCGAATGAAGCTTTCTTACGGTTACAAAGATTTTTTAATTTATTTTTCTGGGATTGGTTGCTCAAAGCTCCGTTATGTTTTAACCATCCGTTAACTTTAACGGAGAGAAAGATTGTTGCTGGAAATAAAGGCCCAGAACATTCTGTGGTGCAAATGTTTCCTACAGAATTATGCTAATATTTCTAAAGTAAAAAAAAGGCATTCTATAGTGTTTTCTGTAGTAAATTTAACACAAACAACACGTTACCAAGATATGTCCGTTAGAGTGTAACGGATCGTTAAAATAACTTAGTTTTGAGCAACCGACCCCTGGTCTTTATAAACAGAAAGGTGCTGTGAATTATTAGTTTGTTTTTTGTAAACAATATTTTATTAAGGTTGTCTGAATGGGATTTGGGAACAGGCTTAGCCTATGTAAAACCCCTCTAATTGCTCTAAACAATTTTAATGCAGTGTACTTTTCGCTTTTTAAATTTAAACATTGATGATAAAACCATGGGGGTTGGGACTTGTCAGAATGTCTCGTGTTACCAGACGGTTTAACAATACAACCTTGAGCACAGGAGAATAAAGGATTCAAAAAGTGTTAGCGCATTTCCAGCACTGTTTTGTAATAGACTTCGGAATTTTAACTTGAGATTGTCAATATTCTTGGCGACATTATCTCATAAGGCGCAGCTTGTTTATGTTTGCAAATTAATTTGGAATAAGGGAGAGTACCATCATAGAAACAACATTTAGAATTGTTTTGATCTACATGTATATAGTATGATAAAGAACAAACAAGGGGTAGATGATCCGATTCAGTTCTGCAGTCTACACGGAAGGAGCGAATCAGCTTATAAATATCAGTTGACACCAAAACGTAGTCCACCACGGAAGCACCATTGTATTTAACACAAGTAAATAAATTGAAACGGTGACCAACGTAATTCTGCTCTGTTCTGACTGTGCTAATAAGACCCTTTACGTGCACGCTAATGTATTAACTGAAATTGTGATATTCTATTGGAGTTTAATATTTAATATAAACTTATAATATATTGAACGTATATGGTTAATTATCTGCATATATAAACAGTAATTCGTATTCATATTCGTGTATTATAACCCACCACTAATGTAGTTGCCTTTAACTTATCTTAAAGTGTGGGATGTCTGTTTATTTCTATTCAGCCTCCGTGAACAGCACAATGAACGACTACACTTCTATCCACCAAGCAGGGATTTATGGATGGTTATAATAGTATATTAATAGTTTTGAGTAATATAAAATAGAGATGCAAATAGTTGCTAGCATTATCCACCAAGCAGAGATTTATGGATGGCTATAATAGTATTTTAATTATGTTAATTAATATAAAAAAAGAGTTGCTACGTTACCTTGTGCATGTCTAATTTGTACAGCTAGTAAAATAAGTATAATATAATGATACGTGCATCTGTCCATGGTCGACATCTTACTCTTCTACATGTACATATAGACCAGGAAGGTTGAAAATAGGGACGTTGTATAAGGAAAGGTTTATATACCTGGGGAGTTAATGTGTGCATGTAAAATCAGTAATATGAGTATTATATCATATAAATGAATCTACTGACTCACTGTTTTATATAGGGGGACAAGGAAGGGATAAGATAACTACGCATCTCTTAGATCGGCTCTAAGTTTTCCTCAAATTTTCTACCGAGGCTGGAGAACACGTGACAACATCTGACTGTAAACCACGAATTGGGTTCACTTTGTAAAAATTAAAATACACAATCATGAATATTCAACACAAATCGCCGTGCAAAAGAGAATCAGATGGAAAAGGAGTGAAGGGCTAAAAGTAACTGAGTAACAGCATAGGAATAATTCATCACATTAATAACTAAAATTAGGATTACAATCGTTAATTTTCATTTGTAGAAAATAAGATGTATTATGATATGCATAGCATTTTGTTCATTAATTATTGAAACTGTTTTATATCATTTTTTTAATTGTATAGACTGTGTGTTTTCTATGGATTGATAACGTTGCCAATAGCATTTCAATGTTCACGGTTCAAGATACATATGTTTGAAGATCAAAATACGTAATTTAGTTTTGAAATTTGCAATTTCCATTTCTCCACAGTGACACTGACACAGTGGTAAAACATAGAATACACTTTTCAATTATAACAATATAGTATAATAGTTATGTTGCATAACCAGCACATGCATAATAGAACTTAACATATTAGAACATTATACCTTATATGGGATTTATGGCGAAGCTCATTTGCATACGGAAAAAACGTCCGAACTAGCTGGCATGCAATAAGTCACATGAGTTATCTCCCTTGCGCTTGATAGCAGCAGTTGAGAGCTCTGCAGTGTTTTTAAGATTTCTCCTAATTGTTAAAGTGTTCATGGATATATTTTGGACTCAGTTGTGTGTCAGACAACAGGGAACAACTGTTTGAAAGAATTGGAAATGTATTTTTATGTGCTCACGAATTATATCTGTTTTTCTGTATTGCTATTTGGATACATATTATGTGAAACAGTGATTAGCTGCTCAGAATATTTGTTTACAATGAAAATCAAGTACAGCTCAGAAACACTTCACTCAATAAACAGTTTACACCTTTACACTGTGAACTCAGATCTCAACCAAATCTTGTGTGAGATGAACATCTCTAAGTTGAAAAAGTTAAAAAGGGGTAAACGATCGGGCAGAAAAGTTAACTCTAAAACTGAACAATACTCGGTACAATCTACCCAGTCTAATAACACTTTAAATATATGTACTTTTAATGTAAGATCTTTAACTGAACACTTGTTGGACAAAAACTGTGATATTGCTCTTGTTACAGACACTTGGCTTAACACAAATACATCCGGCTCAATCATTAGCGACCTTCACTCCCATGGATATAAATTAGAACACGTCCCGCGCAGCGGCAAAGGAGGGGGTGTCGGTGTCTTGTTCAAAGACAGCCTGACAATTTGCACAAAGCCCCAGTTAACATTTAAAACATTCGAATGCATTCAAGTCAAGTTAAAATCAAAGACTGATGTCATACACTTGGTTGTTTTGTATAGACCACCCATCGTAAAGGAGAAACCATCTAATCGTATTCTTCCAATAGCTGACTTCTTTCTCGTATTCGGCACATTCTACGAAACATTGATTTCTGAGACTGGAAAGCTGCTTCTAGCGGGTGACTTTAACATTCATGTAGACGACTTGAACGACACATCTGCGCAGAACTTCATGTCGCTACTCGAATCTTTTGATTTGCATCAGCATGAAAACCGAGAAACTCATCGCCTAGGACACACCCTGGATTTGGTTATAACCAGTCAAACAGATCTTGAAATGGAAAACCTAAAAGTATACGACCCTCAAATCAGTGACCACTATGTTGTACATTTCTCAATACCATTCAAACTGGGAGGGTCTTAAGTCCCAATTGCAAAAACTTTCAAATTTAGAAAATACAAGAATATTAATCCTGAGAAGTTTAAAAGTGATCTACATGAACTATATACCAACATATCTACATCCGCATCACCTGAACAATTGATTGTAAATTATAATACTGTCATTACGTCTGCCCTCAATAAACATGCACCAGAGAAAACATCTGCTTTGGTTATCAAAGATGGTTGTCCATGGTTCAGTTGGGAGATTCGAAATGCCAGAAAAAAGCGTAGAAAAGCAGAGCATACATGGTTGTCTTCAGGACTGCACGTTCATAAACAGTGTTTTAATTTGGAAATAAACAATGTAAAGAAATTAGTGGCTGACGCAAAAGTAAATTATTTCAATAATAAAATAAACGAATGTAAATCCAATCCGAAAAAACTTTATAAAACTGCTAATGATCTTCTGAATACTGCAAAGTCGAAAAACATCCTACCTGAGCATGACTTACCAGCGGCCCTTGCCGTAACCTTTGTTCAATATTTTCACGACAAAATATCAAAAATCCGATTAGATATATTAACAACTCAGACAGCAAGTACAGCACCACTCTCGTCTTACAAAGATGCTTCTTCTGTCACTTTTTGCACTTTCACAAACTATTCTGAACCTGAACTCCGTAACATCATCAAGAAAACAAAAACTAAATCTTGTAACCTAGATCCATTGCCTACATGGTTACTAAAGAACAATATCGATGTGTTTATTCAACCTCTGCTAGCCATCATTAACTCTTCCCTTCAAACTGGTATTTTCCTAGATGAACTTAAACATGCTACAATAACACCACTAATCAAAAAAGCCACGCTGGATCGTAACTGTCTCAAAAACTACAGGCCTGTCAGCAACTTTAGCTATGTGTCAAAACTCTTGGAAAAATGTGTGCTTTTCCAGTTGAATGATTACATCCTTGTCAACAGACTAGACAACCCTTACCAAAGTGCTTACAAGCCATACCACAGCACCGAAACAGCAATCATCAAAATTATCAACGATGTTTATGTTGAGATTGACAAACAGAAAGCCGTTGTTCTGGTACTTCTAGACCTGTCAGCAGCGTTCGATACCTTGGAACAGTATTTAATTGGTTTAAATCATACTTAACCAACAGAAAGCAGAAAGTGATCATCAATGATAGTTACTCAACAGACAGGACCCTGCTTTGTGGTGTACCACAAGGTTCAGTATTAGGTCCTGTACTGTTTATTATATTCACCAAACCTCTGAGCAAGATAGCACTCAAGTATGGGTTAAACATTCATTTATTCGCCGACGACACTCAGCTATATGCCAGCTTTCACCCCGGTACACAGCAGGCATCCTTGCCAAACATCGAGCGCTGTTAAAAGAAATCCACAACTGGATGACCTTCCACTACCTTAAGCTAAATCCTGATAAAACAGAGGTGATGTTTGCAGGTACAAGACAGAAACTTTAACAAATCAGAGACTGCAACATAACAGTTGGTGGTGAACGATTGAGCCATCTGTTAAAGTAAAGAACATAGGAATAGTTCTAGATAAACACCTGTCATTTCAACCTCAAGTATCTGCTGTATCTTCATCTTCATTTTATAAAATACACCAACAAAGTAAAATCAAATAATATCTCTCTTTGGATAACCTCAAACTTCTTGTCCAGTCTCTTGTAATATCTAAAATTGACTATCATAACGCAGTACTATATGGAATTCCTGACAATCAATTCCAAAGGCTCCAACACGTTCAAAATGCAGCCGCAAGGCTCATCACTGGCACGAAGAAACGAGACCACATCACTCCCGTTTAGCGAGAACTATACTGGCTGCCAATTAGAGCCAGGATTGAATATAAAATTATTCTGTTGACTTAGAAAGCATTACACGGTTTGGCCCCAGATTACATAAGAGAATAAATATCAAAGCCACATTATTGTAGATCTCTCCGTTTAGAAAATAAAAACCTCCTTGTCATCCCGAAATCCAACCTTCAAATAAGTAGACGATCCTTCCAATTCTCTTCACCTAAATTATGGAATTCAATCTCATCTAACAACAACCTAAAGAACTCAGAATCAATTAACATATTCAAACAAAGACTCGAGACTTATTTATTCGAATTACACTTTGTATAATTGGTGGATCTCTTAAAATCAAACATGCGCCTTTGGAACCATTCATTTGGTGTTTAGGCGCTATATAAATACTTTAATGTTTAATGTTTTAATGTTTAATACATCGGCTTACAATGCAATAATAGCGAATTAAGCTAGCTTGCAATAAGGAATTCCGTGGATGGCCATGACCATGACTTCCGCCCCTTCAACATTAATATTTTGTAGGGAGCTAAGTGGGTAAGACACTGGCTCACTAGCCTGTAAGTCGCGCGCTCGATCCCTGCATTGACCAAGAAAGTAGGCCAGTGCCCGGGCAAATCTTTGAAAGAGAAATGAACGTGCTTTTTTCTAATAGGTAAAATGATATCTAGAATGTACATATGTTACCAGGGGTTTAAAAAATGGTTGTTGCAACTAACGATTTTATTGATTCCGTCAGTCACATATTTAGAGATATCTGTTTCAGTATAGATATCTAATATTACAACCATTGCAACTAATTTGTAGTATTTTTGTTTGCATATTGTCCACAGTTTCTAAAAATATATGTATTGCCAGCTTTGCGGTCTGAAAATTATTGGTATTTTGAAAGCTGCTATAGTAACACTTTTGTACATTTTTCATAGCATGGCAGTACAAATTTATATTTTTGAAATACATTCCAAACTATGATTGTTTTCTATGTAGTTTCATAGTAACGCGAAATGACTGTCTTTAATAAGAACGATTTTTAAATATAAGCACAAAAGACCAATATAACTGTATACTTAATCGGCATTAGTTTTTGCAGCTATTCTTTAATTTTGATTTTCTTTTACCGACATTGGAAGCAAATAAAAAAAAACAGTGTGAAATAAGCTCGGTTTTCCCTATCCAATATTTAAACTTGAATCTCAAAAAGAAAATTTGATGGATATATATTTACAGAATGTCTCCAAAACAAATTTGATTAAATATGTTTTCTAAAAAAAAAAAAAAAAAAAATGAACGTAAAAGCATTTTTTATGTGAAACCACTACTCAGGCAACCCGGCTTTTCGGTTTTGTTCTCTTGTCAGCGATGCAAGAACAGCTGCCTAGTCGTTCGAATGGGTCAAAAACTGAGGTGCGCGTTCGCATTGACGTGTACCTAAAACACCTGTTTAATGATAACCCCCTTTCGTTTTATTTCTTAAAAGCAGGAAACAGAATAAAATAATATATTAATCAATATTAATGTCACATAAAAGAGATTATTTTCAAAAAAATATGACTCGCACTTATCGTTAACCACAAAAACAGAGGAAATGACAATTACATAAATCAAATGAAAGCCCCGCGGGAAATTTATGTTTTCATTTTAAAAAAAAAGATTGACCAACTAACATCATTATAAACTTAAAATTATTAACTTAAAATTATAAATTATAAAAGTAAAATTATAAAAGTAAAATTATAAATTATAAACTTTGAATTAAAAATTATAAACTTATAATTAAAAATTATAGACTTAAAATTAAAAATTATAAACTTAAAATTATAAACTAAAAATTGAAAATCATAAACTTAAAATTGAAAATTATAAACTTAAAATTGAAAATTATAAACTTAAAATTGAAAATTATAAACTTAAAATTGAAAATTATAAACTTTAAATTGAAAATTATAAACTTAAAATTGAAAATTATAAACTTAAAATTAAATATTATAAACTTAAAATAAAAAATTATAAACTTAAAATTAAAAATTATGAACTTAAAATCAAAAATTTTAAAATTAAAAATTATAAATTAAAAATTATAAACTTAAGAGGTGGAACATATTAATATTTGAGTTTTAAATAAGGAATTTAAGTTTTAAATTATCAATTTAAGTTTTAAATTATCAATTTAAGTTTAAATTATCAATTTAAGTTTAAATTATCAATTAAAGTTTAAATTATCAATTAAAGTTTTAAATTATCAATTAAAGTTTTAAATTATCAATTTAAGTTTTAAATTATCAATTTAAGTTTTAAGTAATCAATTTCAGTTTTAAATTATCAAGTGACGCAATTTTGTCAAAAAACCCCTATATTTTTAACCTTTGAAATCAATATTTTATTTAACTGATAATTATTTACTACGTTTTAAAAAAAACAACTTTTATTTATAATCAACATATAAATTAATTAAAAGGATATGGTTATATAAATATCACAAAATAATTTGTAATTGTTCAGTTGCGGAGAAATATACGATTTTCTACAAGTGACTTTTTAAGTTTTTTTGTCCATTAAACTCTTAATTATTATTCCATTTTCATAAAATTTCAGCAATTAAATATTGCTCAACCCAACGGATTAGTTCTGATCTGTGGCGAAAACTTGGTGAACTTCACATCAAGAAACGTGTCAGTGGCTGTAAAGCTGGTAGTCATAAGGTGGAGATCGATTCAACGGATTATTGGTCATCATGGATTTAGAAACTAATGAAACTAATTAGTAATGGTCGCCCATTCCAACTTTAAACATAAAATACTAAAATATTCAAATACAATATTAAATTCATCAAATACAATATCAAATGATATTGTGTCATAGAAAGACGAATAACAAACTGCTCGTTATTCGCTGCTTGAATAACAATGTGAACTGTTTTCGTCTAAAAGTCGTTTTGCCCTGTTTTATACTACTGGGGGATACTTGGCATCCATTCTACACATGGCTAGGTTTATAACTGAATCAAAAATAAAAAGTTGAATAACGAATAACGAGGTGGCTTGTCTCGTTATTGGCGAATAACGAGGTAATCCACCTCGTTATTCGTTATTCACCGCTTGAATAACAATCTTGTTTATGTACCGACTATACGTCATTTTATTATTTAAGTAATAATAAAGATGAAACCAGTTATTATACATGTAGAGGTGAACTGAAGCCAAGCACATTTATCTAAGGGCTCAAGTTGATTTTGCACCAAACTCAAAGAGATTAGAAATCCAGGGAAAATGCTCTCCTACGATGTCATAGATCTATTTACCAATGTCCCTAGAGAAGATGCCCTGAAAGTCCTAGAAACCCGTATCCTCCAACTCTTTACTCCACTGGAAACTCCCTTACAAGT
Organism: Patella pellucida; assembly: GCA_917208275.1. NCBI lineage: Eukaryota > Metazoa > Mollusca > Gastropoda > Patellidae > Patella > Patella pellucida. The sequence continues at coordinate 53,685,153 of OU795043.1, forward strand.
TGATACCATCATCTGTTTAATTAAGCAATGTCTGGAATCTACATACTTCGCATGGGGTGACAACTCTTATCAACAGATTCATGGTCTCATCGGTCGACGAGGGTACTGAAATCGATGCCGAAGATGCGCTTGAAACATTACAAATCAATGATGACACAGCTGTCTGACTAGGTAAAAGTGAACGTACACCATTGGATACAATTGTTGCCAGGGTAACCATGGCAGCCTCGCCTAATTTTGATACATTTTACGGCCACCATCCCGTTAGTATTACTTGTAATTCTGGGACCACATCATCCCTTATTAGACACTCAATTTTTTAATACTTTATCGGTCCCAATACTGTCAACCAAACACACAGCAAGCCAGGCCGATGGTAAATCAAAATTAACGATAATTGGTGAGATCCATATCATTGTGACCCGCGGGGCCATGCAACTAAAATTGGACGCTTTAGTTGTTCAAGACCTCGATGCGGAAATTTTAGGCGGTATGCCCTTCTTGAAACAAAATAACATTGTTTTAGATATTCCTAATGACTCTATTCGTATAGATAATCAAGTAATACAATATTATTTCTCAAAAGCAGTCGCAAGTTCTGCCGTTGTTCGCCGTACTGATTCGTTTTTACTGCGTGCTAATGTATCTAAGTTTGTTCATCCTGGTGAATATTTGGAATTGCCGACTCCCACCGGCTTCAACACTGATTCTGGCATGTGTATTGAACCAAGATGTGACTTATCGTTCCCTTCGTGGCCCATCCCTGACTTTAGTAAATCAATCGATGGATTTATTCGCATCACAAATGAGACAGACAAACTTATATCCGTTAAAAAGAATCAGCACATTTACTCAAACACGTCACATTCTTTGCGGGGATATCCTCCCGGTCGAACAGCCCATCAGTGCTAACAGCGTTGTGTCTTCAGAAAATCCTAGTCTCTATTCTCAACCTGCCAATGTCGATCCCAATCATCAGTTATCCAACAAAGATAAACTTTTTTTTTCGACTTTACACCTTCAGTATGACAATGTGTTTGATCCAGCAATTGGCAAATATAATGGTGCGTCAGGCAACATTAAAGCTTCTATCAATATGGGGCCCGTAAAACCTCCTAGACAAAAGGGGCGGTTACCCATGTACGACAGGAAAAATCTGGAAGAATTGCAAAATAAAATGGATGAATTGTAACGTCTGGGAGTGCTTGCTAAACCTGAGGATGTTAACGTCACTGTCGAATATGTTTCTCCTAGCTTTTTAGTACGGAAACCAGAAGGTGGCACCAGACTTGCTACCGCTTTCAGTAACATTGCATGTTATACCAAACCATTCCCATCACGATCGACTTCCACCGAAAGCGTGCTTCGCTTTCTTGCACAATGAAAATACATAATTAAAACTGATATGACAAAGCAGTTTTTTCAACTGCCGATGAAGCATTCTTCCATGAAATATCTCGGTGTCGTCACCCCATTTAAAGGAATCCGTGTATACACCAGAGCTGCCATGGGCATGCCTGGTTCTACAGAAATTTTAGACGAGCTTAGGTATAGAGTCTTGGGCGATTTTATTTATGAAGGATTTGTCATCAAATTGGCTGATGATTTATATGTCGGAGGTTCCAGCATTCAAAATCTTCTGATACATTGGGAGAACGTTTTACAGGCGATGTTACATAATAATTTAAGACTTTCCGCTAGGAAGACCGTCGTGTGTCCTGTTTCTACGACCATTTTGGGCTGGATATGGACTTCAGGAAGTATCAGTATATCTCCACATAAGGTTAATCTTTTGGCCATTTGTGATCCCCCCCAAGACTGTAAAAGGACTTCGTTCGTGGCTCGGTGCTTATAAACATATAAAAGCGTATATACCCAAGTACTCAAAACTTCTTTCACCGTTAGAAACCGCCGCCGCGGGCAAGGAATCAAAGTCCCATGTTACTTGGTCTGACCCTCTCGTGGATTCATTTTACCAAGCTCAAACTGCATTACGAGATCCGAAAAGCATCACCATTCCTCGACCAACTGATTGTTTAATTGTAACGCATGATGGTGCTGTGGTCAATTCCGGTATTGGATCCGTGCTTTACATAAGGCGTGACAATAAAATGCTTCTTGGTGGATTCTTTTCTGCGAAGCTTAAAACTCATCAACAAGCTTTGGCTATTAGCTCTGCAGTTAACCATTGGAGTCCTTATATTTTGGACTCGATTAACCAGACCCAAATTTTAAGTGATTCCCGACCCTGTATTGAGGCTCACGAGAAGCTCATTCGCGGCGAGTTTTCATCAAGTGCCAGGGTATCGTCGTTTCTCTCCACACTAAGTAGATACAAGGTATCCCTGCAACATATTTCCGGACATCTAAATATACCAAGTGACCATCTTTCTCGGAACCCAATGGCATGCGATAATCACAATTGTCAAATATGCACTTTTATATCGGAAAGTTCAATGTCCGCAGTTATGGCAGTGTCCGTTTCCGACGTTTTAAATGGTTTGGCAGCCATGTCATTTCTCAGTTTAACTTCTTGGAAGAAATCTCAACAAGAATGTAAATTTCTCCGGCGTACATATTCCCACCTCACCCAGGGAACGCGTTACCAATGCCAAAGATGTGAAACGTTATTTACAATCCGCAACAATTGGCCGGAACGGTGTCTTAGTAGTGCCCCAACAAGTTGTATTTGGACCAACCCGTAATCGGATTATTGTTCCCCGCCCTGTTCTACCAGACTTTCTAACAGCAATACATTTGCGTTTTAAACATCCGTCATAAACACAGCTTCAGAAACTGTTCAATCGATATTTTTACGCTTTAGATTCGCAGAAAGAAATAGACTCGGTTACATCATGCTGTATTCAGTGTTCTTCTTTACAGCGTTTACCAGTCAAATTGATGGACTATTCTAGCGTCACACACTCTTCAACTCCTGGACAAACGTTTGCTTGTGATATTTTGTGTCGGAACCGACAAAAATTATTCGTCATACGAGATACATTTTCCTCCTACACTCGCGCTATAATCATTTCAGATGAAAAGCGGGACACGCTTTTAAATGCCCTTATTGAATCTACTGCTGACCTTAAAATGGGTAGATCTAGTATTCGTGTTGATGCAGCAACCGGCTTTCAGGCCTTACAACAATGTTCCGTTTTGGATGAACACGGTATTTCTCTGTACATTGGTCGCATAAAAAATGTTAACAAGAACCCGATTGCCGAGAAAGCTATTCAAGAACTGGAAACTGAACTTCGAAAAGCGTAGCAACAGTAGTCGCTACCCTTAACAATAGAATCCGAAATCGTGGATTTTCAGCTCGAGAAATTTTGTTCCAAGGTGATGGTCTTACGGGGGAACAACTTAACTTTTCTGACAATGCTTTAGCTCTGCAACAACAATCGACCCGTCTTAACAATCATCAACCCAGTGCGCGATCCAAATGTCCGCAAGGCATGCCTTCAAAGTGCCCCATTGTATCTTCTGGTGATTTGGTATTTCTAAAACACGATGGCTCTAAGCACACTGCCAGAGATATATACATTGTTATCGAACCGTGCAATGACAATAAGTTTGTTACAGTTCGCAAGCTTCACGGATCGGAATTTCGCTCTAAAGTTTATGAAGTTCGACCATCTGAGCTTTATATATGTCAACCGTTTAGACAGTCTTCATTACTACCCTTCTCTCGAATGGTCTCGGATAACAGTTTTTCGGATTCAAGTGATGAATCTGAAGTTCAACATAAACTAGGTCATATCGGGATAAAATGAAGGAATCGGAATCTAAATAATGATGCCAGCGACTTAAATCAATTTAACAAACAATTCTACACAACTAACTGGAAAATTTTATGTTCACTCATGGGTCATTCCATGTCAAGTGTGTCAATTTTCAGAAAGTTGGGAATTCGACCCCCGTAAATCTGGAAACAATATATGTTTTTATACATGAACAAATTAAAAACTGTGCAACATTAGTATATGAACGCTACCATTCATCTGTTATATATTTGCGGATTGATAATCTACACAATACGTTCTGTAAGACTGCCAAAAGTGAGTAGAAACTGAGGTCCCGTGTATATATTAGTGTGCACGTATAATAAACATTGTCATTTGTAATACGCAAAAAGAGTAGGCTGCATCCCTCACAATAGGGCGTATACTCGACTTCATTGGTGTTGATCACGTGGCTAAGTATGGTAAGGTGTTGGCTTGCTAGCCTGCAGGTCGGGTGTTCGATTCCTGCATTGGCCGAGAAAGTTCATCTCGTTTTCTGGCGTGGTTTCCCCTTGTCAGTGATGCAATCTGAGGGCCTGAAAGCGACAGCTGCATAGTCGTTCGGATGGAAAGAAATACCAAGGTCCCGTGTACACATCGACGTGCAGGTAAAAGATCCCTTGGCAGTTGGAATTCAGTAGCACGCTGTATGGTTTATGCCCGTCTTCAATTAGCCCAGGTTAGGTGCAGAAGCGTAGGACGTTAAACCCTATTTCATTTCATTGGCCCAATAAGTTAAACCTCATTTGACATCAGCTATGGCAAAATTGCAGTCACCAGTCCATATTATGACAACTGTCTGTGACACAGTCTTATAACTGTCTTAATCTGTCGGTGATAACTGATATACTTTGCAATAGATGCGAAGATGGAATTTATTTATTAAAGCAACAGTTTCAGCAAAACAATCCAAATAGAATCATATTCCAGTATATCCCCTTTGGCTTCTCCGATTTATGATTGCATGTTTCTTGTGAGGTCACTAGAATATGCACTAAATTCAACGTTTAAAGTAAATATAAACACACACTTACGTGTGTACATAAGAATAACGTGTCCTTAGATCAAAGTATATAAGTAGTAATACAACCGTCATCGAAATATGTCATCATGTTGGCCCTAGATGACCTCGCGCCTGGTACGTTTGTGCATTTTTATGCTCGAACTCTTAGTTTTTCTATTACTGGCACGCGCACGGACACTATTTCTTTTCTTTTACATGTACCCAAATCTGTGATTTCGCGCGGAGGTAGTTTTGAGCTAACAGTCTGTGAAGTAGAACACTTGCCACTGTACCTGTGTATCGCTAATTATAAACCGAATGTGTGAATACAGTTAATACAAATCACTCAAAAATTGTTCAGTACAAACAGAGTTGATTCACGCTCGATTTGTTACTAAGCAAACCCATGGAATTATTTTCTCAACTGTGTAAGAACTTATCGATAAGCTATATCCTTACACCCAGAGAAATGATCTAGACTCGTTTTTTTGGGGGGTATTTTGTTTCTTTTTCTCTGCCGATTAAGTTGCGAGATAAGTCTGAAATTAAATTTAATTTAAATCTAATTGTGGTCTAAAAAGTGTAAATAATGATTAACATTTCATGAGCACATCTTTAATAAATGGCATTTAAACCAGACACCTTCTCGTGTTAACAGCACAGGGTATTTATTTGTTTCCTTTAGCGCAGATTAATAAGTACGTGGGAAATAAGGTTATATCGATGTTCGCAATTCGCCGTTTCAAAAGTTAAGAAAAAGTTCCACTGCTAATCGAGGTCGATTTTATACTTCGTGCATAGTGTGGCCGATTAGGCATTATACGCGATATTGGGTGATGCATTTCCGTGTTTCTTAATATACTTAAAACGCTCAACCGATATATGATTTTTTTTATGAAAATCAATCGAAAAAATATTTCTGGGGCAGTAATGCAAGGCTTTTGTATCCAGACTTTTTTCGTATACATTGTATGTCCACACCTTTAGTCTTGGTTATTCAGAAACCAACATAAATTAACATTGCAAATACCCATTGTAAACCTTTTCAGTAGATTTTCTCTTCAATTTATGAATTTATTTAAGGTTTATTGTTTACACTATTTTGCGCTAAGCTTAGGAACACTCCCTGAATTTAAAGCCTATTTTCCTCAGGGACACTGTTAACCTTATTATAACAAATCTAGTAATGGAATCTTACCTATGGTAACCTGTTTCAGTACAATATACTTGAAAATTCTTGATGTAATGCACCTTTCTTGCTTACACTACCTTTATCTAATGCTAAAGTTACCAGATATGGTAACATATATAACTTTAAGAAAATTTATCCAAATTTAAAGACATTTTTACATTGATAATATATACTAACAAATTAAACATGCAATTTCTATCTATGGAAATATGTTTGATAGAGTAGGCCTACCCCTAATTCCCTTTGTCATGTTCACGCTTTCTTTATCTATGTTTAAAGATACTCATTATACTAATATAATTCCAGAATTTTAAAAACCGCCATCTTCACTAACTAATATTAACATCGAATCTAGGATTTTGTTTGTTTCTCTTCTTTCGATCAGAAAGTACTTATGTAAATGATTCCTTACAGCTTACTTTACTTGCATCTTTATGATTGTTACTGCTTGAATTTAATAAATGTATTCCCGCTACGTTACAGGCAATGTTTTTAACTGTACATAACTCATTTTACATTTTATATTTGTACATATAAACTTCGTCTACACTAGGCTAGTAAAAACCGGCCTCCGTTATTTGTGGAACTTCCGGTTTATTATTTACGCCATCGGCTTCAGTCAATTTTGCTGAGATAATATAATAATAATGATTACTTTGGTTACTTTGGTTCAGTTATATATCCAACTTATGGAATATACTGTCTTTGACAGTTCCATCAAACAAAGCTTGAATGTTCCCCCGTCTCCAAATCTCAATTAGCAATAAGCACTCCTCGTTAATCCATTTTAGGTTAGGTGTTGAAATTAAATAGGCTATAGATAGATTACCGCAATTTCTTAGAACAGGAAGCAATGCCAATGTTATGAATGTACGGAAGTTCGGGAAGAATGACATCCGGGTACTCGATAAAACCCAGGTTTACCGTCTACACACATAAAAATTGCCGTTTTTTTTTTTAAAAACCCGGGTTTTTGATTCTGAAAAATCCCTCAATTATTGCCGGTTTTTAAAAACCCGGGTTTTACAACTGAGAAATTGAAAGGAAAAAACGCCATTTAAAAGGGTAGTGTAGAAGCTGGATGCTGCTAGTGTAGACGAAGCTCATGCTTAATCAACAACTAAAAATAACTAAAAAAAAGTGGTTTTAATATTGTAAGATATTTTTAGCCTGCATATACCATTTTCGGTCTTAGACAATACCACTATATACTGAATGTATTGAAATTGTCTAAAATACACTGTTTATATGTAATGTATATGCCTATTATGCTATCAATAAACATTTTACACGAAAAAAAAAAGGGTATCACTCTTGTTTAACAAATCATTAAGCTGTGGTGTTACGGCGGCGGCATAGTATTTCACCGGAACACCAGAGCCACTCTAACCATTCATAATACATCTAACTATCCCTTTACAGCACTTCACTCCCTACACATTTCCCCTCGTCCTACTTTCCCAAATGTCAACAACACATTTCATACATTCGGTTAGCTGATTAACCCTTGTAGCACGTCTACTGGATCATTGTTCTACTTCCACTGTTTCGTATTTTATTATAGATAGAATCGACGATTCTTGTTTTCCTTTCATCCATTCTTCATTGTCATTGTTGTAAGCGATCGTTGTCTAGTGGTTGATGTGTCCCCTATTGTATGTTTCGTATCGCTATCAATCCGTTAGGTTGACAATTATTCAACAAATATTGATAATTTGTAAGATGGTTTTATACCCTCTAATAAAAACCATCTAACAATCGATTATGCTCCTCGTGATATTAATAACTTTTATTATTTTAAACTCACCCGATGTATACGTCAAGAATGCCATATGTCTTCTATATGTATTATGTGTATTACCTTTAAATCTCGTAATTAAACATTTACCCACAAAAGGCATACCAATAAAATACAACAATAATCTTACTTCTATCATCTATCAGCATACAGATGACACCAATCTAACTTGCTAATACAGAATCCGTTGATAAGGTTTTTGATATACTAAATAATAAGTGTAAAGCCTCTATGGCTCAAATTAACGTTAACAAAACTTAATTGTTACCTATAGGTCAATGTATCTTCTTTGAGCGGCATTTAGCGATTGGCATAGATAATAAACACAAACACTTAATATGGAACACAATTACTATTTTAATTAAAGCGACGTTTCGTTGAGAATTCTCTCAACGTTTTCACCGAATCAACGCCTAAATGCAGGTTTGAACATTATACCTTGATTAGAAGGAGAATTATTGTGTTCTAAAATCTAGAGCTATCAAATTGCTTATCTTTGCAGAAATCGTGTAAATTATCGCACTTAGTAAAGGTATTGATGTAATGAAACTATACCCCAAGTTTCACCACTCTCACTAAATTAGAACTGACGTTATCGTGTCCCAAAACCTCAACCAATCAAATTGCTTATCTCTGCTTACCCTAATCTTATGATCATCTTCGAACTCCATCAAGGTATTGACCCAATAAACACCTACACCAAGTTTGAATATCCTAGCTTAATTAGAAGGAAAGTTATTATGTTCCTAAGTCTCGGCCAATCCAATTGCTTATCGCTCAGAAAATGTGCATTATTGAACTAAGTCAAGGTATTGATGAAATGAAACTAAATACCACGTTGCATTACTCTAACTTAATAACAACTCAAGTTATCACGTCCCAAAGCATCAACCAATCAAATGGCTTATCTCTACTTACCATCAGCTGAAAATGCACATTATTGAACTCAGTCAAAGTATTAATGAAATGAAACTATATACCACGTTTCATTACTCTAACTTAATAACAACTAAAGCTATCACGTCCCAAAGCATCAACCAATCAAATGGCTTATCTCTGCTTACACTAAGCTGAAAATGCTCATCTTCGAACTCCATCAAGGTAATGACCTAATAAACACCTACACCAAGTTTGTGACAGACAGACAGACAGACGGACGAACCCATTTTAATAGTCCCCTGCTTTCTTCGAAAGGCGGGGGACAATTAGTTTAAAACAGAAGATCGGTTTAGTAAATATATAGGGTTTATTTACACCAGGAACACATCTACATAATACAGCAATACAGGTACTTAAACTATACAAGAACTAGTCTACGACAGGAACATAATATTAAATCTACTAGTCTTCTACAGGAACACATCTAACAATATAACATTTCATCTACAAATTCTGCCCCACTGCCAAGGCAGCGGCTGGACTCGGGTGAATCCCTACACTCGCCCAAGCCTTCCTTCTCCCGCGACTCCTCGCTTACTAATGTCAGTGAACTACTCAATTATATACCAACAGGACACAGATAAGGCAGTAAGTCATATTTGCAATTGTTTCTTTATCTCGTCACGGCATGTGCATAAACATTTGAAGTCGTGTGGATCTTGTACACAGATCATGTATAGCTTGTAATGGACATATTGAATTAATTTATAGATTTAATAAGATATAGCCATGCCTAGAGTTTATATATACAGGTGAAAGTCAAAATCATGTATTGTCAAAACTAGCAGAGTTCATCAAGTTCTATGCACTTATGATATCGCTGTGTTACACGTTTCACGTGAACGTTTGGGGCTAAACCCATGCCACTTAACCCAATGACAGACTGTATGACCCCCTCTCCTCCCAATTGATAGTAAGGGGTGTAGAAGGAAGTGCTGGAACAACTGTTACCCACTTCACAGAATATAATAGTTGTAGAAATTTTAACAAAAACAACCCCAGAAAAAAGGCCTCTTACATTTATCAGATTACCGATTTCGGAAATCGTATCACATAACCCCATTTCATTCCATTTATAAAAATGTTTTGTACCATCAATAGGTACGGTACGTTATAAGTTACAGGGAGGCAACTCGGGGGCATACTAACATACACAATGCATTTATGAATACTTACTGATGACCAGTTTAGTATTTCGTATGTGTGTGACGTACAATGACCTCTGTTGACGTAAGGACTACAGGAAGATTTTCAAGCAGAGACACCATGCAAGCTTAATCTGGCCCTCTACCCAGCGCCGTAGCGCAAACTACCAGTCCGGTACTGATAGACACCATGCAAGCTTAATCTGGCCCTCTACCCAGCGCCGTAGCGCAAACTACCAGTCCGGTACTAATAATTATCTTAATCTTATACTTGCAAATCTTGAAGATTTGTTTAACCCAACACAGAATATGTATGACAATTTATGTATGACAACTGACATAAATTATATTGGGACGTGACTTTATTTAAACAAGCATGATAGGTGCAATAACCCAAGTGGAGGAAAACTTGGGTACTATTTTATCTCGATATCAAAAACATTTACAATGTTTAATGAAGGAATAATGGAATCATGTTTTCTACGAAGATAAAAATACACACCATCTATTGAGAACTTATGTATTTGTTGTATGGTACATTCATCAATATGGGGGGAGGAGGCGAATGGTTAGCACGTGTGCACTGTATCATAAAGCCTGTCGTTGACTCAATTGGTGTGACAAGGAGTAGGGTCGCCTGTCCAACGTCGTCGGTTTTCGCCGGGTCATTCGGTTTCCATACAATGCCAATTACCCCTACGCGCAAGCGAATAATTGGAATAAAATTAAATCATATGCTAGTCCTGAAACGATTTAGTTTGGGTCGAGTGGACGATAAACGCCATTTCTCTCTTGACACCACAGAGGTGAAAGCTATCCCCTTGATTAGCACTGCATACCATTTTAGCTTAACTCCAAGGGTCAAGCTATGTTACAATAAAACGCTATTTGACCAGTGTTTATTCTACTTGGGCCTACTATGATTCACTACAGTCCCTATTCTCAAAATAATCATTATGTTTTAATCTCGTATGCGCGAATATCAACAGGAATCAAGATATTTGGGTTAAAAACATGCATTTTACGTGTCATCAAAATCGGGTGAAAATTGTGACCCCTAGAGTGTCTGCAAGCTAAAACGTGATCTTTCGTACAGCCAGGGGCCATAATCCATAAAGTTATGGTCTGATACATGACAATATCGACAGGAACCGAGATCTTTGTGAGATAGTCCTGTATTTTAAGTTTCGTCAAAATCGGATAAAAATTGTGCCCTGCAGAGTGTCAACAAACAAATTGTGGTCGGGCGTCCGGACGGACAAGGGCGATGACATTATATTCATGTGAACGTATATAAACGACTATTTTTGACTGCTGAGGCGTCGCCCCGGTGGTATCAAGATCTCGAAATTTTATGAACAAGTTCACACTACGATCCCGAGAACAATAATTACGGACGAATTTAATAGAAAACGCCCTAATTTGTTAGATTGGGGTGGTTTTCGAGGGGGAAAAAATCATTGTTTCGGAACTGACCCCTCTTCTTTTTTTATAGGCGATAACTATGATCCCAATGCACATTCTATCAAAAGGTACAACAACCGACGGAAAAAATGCCTCTGTATCTGTAGTCCAAAAACACTGTTGTCGGTAAAAGACCCCCCCCCCCCAAAAAAAAAACCAAAAAAACAAACCCGGATTATTTTATGGCTGCGCTATGGCGCTGTATGGCGGCCATCTTAGAAAATCGATAAAAAAAAAATGTTCCATCATTCTGCCATTATTGTTTGGCTTTGTCACCCGTACCGTTTGTCGAAGAAACTTGAAATTTAGAGTGAATGTGTACACTAGCATCTTAAATCTTGAAGTTAATCAGGCCAGTACCAGTCCCTTTTGATTCCGATCACCAGAAAATGATTTATGGCCAAATAACCAAACCAAAATGCCAAAAACATTTCCCTTTGCTGCTGGCGAGTTCAAACCCGGATTCTGGAAAACCGAGAGAAAACTGAACAGCTTTTTGCAGCTAGCAGCCTGCAATTTAAAACCACGTTCCTATAGATATAACGTAGTGACTTGGCAGATGTCTGGTTCATGGCTTCAGCCCCCCCCCCCTCAAAAATAAACATGCGAAAAATCACTGACTATAGGCTTATATAGGGAGGACGACATATGTCTTCCTGGCTCTATTAATTTAAAACAAAAGAATGGATGTGTGTGTGAATGAGTGTCTAAAAATACCGATCTTTGCTCCCATGCGGGGACATGTCTAAATTTGCACAACTCCCCACAACAACAATGGTCTCCACATGGTTGGTATACTGTCAAGTTCGGGTCCTGACAAGTTAATATATACAAACACACAACATTGTAAACACGATAGAGGCTATAGGTTTTTTCAAACAGAATGTGGTAAAATTTGATGTGAAGGGTTCAAATAATGAGAGGATGAACCCTATCGTTATTCAGCTTTTATTCCGAAGTAATTCCCCCTTTTCCGGAAAATTTTGTGAACGCGATAAAAGCTTCAGTTTGTAATAAATTGGAGCAGTGATGGCTCAGTGAGTAAGATTTTGGCTTGCTAACCTGCGGATCCCGTGATCGATCCAGGTGCACGTGAGATATCCCTGCATGTGAATTTGCGTGCACGTGAATTCGAACTGCCAAGGGATATTTTACGTAAACGCTAATGTATAGACGGGACATCGGGTTTTCGTCTCATCAGCTGTCCTTGTCACGTCCCCCATCTCCACCACTGAAAAAGGGAAACCTCGTCGGAAAATTCGAATGAACTTTTTCGGCCAATGCAGGGATCAAACACGCGACCTCCAGACTAGTCAGCGTCTTTCCAACCTAGTTACCTTGGTTACTGGAATTCGGGCACAATTTCACTCATATCTAGGACACTTTTAGTCGGGGCAGAGCAGTTTGACCTTAAAAGTCCATTGCATTGCATTGTTGTTAATGGATATTTCATATTCGGCTTGAGGTATTGGGGTCATCGATCCCTGTGGATATTCATAATCCACAGCCTTCTGTTCCTGAGTTATTCCCTTTTCGCTGAAAACCACGTGAATGCGATAGAGGCTATAGGTTTTAACAGCTTTTTTTCTATCTTTTCAGAAAGCTGCAGTTGAGACAAAGCTGATGTGTGGGCGTATTCCGTACTGAACGGAATTGGGTCATTTTTGTTCTGCTATTCTTATTAGAGATTTATCTTTCAGATTATTGTGGTTTACAAGTAATTCGAATAGTGGTAACATAACGCATAGAGACTTTAAGTAAATAAATTAAAGTTACATCAAGAACAGTTTATTTAGGTTATTGGTCAGTTTCCAAAATGGGTTTAGTTTTGTTATTTAAATGAATTTATATTAATTTGAATATAGTTATTATAGTCTGGTCGAGATACTCTCAAATCTCGCATTAGTGGGAAAAAATTCCTACCCAAGCGATTATTATTTCATATGAACAAGTAGGGTGAGTAGCCTTTCAGAAAAATTTTCCCCGTTGATCGGCCTTGGGGAAAATTTTTAGGGGGCTTTTTAGTTTGGACCCTCGAAATCGCCCAAAAATCCGTTAATGACTATGAGACCTCGCTTAATATTCATATTTGAGGTTAATAATGTACTAGGAACCTATAGGAAATCCATACCAAGGAATTCAAAAATGGCTTTAAAAATGACCTATGACGTCACTGTGACGTCATAGGTCGAAATGGCGCCCAAATTTGAAATTTTGAAAGTTTACCTCATTCTTGAAGTTACCTGATTCAAAATGGCGCCCAAATTTTGAATATTTTGAAAATTTACCGTATTCTTAAATGTTACCATAATTTACAATAAATGAATTAATATTTACAAATAAAATAAACTTATATAAACAAACATTGAGTTTAAAGGTAAATGATAATATAGTCAGATCATGATCATTGATCGTCATCTTCTAGGTCAACGTCCCACACGCGCTGACACATTTCAGACCATTCTTCCTGCAGCTGCATATCATGGTACCACACTGTTTTTTCAGCGATTTGCACTTACATCTCACAAAGTTTTAAACGCTTTCAGTGGCTACAGGAAGGTGTGTCATGATGGTTTTGTAGCCTTCTGGTGTCTTTTCCAGCCCCGCTCGCTCGCATTCAGCTCGCTTTCATTTATTTTAACCAATCGACGACCTGCAGATGCACTCTGAGCGCATGGACAGGGGCGGATCCAGGGCTCTAGCTGGAGGGGGTTCCAAAAAAAAATAAGGGCACGCCATTTTCGTCTAATACAGTAGCCAGGACTGGCGGCTGTCGTAGGCGCGCTAGCGGGGGGTCTGGGAATTTTTTTTAAAATTTCAGACCATTCTAAGCCACTCTGGTGGGTTTTAGAGGCATAAAACTAGATTTATAATACAGCATTGCAATAACATTCCACATACCACGAGAAAGAAATATTGTAAGTTTAAACAAAATAAATTAATGAATTTTTTTATTTTACTTAAAATGCAAAATACTGAACCATGAATTATTGGACTGAAAACAAAACATTGAGACCTAATTCTATACACAGGTTGGCATTTAAAATGTGCCCCTCAAATCGATGGGATCACATAAAAAGGCCCCCTTTAAATAAATTCGCCATAAAGTGTGCCCTCTAAATTCAAGAGTTTGACGTGAAAATGCCCTTTGAATCTTTTTGACGTAAAATTTGCCCCTGCAATCCATGGTTTTGACGTTAAAATGCCCTCTGTATATCGACTTGGCGTTGAATGTGCCCTCCTCATTCAAGGGTATCCCATTAAAATGCCCTTTTTAATCATTTAGGTACAAAGAGTGACCCTTTGATGTAAAGATGCCCCTATTTTATATCGATTCGGCAAAAAATGTGCCCCTTAGATCCATGATTTTCACGTAACAGTGCTCTGTTTTAGGCCCTAATGTGCCCTCCAAATCACTAAGCTTGAAGTGTGTAAATGCTCTTTTAATTGTACATTGATGATAGTAAATATCTAGCGAATGCTGCAAAGACTAGGCCTACTCTCTTCACCTTAAAATCAACAAAAAAGGGAAAAGGGGGCACCGAAAAATCTCGAGGGGGTTCCGGAAGCGTCAGAACCCCCCCTGGATCCGCCCCTGATGGAGGTAATAAGCCACCCGAACCTTGGGTTGTATTGGGGCAGGGTAATGGAATTTTTCTCCGCCATCATGGAGTCAAATCTCCGGTGTCGTAGTTTAGTTAGGCTCACATCTGGTTCTCCGTACATTAACCGTAATCTAAAGGTATCTAATAAAATAAAAACCAAGTACGAACAATCCAAACCATAAGACAGAATTCAAAGTCCTAAAAAATGTAATAGGCAAAATAGTGTATTCAAGCAAAATAGTGTAATCAGCAAATGTACTGCTCCTCATGTATAAAATACACGACAAACAGTGGTAACAGGTGTCCGGAAGTGTAGGCTTACCCTGCCTGGCGCCACACCCGCCATTGCTGCATCCAAACTTTTAGGCGAAATGTCGGTAAAATAGCGTGATTGATTGGCCAATGAAATATCGGTATGAAAAATGCACGCGATGAACTGTGTTAACGATGTAGTATACATTATCAGGGAGATAGTAATAGTATACGTGTCCATTAAATATATCTAGAATAATAGCCGAGAGACACGTTATATTTCCCAATCAAATCAATATGACGACCATTAAACTTTATAAAGGTTTTAATAAGTTTAGTGTGCAAGTATCCTTGTAGTTGAAGCTTAGATGACAAATGCCTCGATCTACTTAAAAAATCAGAATAAAGAACACAAGCTCTCGTGTAACGAATTAGCGGAGACATAAAGTTCTCTTATCATGACTTAAAACAACTTATTATACTTTGGTAGCATTCAAGTCTCTTTGAAAATGATCTTTAGGGACACCTCTGAAGACTGTTTCAAGTTCTGTTTCAGCTTGGTAGTCATAAAAAGTTTAATTACTATAGTTACATAGAACTTTCCTTCGAGTTCCCTTAATTCTTCAGAAGACGCCAAAGGTAAACGTCGTACCATTTCACGCGCATCGCTCAGCTTTGTTTCTAGAATATCAAGAAGGCTGACTTTTTCAGTTGGAGAAGAAGAACTTGGATCACACCAATGCCCTTTTTGGATTGAAAATTTCAAGATAAACACCACGTGCCGCTGCTGGTTTATCATCTCCGAGCAGTTAATCAACGTTAACGGATCCACTTGTCAGAAAATCTTCAACACCCTCATTTGCTTCTCGTCTTTATTTTAATGTCATTTCGTATGTCGGCTGTGTTAGCCGTATTAATTTCATGTGGCCCAGTTTTGCTTGTCCCAGATCTCGAATTATGTTTGCTACACAGGATATAGTGTTAAATCATGCCTTAACGACAGTCTCTTCAATGAAGGTTATGTAGCTCCGGATCTGATTCTGTATCTGCTTATGATCATTTCCTGTCAAAAGGAGCGACGCTGTGATAGTATTGTCATTGATCTGTTCCGAGGGTTTATTTTGTGTGATAAAGGCGTGGCAGTTGGTGCCAGTCAAGCCAAAGGAGCTTATTCCAGCTGTACGTGACCGATTGACATTAGATGGCCAGACGGTTGTCTTCGCTGGAACTGTCAATAATTAATCAACAAGTTCAGGATGCTGATTCTTGAAATGTGTGGATGGTGGTATTTTCTTAAACATCATTAAAGCTAGAACTTTTAAGACTCCAATTATCCCAGCAGCGGAATCCGAATGTCGAAATATGCTCTTTGCAGCACCAATTGGTACGTCCTTGACACCAGCCTTTGGGAAGAAACCGACGACAATGCGGATAATTCTATTTTGTTCCCAAGTTTAGTGCCAGTTCCGTGGGTCTCAATAAATCAAATGTCCGATGGCGTCAATTTACTCAATTTTAATGCCGATTCAATTACTTGTTTCTGTAAAGTAGAAGTAGGTGCAGTAATACCATTTCTATGTCCAACACTCCATAAATAGATACACATCACTTTTTTGCCCACTGCAGTACAAGTAGCATCTCGGTCAAAAGTCTGGCGAAAGTATACCAGTTTCCCGGAATATATCTGTTCTTGCTGGATAAAGTACAAGATTGGCACCACCGATCAGGCTTCCATCACATTGTCCCTTGCATTGATTCACATGCTAATTTGAGGACCATCAGTGAGAAGGGACATTACCATGCGCTTAGAGTTTATCTGCAGGTCGTCATTTGGTTAAAATTAAATGAAAGTGAGCTGAAAGCTTTGTGCAGCCCCTGAAAGCGTTTTAAACTTTGTGAGATGTGAGTGCAAGTCGCTGAAAAATCAGTGTGGTACCATGATATGCAGCTGCAGGAAGAATGGTCTGAAATGTGTCAGCGCATGTGGGGGCTGTCATGGTGCATCTTGCAGGAATTCTAAGGACGTTGACCTAGAAGATGACGATCAATGATCATGATCTGACTATATTATCATTTACCTCTAAACCCAATGTTTGTTTATATCAGTTTATCTTATTTGTAAATATTAATTCATTTATTGTGAATTATGATAAAATTAAAGAATGAGGTAAATTTTCAAAATGTTCAAATTTTGGGCGCTAAATTGACTGAGGTAACTATAAGAATGAGGTAAATTTTCAAAATTTTCAAATTTGGGCGCCATTTCGACTTATGACGTCACAGTGACGTCATAGGTCATTTTTGACGCCATTTTTGAATTCCTTGGTATCGATTTCCTATAGGCTCCTAATACATTATTAACCTCAAATATGAATACTAAGCGAGTTATCATAGCCATTAACGGATTTTAGGGCGATTTCGGGGTCCTAACAAAAAAGCCCCCTAAAAATTTTCCCCAAAGCCGATCAACGGGGAAAATTTTTCTGGAAGGCTACTCACCCTACTTGTTTATGTGAAATAATAATCGATTGGGTAGGAATTTTTTCCCACTAAATATGTACCTCGACCAGGCTATTACATTGATTTAACAATTCATGTGTTGATGGCTATATCTGTTTATGAAGAAATATAACACAACTGTTTTCTTGTTGATGTCTTGATGTCTTGGCTTTATACATCTGAAAACAGACAAATAAAGACAAGTAGGTAAAATATATAAAAATATTTAAATGTGGTATTTGTTTTTGCAAATTCTTGTTTTAAATGATAAACTATTGTCTATATACCAGTGGTTATTATCTATATACGAGTAGTTATTATTTATTTATTAGTCTATATCAGTGGTTACTTGTATACAAATATAATACAACATATCATACCTGTGTAGGTAATGCTCAGGTTAAAACCAGTATATTGATCGGCGTTATTTGAATGAAATCGCACGGTGGTATTTTCACCAGGTGTTATTATAATAGGAGTGCGCGGTGGAAACCCTCCACAATATCTATAATATAAAAAACAGACCACTTCAGTTATTTGTATGTATGACGTTAAAAATAACGATTAATTCGGCAAAATAAAGTATCTAAAATCACTCTACGTTCTTATTCGATAGTTTTCCGGCATCAAACATTATTTGGTTCACTCTAGAGCAGAGTATGTTCGCGAAGACGGGTTAAATGTGAAACAAATATATTTTGGCGGAAAATTTTGATTATTTTCCAAATGTGCCACAATTTTCGGACATCAATCATTATTAGTGTCATCAGATTTTCGGGAATCAAATTTTTATATTTAACTAAACCATTGAAAATTAATGTAATGTCAAGAGCCACATAAAAGTTGCCGCTCTGCCCAAAGCAGGACATGTTTCGGGCATCATCATTCGTGTCATCAGAGAGTTTCCTGGTGCTATAATCAGATGGATTATATTGAACTACGTTCAGGATGTTGTACTTACGTGCTAAATTCATTTATAACTATAAACCTCAAAATGCCTCGTTCGTCATTTTTGTCCAAACGAGGTAAAATAATGCCTCGTTTGTCTGCAGTTCCAAAACGAGGTTTTTTAAATTCCTCTGTTTTTGGAACGAGGTATTTTGTTCAGAACGAGGCTGGGTAAAATGTCTCGTTTACTAAACGTGGTTTTTTTTTTCAAGAGAGTTATTAGCGGTATTTGCTGTCAGCGAATTTGTAAAAATTTAAATTTATGTTATTTAACACGAAAATAAAACCAGTTCAAACTATGATATTATAATCAGAGAAATATACAAGATTAGAATACACACCATAGCATAAATTACTTTCGCATTATCTATACCCACTTGTCTTCATAATTAAACGTTTTAATTAAATTTTAATGTATGAGGTGTGTTTTTTTCCGATTTAATTGACAATTGATATAAAGCCGACAAATTTATCGCTGTGCCTTTATATGACTTTGCTCCAATAATATTTTGTGCTATGGTCAAGGTTTTTTTTCTTACAATAAATATAAAAAAACTAAACTGGCGTATTGGAAATCTGTGATGAAATTTAATACTTTTTAACGTTTTTGATTAATAAGGATGGATTATTTGTTGTATTTAGATCAGATAAACACTAATTTGTTGTCTGCGAAATCAGTTAGGTGGGGTTGTAAAACACACAGCTACCATGATTAATTTACAACCCCAATTTAGCTTTCACAACACCACAGTTGTAACTTAACACCTAAACCTGATTGGGCAATAAATTAATCAAGGCAAGGTAGCTGTGTGTCTTCAATAGTTTTATAGCTTCACATATGGCGTGTATTCTTGTCTTTTCCATTTCTCTTATTATAATATCATAGTTTGGACTTGTTTATTTTCGTATTAAATAACATAAATTTTAATTTTTACAAATTCGCTGATAGCAAATAGGGCTAACGTTCTTGAGAAAAAAAAACACGTTTAGTAAACGGGGCATTTTTACCAAGCCTCGTTCTGAACAAAATACCTTGTTCCAAAAAAGGGCAATTTAAAAAACCTCGTTTTGGAACTGCAGACAACGAGACATTTTATTTACCTCGTTTAGACAGAAATGCCGAACGAGGCATTTTGAGGTTTATAGTTTTATCCCCCCCCCCCCAAAAAAAAAAAATTACCACCGGGATGATCACGGACCCCCAGGAATTTGAGCGGGAATTTTGACGACCAATTCATTTCTGCCGACAAACTCGAAATTCAGATGGTCAGTGTTGGCTATCGGTTCAAAAGCTAGATGTTAGGTGCATAACAGTAGGACGTTAAACCACATTTCATTTCATTTCTTAAGCTAGATAAATAACTCAATATTGAACTTTCTAGTTGCGTGGTTTCCTGATAGTTTCCCAGTGGAAAAACCGAGGCCCCTGGAATATGTGTGCTTGCGCGTAAAAGATCTCTTGCAGATGGAATTCGATATAAGAGTAGACTGCAGTGCCGCTGTCCGGGCAAACTTTCCCTCATAACACACTGTATGGTTTGTGCTTATCTTCAGTGTGGACGTTAAACCCTATTTCATTTCACTGGCTTGAGTTGTTTTTGTGACCATCTAATTTGGATGCCTCGGGAAATGCTTTTTCGTTGCACCCCCCCCCCCCGTACCTGTACACACTATGTGTCTACTTTGCTATTTGTTTTGGGGTTTACGTATATACCCAGTGGATATAACTAGACAAAATTTATGGGATTTATACCTTACTCCCTGAAGCTCTAGATAATCACTACAATCTCCGCTAGTAAACACTAATGCCACGCAAGCTTGAATGCAATACTGTCCGTTAAGAGTTAAGGTGATAAACTGTCCAGGTCGGCCAATTATACGATAACTCTTGTCAAAATCATTTGGATAATCTTGTGGGTAATTCGGTGATGTTATAACTGAAATTAGTTAAGACAGTAATGTTTATATATTATTAATTGTATTTATGACGTCACGATCACTGCAGTATACACAGCGCATAATGTCAATACTTTTATATAAAAAATGTACAATTCAAATACTTACTTCCATCATTTACAATATTAATAAATCGACATTCAAATCCACCATCAAGACGAAAACATGTTTTCCCATCGTCACATGGACTCGGCTCACATGCATCATCTACAAAATAATAAATACACGACTCAGTAAAAAGTAACCACCTACAATTTTGTGGGTAATTCGGTGATGTTATAATTGAAACTAGTTAGACAGTAATGTTTATATATTATTAATTGTATTTATAACGTCACGATCACTGCAGTATACACAGCGCATAATGTCAATCGAATATGGAAGAAAAACTGACACACGTCCTTTGTTTTAGCCTTGATCGTCAAGGAATAACTGGCATGGACATTGTTGGAAATAACAAGCTCAGTTTAGGAAAGGATATTCAGTGGTAATGCATTTACACTAGTAACTGTTTAACAGGTCGATTATATTAGGTCTGGTCGATTTCAGGCGAGCCTCTCTCTGTCGGAATTAATAAAAAATAAGCTATGTTATAAACTTTTGCAGCAAAATTCCAGGGAGTTAATTCAGATGTAATGAGTGAATTCTCACGTAAATCAAGTTTCAAACAAGGCTGCATCCAGCGTCCTTTTAGTTTCCTAAAATGAGCTTATCGGCTGGCCAATTAATGATGGTTAAATTATTATGACAATAAAGAATGTATGTAACTTACCATCACAGTTTTGTCCTAAATATCCTGTAGTACAATTACAGCTGTAACCGTTATCAACTGGTGAACAAATACCATTATTTTCACATGGGTCAGGTAGACACGCGTTCACTAGAATTAAATATATACACAAACAATATAAACATGTTGGCTGGTTTCTCGAACGATTAATTCTCTCAATTTAATTTTTGGAGTAAAAAATTAGAATTATTGTTTAATAATACTTCTCCCCCAAATTCTTAAGCCTAACTCACAATCTCGTCAACAATCACGTGACATGGTCAAATCTGCAGGTGGCCTTGATAATTAGATCTAGCCGTGTGCATATACGGAAATTAGAATGATAACATGTGCAGTTTGCAATCTAGTTCCCTTTACCTGTGTAATCTTTCGGGAAAGAGTTCCCGCTATATATGTTAATACATTCAGTATAAGTTCATTTTATATTATTACAATCTCCGAAATAGATATTTTAGTTTCTTTTTCACTTTCATCTGTCCTTTGTTTTTTAGTTTCTTTTTCACTTTCATCTGTCCTTTGTTTATCCCTTGTCTATAAAAACTACGAATCGTGGTGCGGTGTCAAATGAGCTGTCATCAGAAATAAACTGTAAAGGAAGACAACCCTGCCTGAGAGAATACTACGTGGGGTGTCTTGATTCTACCTCCTGATATCCAAGTCTAAACGATCGCCCCATCAGGAAAATATTGATATGATTTACAGTTAAACTTACCGTCACAGTTTTCTCCTAAATACCCAGGACTACAACTACAACTGTAACCGTTATCGGCTGGTGAACAAATACCATTATTTTCACATGGGTTAGGTAGACACACGTTCACTAGAAAAAATATTATTAACTAGAGTAAAATCTTTGATAGTTTTTCTTTTACAGTATTATATTAAAAATATAATAAATGTTGTGAAGGATTCACACAAACTTTTCACCTTTTTAAAAAGTGAAACATATAGTCTGAGCGTAAAATATGCACCAAAGCAAAAAATAGACATGGCAAGGTTTGGAAAAGTGGACCATGACAAATTTATGAAATATTTTTTTTTCTTAAACAATAATAGTTTATCATAATATCATCTTGAAAAACTTTGGGAAAAAATATTCTACAAAATCGTTTTTTACCACAATAAATTCACCAGATATTTTGGAAAACATAAAAAAAAATCGAAGTCTAATATCTTGTGAAACTCTTGTGGTAAAAATACCCACCACAGACCGAAAACACTGTATCAAAATTATTATAAGTCGAAAATCTTGTGGAATGTGGCACCACACAGGCATACAGGTAGTCTGGGAAGTTAACTAATCACTTATGTATAGCATGTTAGTGAAATAGTCCAATGAGCAGCAGATAATAGAGTAATGGTATTTCACAGCGAATATTCTGTATTAGACTTTCTTGTGTATAAAAAATCAGAGTCGCTATTGTTACGATGAGATTGAGCAAATTTTAGAACGAATTCCAAAAAGGCTGCCAATCGCCCCATAACGTTTTCAGAACTGAAGGCAGCAATTAAGTGATGGAAAGGGTTAGGGTAAGGGCTATTTTTACGACTTTTCAGTTTTTAACTTCTTCGATGGAGGGCTTTGAAAACATCGTCGTAACAATAGCCTGGGGACTATTTTTACGACTCTTCGTAACAATAGCCACTGCCATAAAATATATACTACTAACTATAAAGGAGGTCGATTATATATGCAGGCTTGATCAAATTCAGGTGCGTCTCTTTCCGAATTAATCGATACATTGTTAGAGATTAATTACGCTTTCATTGATTACAATGTCACAAAGAAGTTAAATTAGTGTAAAGATTTAATTCAGATGTAATAGATAAATTCATATGTCTATCTGGTGTCCAACAAGGCTTCCTTGTCGT
Organism: Patella pellucida; assembly: GCA_917208275.1. NCBI lineage: Eukaryota > Metazoa > Mollusca > Gastropoda > Patellidae > Patella > Patella pellucida. The sequence continues at coordinate 53,708,401 of OU795043.1, forward strand.
GTTTGTTCATAACTGAGCTTATTTGCTGGTCAATCAAGGCTGATTAAATTATTATGACAATAAAGAATGTTTGTAACTTACCATCACAGTTTTGACCTAAATATCCTGTAGTACAATAACAGCTGTAACCGTTATCAACTGGTGAACAAATACCATTATTTTCACATGGGTTAGGTAGACACAAGTTCACTAGAATTAAATATGCACAAACAATATAAACATGTTGGCTGGTTTCTCGAACGATTAATTCTCTCAATTTAATTTTTGGGGTAATATTATTCTAATTATTGTTTATTAATACTTCTCCCCCAAATTCTTAAGCCTAACTCACAATCTCGCCAATAATCACGTGACATGGCTAAATCTGCAGGTGACCTTAAAGGGACAATCCCGAATTAAACAGAGGCTCAAAAATAAAAGTCTGAGAATGTATGAAAATAAAACGCCAAAATAAAGGGGAATGGTGTATTTACCTTGCCTCAAATTTCAACTCAAAATATTGAGTCGTTCGGACGTGAGCGCCAAAACTGCTTATCCGGACACGTAACCCTTTTAAGATTTCGGGTCAATTGTTTCGTTGGGTGACCTTATAACCGATTACGGTTACTTGAGAGGGTTATGCAGTGATAACCCGTGTGCCGTACTTGATAGGGAAGGGAAAAATTTCAACTACACATTATTTTTATAAAAAAATGTTTGGTTTTAACGAGATACCACAAAATACAGCTTGGGGCACCGGTCTCAAATTCCAGATGAAGACTAACGGATTTAAATACTGAATTAGTTGCTCGGCCCTTGACTTAAATATTTTTAGGGATTTTAACACAAAATTAAGCAGTTTTATTCCCAAAACAAATATCGGGATTAGCCCTTTAATAATTATATTTAGCCTCGTGCATATACGGAAATTAGAATGATAACATGCGCAGTTGGCAATCTAGTTCCCTTCACCTGTGTGATATTTCGCGAAAGAGTTCCCGCTATATCTGTAAATACATTCAGTAAAAGCTCATTTTATATTATTACAATCTCCGAAATAGATATTTTAGTTTCTATTTGACATTCATCTATCCTTTGTTTTATCCCTTGTCTTTCAAAACTAAGAATCGTGATGCGTTGTCAACTGAGCTGTCATCAGAGGTGAGTCGAAACTGTGAAGGAAGACAATCCTGCTTGAGAGAATATTGCATGAGGTGTCTTGATTTTACCCTCCTGATATCCAAGTCTAAACGGTCGCCCCATCAGGAAAATATTGATATGATTTACAGTATAACATACCGTCACAGTTTTCACCTCTAGAGCATTTCCGAAAATTAAAACGGTGACATGCGAAGTTATAAGGATTAAACGTTCCCTGTATATCTGTATTCACATTCAGTTCAATCCATTTGTTTCTCTCTCTACCTCTATCTCTCTCTCGCTCTTGAAATTATTGATACAATGTACCAGAAGTCAGCTGTATCCGTTATCAACTAGTGAGCAAGTACAAGTACGATTATTTGGACATGGATTTGGAGTACACAATGTTTATCTGTAATCCATATTCGGCGAAGGGGGTTAGCAAGTATGGCAAGAACCGCTTTGTCCATTGTTAGGATGATCTTGATGTTTACAAATTTTTTTGACTGGGTGAAAGTAATCAACTAAATTGAAGCAAATCTGGCACCATGGATATTGCGACTAGGTAAATCATTCACCCTCGTAATAATGGATATGTTTTAAATTTTAGCACTTACTTATTATATCACAAAACTTCCAGGTCGTTTCAGCTGGACAAATGCAGGATCCTTGTAAGCAAGTACCGCCGTTTTGACACTCAATATTATCACATGGAGATATTGGTAGAGACAACGATATATCAATTTCTGCGAAAATGTTCTGTTCTTCCTCATCACCATGTAAACCTGTATAATAACGTAACATTACGTTCACATCAGAAAAGCCAAAAACCTTGTCACATATTTTGAGTAAAAGGCAGAGCCAAAATAGAACTCATTCAAGATAGTGTGTTGTTAAACGTTGCGTACAACAATTGCGTACAACAATTGAAACCTATTACTGAAGGGCCAAGGGTAGAAAATGCATATAAAACATAATCAAATACAGAAGGACTTGTTTTGTGCCATACAAATTAGAATTTTCGTTCCTGGGGAACAAACATTTGTCACCAATTTATTTACGAAAAGATTAATTTATAAACATAGATAAATCAGTTGCTCTCCTCAACAGTTTAATGTTCTGAGTATTTAAATTTTGAAATTTTAACAAATTGAGTCATTAAAATATTGATAAAGATCCGAAAGAACTAAGCCTCGCGTGTATATACCCGTAATTGTATTCTATGGAATTGTTATCCGTTTATTTCCAGGTCCATTACTAATTACCAGCGTAACAATTTATAGGATAAAATACGATTTTATTTAACATTGAATCCACCAATAACAGTTGAAACAATAGTTGATTATACAATTATAATTTAAATGAAGTGGGGTTTATTGTCCTACTGTTCTGTTCCAACTGATATAATGAAGACGGGAATATCCATACAATTATAAGGCATCATCTGTTGTAATCAATGTACAATGTTATATATATGTTTTTACATAGAACTTACTAGCAGGTGCTACGGAGGTGATGTTCAATAACAGTAGCAATAGCACCAACCATGCCATCTTTTAGATCTAGTAAATGTTGTATTCTAATGGAAGAGACGAAATAATTTTATGATATATAAATAAGTGGTCAAATACAAAAATATATAATAGCTAATAACATCATCAATGGGTTCCAGAGAAATGGAGTGTCCCGACATTATTATTGTACCCGAAGAGACAGGGAATAATATACATGTGTCATTTATCCGTTTTAATTTCAAAGTGTTACACAAACTTTGACAAGCAATAGCGTTGATTTATTTACAGTCCTAAGGTTTCTCAACAACAATTCAGGGGATAAGTTTAAAATGGATAGTCACATATTGCTGAATATCACTTCGGTTTGTCCTAACAACTTATGTTAAAGATAGGTTGCCAGACATCGAAATATCTGAGCAGCTAAACCAACAATTTCATACTCAAAAGACTATAATTTTCGTCGTTTGGGGATTAAAGCCCAGTTTATAAAGAGTGCGAACCCAAACCCGAATGCGGTTTTTCGTCCTGGAATGCTTTGGTTAATTTTAGAGGCCCCGTTCATACAGGGCGAACCCGAACACATATTGGTTCGCGCCAACGACCGCCTTGATTGCCTCCCGAGCGTATTTTTCAAAGGTTGGCGCGAACTTTTTCACAGTGAACCAATAAGCGGGCACTTCCCATGACATCATTTCCATGAATAAAAACCGCTAGGCCTGATCGTTCCCACTAGTGTGCAATATTCACAGACTACTTTTTAAAGCAGAATGCACTAGACCGAATAAATGGTCATTAGAATTGAAAGGAATGCGATTCTATATTATAAAGCTGTATGCAAACGCCGTCTCCAATCCATTGCAATATGTAGTCATATTGCTCCTCTGTCATTCGAAAATACCGTTGGAATTTTTCCGGATGAAATTATAGTTCTTCTACAAGGACTAATCTCCAAACTGAAATTTCATGCACTAATATTCGCTTCTTTATGGCAAGGTTTGGGGCGTTTGTGTGGAACTTTTCACCACAAGAGTTCCACAAGATATTGGACTTAGAAAAAAAAAATTTTTTTTTAAAAATTTCTTCTCAGACTATCTGTATGCCTCTGTGGTACCACATTCCACAAGATTTTCGACTTCTAATTTTTAAAAGGGATTTGGGTCTGTGGTGGTTTTCACCACAAGAGTTCCACAAGATATAAGACTTAGAAAAAAAAATCAAAATTTCTTCTCAGGCTATCTGTATGCCTCTGTGGTACCACATTCCACAAGATTTTCGACTTAGAATAATTTTGAAAAAGTGTTTTGGGTCTGTGGTGTTTTTCACCACAAGAGTTCCACAAGATATTAGACTTAGAAATATTTTTTTTTATTTTTACAAAATTTCTTCTCGGGCTATCTGTATGCCTCTGTGGTACCACATTCCACAAGATTTTCGACTTAGGATAATTTTGAAAAAGTGTTTTGGGTCTGTGGTGTTTTTCATCACAAGAGTTCCACAAGATACTAAACTTTTTTTTTTTACAAAATTTCTTCTAAGAATTAACCACGGTCCAAAGCAATCAATTGCACAGAATGTAAATAGGTAAATCTGACATGTATTGTACCTGTATATGACCACTTAATTTACGACACATGACACAATTATTAATATAAATTGACATTAATTTAGTACACCCAATAATCCAATATCCATGTGATATAATGTTTTATATTGATATACCACGACCTTGGTGAAAACAATGTTCATGGTAATACTTAATAATCAAATCAGTAATAAAATGTTTCTTAGGTAATATAACTGGATATTTACAAATATTTAAAGAAGTTCTCTTCAATCGCCCTCCTACACAAATTAAACCATCCTTATTAAAAAAGGGATCTAAACGATATAATGATTCAGCTTGTACTAACTTAAGAATTACAGTTTCAGCATTATGTAATTTATTTACAGAAATTGTATCACTCTTTAGTTCGTGATCTACACTAGTATTAGTATTAACTCTATGTAAATCCTGAATGCATATACATCTAGCTATTACTCTTTTAGCCCTCTGCCAATCTGAAATATGATTTAAGCGTGATATTTTGAAACACAATTTATTAGTAGTTGCTAAAACTATACGCTTTCTAATATCTGGATCTTCAGGTGATAACTGAAAATTTTCACTTGAATTTGTATTAAATTCAATTTTACTATCCCACAAAATTTAGGTACATTAAACCAACGTGAGACAATGTCAGCAACATTATTTCCTGAACTAATATGATGCCATTGATTAGACACTGAACAATCTAAAATTTGTTGAACTCGATTTGCAACAAACATTTGATACCTTCTAACATCATTGTTAAGATATCCTAAGACTACTGTACTGTCTGTCCAGTAAACGTCCCTTAAATTATCCATTTCTAATTCTAACTGAATCTGAGCTGCCACCTTAACCGAAACCACAGCAGCAGTTAATACCAAACGTGGCACTGTCATTGGTTTAATTGGAGTCACCCTTGATTTACCCATAACTAATGAACAAAATACATTTTGTTTGTCATGTTAGCATCTGAAAAATGATGTAGTTCACTAACAACAATTTAACCGAATCCAACGGGTTTATAACAGTGTTGTATTTCTAAATTTTGTAAATCTAATAAATGTATTCTCCACTGTTCCCAACATGCTCTTAATTCGTCAGGAATGTCATGATCCCAATATAACCCAATGCGACACAACTCTTGTAGTATTCTCTTTCCGACTAAAACTACAGGACATATAAGTCCTAATGGATCATAAATTTAACTAACAGTACTTAATATCCCCCTCCTTGTTAAAGGTTGGTCATTTAAACAAATTCTAAATTGAAACGAATCGGATACTTTATTCCATTGAACACCAAGTGCTCTTTCAATGGCTAACTGTTCTGCAAATATGTTTAATTTGGTTATTCCAGCACAATCTTCTGCAGGAATAGTATCTAAAACAGACTTTGAATTAGAGACAAATTTATGTATTCTTAAACCACACATAGCTAACAACATTTCTCTAGTTTGTTTAATAAGATCAATCACTTCCTTATCAGTTTCAACAGAAGCTAATCCGTCATCTACATAAAAATGTTTCCTTACAAAATCACCAGCCTCTTTAATAAACTGACTTTCGAATGATTCTGCAGCATATTTCAAACTAAAATTTGCACAACCGGTTGACGAACCGGCTCCAAATAAATGAACACACATTCTATAATCTGTCGGTTTCGAATCTAATTTAGATTGCCAAATAAAACGCAAATAATTCCTATCATTAGGATTAACATTAAATTGATAAAACATCTGCTCTATATCACATTATATAGCTACAGACTCTAACCGAAATCTAAGCAAGACTCCCAACAACTTATTGGTTAAATCTGGTCCCTTTAATAAAGTATCATTTATAGAGATGCCGCAGTATTTTGTATTACAATCAAATACGACACGAATTTTGTTTTTCTTTTCATTACAATTCGAATGATGTGGTATATAAAATCCTGTGCCGTCATTTAAATCTAACTCCTCAATTGGTACTTTTTCAGCATATTCTCGCTCTAAAATTTTATCCATAAAATCATAGTAATCTTTCTTTAATTTGTTATCCTTTTCAAATCTATGTAACAAGTTATTAAATCGCTTAAACGCATAATTGCGATTATTTGGCAAACTAGGCCTACTGCCTTTAAAAGGTAAACACATTTCAAAATGATGCGATTCAGTTAAGGGAATAGAATCATTCATTTGATCAAGAAAATCCTGGTCATCTTTTGATAAACCTTGATTACATGTACTTAAATTACGTTCTGAAAAATCAATTTCAAACAAATTAAGAATGTCTGCAGGTGACACCTCTTAAACTTGAGTTCTATATGAAAATACAAAGTTATCTGAAGACAGAGTGACCTATGACTTGGTCCAATATTATCATTGTGGAATAATGATATCTTGTGGAACTCTTGCGGTGAAAAACACCACAGACCCAAAACACTTTTTCAAACTATTTTAAGTCGAAAATCTTGTGGAATATTGTACTAGAGGCATACAGATAGTCTGATAAGAAATTTTGTAGACAAAAATGATTTTTTTTCTAAGTCTAATATCTTGTGGAACTCTTGTGGTGAAAAACACCACAGACCCAAAACACCTTTTCACAATTATTCTAAGTCGAAAATCTTGTGGAATATGGTACCACAGAGGCATACAGGTAGTCTGAGAAGAAATTTTGTAAAAAAAAAAATTGTTTTTCGAAGTCTTATATCTTGTGGAACTCTTGTTGTGAAAAACACCACAGACCCAAAACACTTTTTCAAATTATTCTATATTAGACTTGTTTTTCTAAGTCTAATATCTTGTGGAACTCTCGTTATGAAAAACACCACAGACCCAAAACACTTTTTCAAATTATTCTAAGTCGAAAATCTTGTGGAATGTGGTACCACAGAAGCATACAGATAGCCTGAGAAGAAATTTTGTAAAACACTTTTTCAAAATTATTCTAAGTTAAAAATCTTGTGGAATGTGGTACAACAGAGGCATACAGATTGATTTTTCTAAGTCATATATCTTGTGGAACTCTTGTGGTGAAAAAACACCACAGACCCAAAACACCCAAAAATCTTGTGGAATGTGGTACCACAGAGGCATACAGATAGCCTGAGAAGAAATTTTGTAAAAGAAAATATTTTTTTCTAAGTCTAATATCTTGTGGAACTCTTGTGGTGAAAAACACCACAGACCCAAAACACTTTTTCAAAAGTATTCTAAGTGGAAAATCTTGTGGAATGTGGTACCACAGGGGCATACAGATAGCCTGAGAAGAAATTTTGTAAAAGAAAATATTTTTTTCTAAGTCTAATATCTTGTGGAACTCTTGTGGTGAAAAACACCACATACCCAAAACACTTTTTCAAAATTATTGTAAGTCGAAAATCTTGTGGAATGTGATACCACAGAGGCATACAGGTAGTCTGAGAAGAAATTTTGTAAAAAAAAAATATTGTTTTTCTAAGTCTTATATCTTGTGGAACTCTTGTTGTGAAAAACACCACAGACCCAAAACACTTTTTCAAAATTATTCTAAGTCGAAAATCTTGTGGAATGTGGTACCACAGATGCATACACATAGCCTGAGAAGAAATTTTGTAAAACAAAATATTTTTTTTTTAAGATTAATATCTTGTGGAACTCTTGTGGTGAAAAACGCCACAGGCCCAAAACACTTTTTCAAAATTATTCTAAGTCGAAAATCTTGTGGAATGTGGTACCACCGAGGCATACAGATAGCCTGAGAAGAAATTTTGTAAACAAGTTCAGTGTCTTGTTGAACTCTTGTGGTGAAAAACACCACAGACCCAAAACACTTTTTCAAAATTATTCTAAGTCGAAAATCTTGTGGAATATGGTTTCACAGAGGCATACATATAGTCTGAGAAGAATTTTTGTAAAGAAAAATAAATTTGTAAGTCTTATATCTTGTGGAACTCTTGTGGTGAAAAACACCACAGACCCAAAACACTTTTTCAAAATTATTCTAAGTCAAAAATCTTGTGGAATGTGGTACCACAGAGGCATACAGATAGTCTGAGCAGGATTATTTGAAAGAAAAAAATGTAAAATATATTGTAGACTTCTTGTGGTGAAAAATACCACAAATTACATTTTTGTAGAATATATTTTCCCCACGTTTTTCAAAATGATATGATAAACTATTATTGTTCAATCAAAATAAAAAGGAAATATTTTAGAAATTTTTCATGGTCACCTTTTCCAAACGCCCCCAAACCTTGCCATGTCTACCTGTGTCTGATTCCATCTGAGCCATAATAGCAAATGATAAAATTTATCTCTTACAGCTAGAAAAAGACAAGTCATAACGAAGGCCGTCGACGGATTTCTGCTTTCGGGTTCGCGCCCTATTTGAACCGCGAAACTGCTCAAAAGTCGCGTTCGTGTTCGCGATGGACGCGTTCGTGTTCGCGATGGACACGTTCGAGTTCGCACTCTGTATAATCAGGGCTTTATGGAAACGAAAAAGTCTGTCGGATTTCAACAATTTCTGTATATTACTTCCAGAATTAAGCCCTGTTTATACAGAGTGCGAACTTGAACGCGTCCACTGCGGCAAGATAACAACATCATCAATATTTAACTTATCAATATTAAATTGAAAATCGTGTTTTTTTTTATTTTGAATATTTTGGAATATATTCAGATATTTAACCGGAAGTCACATGATAATTTAACAAGCGGTTGACATGCAAGATACGCCCACATTTTCCAACCGTTGCGTGGGATATAAACATGATATTTTCATCAAAATCGGATCAAATTTGTTACCTCTAGAGGGTCCACAAACTTGATATCACATACTTTTACACTGTTTGTATACATAAAATGGAATGGGGGAACACGTTTTATAGTTCTGCTCCGAACTGGGCTAATGGAGACGGGCATATGCCATACAATGTGATATGAGGGAAAGTTTGCCCGGACAGAGGCATAACGGCTTACTCTCTCTTATATCGAATTACAAAAGTCAAGGGATTGTTTACGTGCACGCCAATGTTTACACGGGACCTCGGTTTTTATGCCCATCCGAACAACTAGATAACAATACATGTTAGACCCTGGGAAGGTTTGGGACCGTTGTCAAAATGGATTTTCTGAAATGACATTCCTAAATTAATTTCATGGACGTCGACATCTTGTTTTAGGACCAGTTACCTCCCTTAGACTGTGCTATGATAATGTACAAAACTGGATAATCTAGCCAACGACCCATTATTCTCAAATTATGTTGACAACGCATCCAGAATAATATTTTTTTACTGGATGATAGACACTAGTATACCATACCGCATTTATCCCTCTCTATGATCTATGTCAATTATTTACCCCTTGCTTTTGCTAGTCACAAAATGCCATGTTCTATTTTTTTAAATATTTATTTGGGAGCTGAATCATTGTCAAAAAGCAATTAAACTAATCATAATACTTGGTATAGCAGCTTGCCCTTACCCTAATCATAATACTTGGTATAGCAGCTTGCCCTAATCCTAATCATAATACTTGTTATAACAGCTTGCCCTTACCCTAATCATAATACTTGGTATAACAGCTTACCCTAACCCTAATCATAATACTTGGTATAACAGCTTACCCTAACCCTAATCATAATACTTGGTATAACAGCTTACCCTAACCCTAATCATAATACTTGTTATAAGAGCTTGCCTTCGTCACTTTTGAGGAGTAAGAACTACTTGATAAGGATACAATATTTTAAACACGCCATCGTTTACAGTATACTCACCAGCTGAATAATATCTGCTTGAAGTTTGTCTATAAAGTATCAGTGCTTGACAACTTTCTGACTTCGTCTGTGTAAAACATATCAAACAGTTAGTTTATATTCAGATCGTCTCACAATGAAATATATCGCCACGTGAATATAATTTCTACCCACGTAATTTAGACCAATCATTACATGCCAGATATATGGTTGTGCTAAAGCAAAATCGATCGAAAACCAACAAGTTTGTACCAGCACGCTAATATCTACATGTATTGATACTAGTATGTGCATAATGCATGATAAAATCAAATGTCTAACGAAATTGAAGTAGTAATCAACCTATCTGTCGTCATTGATTATAGTTTAATCATGGTGTGGTACTATCATGTATATCTCTGTCCCTCCCTGCTGATATACAATCTACTGTAGAATATTGATATGGTACTATCATTGTATATCTCTGCTGATATACAATTTACTGTAGAATATTGATATGGTACTATGATTGTATATCTCTGTCCCTCCCTACTGATATACACCTCCCTGCTGATATACAATCAACTGTATAATATTGATATGGAACTCTTATTGTATATCTCTGTCCCTCCCTGCCGATATACAATCTACTGTAGGATATTGATATGGCACTATCATTGTGTATTTCTGACCCCCCCCCCTCCTTGCTTATATACAATCTAATGTGTGTGAAATATTGAAATCTATGATGATTGTACACAGTATGCAACATATTTACGAGGTATCTATTGATTTTTATATAATACCAAACGCTGGAATGTAAAATGGTAATACACATATATACTTGTTATTTACTGAATTTTTGTGAAATCAATATATCTGTTATCAGAAAGTAACAATCTGTGATCAATGACATGATGACTACATGTACAGTGAACTCGGTTAAATCATAGAACTGGAATATATTGTTAGTATTCTAGTTCTATGGTTAAATTAATACGACACGGTCGTTATGTATTGCTCTTGAGGAATGGGGGTGGGGCTTCCACTCAACATAAACTAGGTCATATCGGGATAAAATGATATCGGAATCTAAATAATGATGCCAGCGACTTAACTCAATTTCACAAACAATTCTACACAACTAACTGGAAAATTTTATGGTCACTCATGGGTCATTCCATGTCAAGTGTGTCAATTTCCAGAAAGTTGGGAATTCGACCCCTCGTAATCTGGAAACAATATATGTTTTTATACATGAACAAATTAAAAACTGTGCAACATTAGTATATGAACGCTAACATTCATCTGTTATATATTTTTACCATTCATCTCGATTTTCCGACGTGATTCCCCTTGTCAGTGATGCAGGAGGGCCTGACAAGGACAGCTGCCTAGTTGTTCGGATGGGACGAAAAACCGAGGTCCCGTGTACAAATTGGAGTGCACGTAAAAGATCCCTTGGCAGTTGGAATTCGATATAAGAGTAGGCCGTAGCGCCGCTGCCCGGGCAAAATTTCCCTCATAGCACACTGTATGGAGTATGCCCGTCTTCAATTAGCTCGGGTTAAGTGCATAACAGTAGGACGTTAAACCCCATTTCATTCATTCATTCATTGTCATTGTTGTAAGCGATCGTGGTCTAGTGGTTGATGTACCCCTGGTCATTGCGACCCCTGGACTCTCGACTAAAAGGATTTATGACGGAAGCCCCCTCCCTTAATCAAGAATTGCTTCCGCCGGCCCTGATTTTGAAAGAAAGACTGAAAATACGAAATTAATAAATAAAACATAGGGCTCTTTTTACAAAAAGATATTTAAAGTTACATTATTCAAGATATAGATCAGAATTAGCCATTCTTGCTATAATAGTTCGAGAGTAAGTGATGTAAAATGAATAATTTGAAATGTCATGCAATTTACTCTATTGCAAGCGAAGATATTGGCATTTCAAGATTTGGCAGACGTGTGGTATAATTTTAACCACGGTCCTGGTTGATCAAAGCTAAGCCTTGAAGCGCCTGGGCGCGCCATTTTTGATTAAACCAGAGTATTAATGAAACGTTTTAATCTGTTTAATATCGGAGCAATCTGATGCCATCCAAAGTTGATTAAGGCCTGGATCAGTTAATCTAATTAATATTTTAGAAAACATTTCAGGCCCAAAGAAAGACCTGCTATAGGCATATTTAGCTCTTAACTAATGTAACTTTAATTTTAGGCCTATTATAAAAAGTATTTGTTAATGCAGAAATTGAAAATTTAACAACAAAATACTTTTTGGGTTTTGTTGTTTTGGGGGTATTTTGTTTCTTTGTCTCTGCCCATTAAGTTGCGAGATAAGTCTGAAATTAAATTTAATTTAAGTCTAATTGTGGTCTAAAAAGTGTAAATAATGATTAGCATTTCATGAGCACATCTTTAATAAATGGCATTTAAACCAGACACCTTCTCGTATTAACAGCACAGGGTATTTATTCGTTTCCTTTAGCGCAGATTAATAAGTACGTGGGAAATAAGGTTATATCGATGTTCGCCATTCGCCGTTTTGGAACAGTCACAGATACCGCAACGCCGGTGTAAAATTGATTTTGAAATAAAATAAACTTCGAACGCTGTAAAAACGAAAAGTATAATTGTCATTATCTGTAACTGACGGTTAATATATTTACTGTTCAGTTAGCTGTAAATTTTGCAGTTGTCATCATAGTCAAATAAATATTTCATAACCCAACAGATGTTGCCATAAATATATTGCGTCTATTTGTTTTTAAATTTGATATGTTATGTGCGAAAAATATATATCAATAAGCGACAAATTCACGATCGCCAATTCTGGTAAATGAGGAACAAACTGGTGGCCGGGTGGGGGGGATTCTTTCTCCCAAAGAAAGCAAAATGGCGTTAATTTCAAAACCAATAATAAGCCAACAAGTTAGAATCATGGGCGTGGGTGTGCTCTACAGAACCATTGTAATTCTCTACAGAAATTAAATGAAATGGTGTTTTACGCCCCACTGTTCTGCTCCTAACCTGCGCTAATGAAGACGGGCATACGCCATACAATGTGCTATGAGGGAAATTTTGCCCGGGCAGCGGCGCTACGGCCTACTCTTATATCGAATTCAAACTGCCAAGGGATATTTTTCGGTCCCGTCCGAACGACTACACAGCCCGCAAGGGGAAACCACGTCGGAAAATCTAGATGAAATTTCTCTGCCAATGCAGGGATCGAACATCGGACCTCTACAGACAGTACAGAAGGGATATGAACTATCAATGTCTTACAATGTAGATAAATACACAACACATTGTATCATATTTTAAATTTTAATAACCAAAATCCTCGTAACTTCCTTGAACTTTGGGTACATTCAAGATAGTGGATGTATTGAAATAATAGTATTTGTTCTGTTCTGATAAATTCTAAATGTGCCCTTGGTTTATAATACACATTCGTTTCACTAACATTTTTAAGCTGCGGTGATTATCAATTTTATTGCCTCTCAAGTCCAGAAATTTTAACTCAATTTCGCACAATTCCGAAATATTTGTCCAAACAGGTCCAAATGGGTCAAATTGGCAAAATCCAAAATGGCCGCCAGTTTTGGCTGGAAAATACCGAGTAATATAATCAAGTTTGGTATAAACGATGAAAAGATAAAAGGTATGCCGACTTAAACTGATATTTCACCACTAGTTTAATTACATTTTAACATTTTGAAGCACTTTTCGTCCGTCTTGGGGCTATTCATAAATAATGTCATTGTATAAAGATGGACAGTATAGAATATTTATGCATATTTACATAGTAACACTGTGGTTTTAATTGGCTATAGTTACCATTTGAACGCTCGGACCAGGTCTTTTGGGGATGAGTTTGTCACAAATGTCTGGAGAAAACGACGCGGGCTAATCTTTTGAGGGACAATTATTTCATTTCGGGATTCAACATCCAATCCATTTCCACCAGGTCCGAAATAAGCGGTGCTGGCCGTGTGTTAGTCTCGAAATGACCTGGTTTATGTCGAGTGGACGGTAAACTCCATTTTCACTCTATCTACCCACTGAGCCACATTAAGGGAAGTACAGAAGCTTGAAAAGAGGGGCCGAGTGACATAAGCCAAAAGACCAGGGCCCGGTTCCTAGAAAATTCTTAAAGTAAGCACAAGGTCATGCTTCACTTTTACTTACGTAAGAAACTTATAAAAATACCGTCCCTAGAAAAAATTCTCTAGACCATGCTTACGTAAGCACAGATCAAGTATAAGTCCAAGCACATTGTGACTGGTAATGCCTACCATACACTGAGACAACGATGCTCTTTAACGTCATAAAAACAACTTTGGTATGCGAATTACGTCATACATTTGTCCTCTGCTTCATTGTGGTTGATTTAGATGCATTAGACATGTCCCCTATACACATAATTATAAAACGTGCAAAAAGATAAAAAAAACCAAAAAAAAACCCCGCAGACACATACAAACTAACTGAATAATTGCGAGAGCGCCTTAATGTAGCTTTGTGTTTGTAGCCTATTGTTTACTTATTGGAAAAAAAATAAATTGCTTTCAGGGTAGGCCCTAGATGCGAAATTTTCTATAGCATTCTTAATTATTTCTTGTGGAGAAGGTTTTTCTCTGTCTTGTAATTATCTCTTTGGTGTCAAAAAGTGTCATAAAGGCCGTCGAATAACTCTACGGTCAGCCATCTTTTTGAAGCCGAAACAGACTTAAGGTTGGTAAGCAAGCCCTATACCTTGCTTGGGACTTGTGCTTAGATTTATGGAAGACCAAATGGGACAATATTCATGATTCTTGTTTCTACATTCCAGTTTGAACATTTTAGACACGAACGCAACATTCTAAACTAATGATTCTCGTTTCTACATTTTTGTGTCAACACTTCATGCACAAAATCAACATTTTAAACAAAAAATTGACTTTATGTTTCATTTTTGCCGTTTTATCGGTAACTTTTATATATCATTAAATATTAAAATTATAAAATAATTTCTTAATTATACACGACAAAGAAATCAATTCATTGGTTACTGAAAGTGTCTAATAAAAAAAATCTGAAGTTTGAACTCTTGTGAAAATACCTTCTACGTTTCAAAAAGTCATGAAGTTAAAATCTTGAAATGAAAATGTCCAGAAAAATAATGAATTATCAACATTATTACACCAGAGGGCGCTAACCGAAAACAATTTGGCGACCTATTCGACAGATCCAGCTGGTAGGTAACCTGTTCGTTGGCAACCTATTTAGAATAAATTCAACAGTCGACCAAACTCATCTTTTTTATAAACCTATCAAACCCAACGTTACGTCTATCAAATGAAAGTAGAATATATTATTATTTATCCATTCCTTAATAGCTCAGAATAGCGATGTAATTTCGCATGATCTTACAAAATTCTGGACATCCAACTAAATATATTTCGAACGGTATTTAAATAAGCTTTCCCAGATATTATTAGTAAAAGTTGGCACAGTCATATTAAAGGGGTGCACTGTCATCCTATACATGGCAAATTTTGAAAATAAAAAGATTTAAAGGGAAAGACTGTTAATGTTAATATGCCGTGTCAAAATTCGGACCATCGTACACAATTCTGACGATCCAACTAAATATATTCGAAAAGGTAATTGAATAAGCTTTCCAAATATTATTAGTAAACGTTGGCACAATTATATTAAAGGGGTGCGCTCTCAACCTGGGCATAGCCAGTTTTTCAATATTCTAAAATTCTGAGCATCTGGCTATGTATATTCTGAAAGGTAATTGAATAAGCTTTCTACATAATATTAGTAAAAGTTGGCACAATCATATTAAAGGGATGCGCTCTCATCTTAAACGTCGCAAATATTTCACAGCACTTTAATAAATCTTGTTTAATCACCTTTCGGGATATATATAGCTGGATGCTCGGAATTTTGTACCGGCCCATATTTACATTTAGAATATTGAAAAATTGGCTATGTTCAGGTTGAGAGCGCACCCCTTTAATATGATTGTGTCCACTCTTACTAATAATATTTGGAAAGCGTATTCAATTACCTTTCAGAATATATATAGCGGGTTGCTCAGAATTTTGTACGATAATCCGATTTTCGACTTCGAATAAATACCGGCCTATCTTTACATTTGGAATATTGAAAAAATGGCTATATTCAGGTTGAGAGCGCGCCCCTTCTATTATTATTTTGTCAACTTTTACTAATAATATTTAGAAAGCTTGTCCAATTACCTTTCAGAATGTATATAGCAGGATGCTCGGTATTTTGTACGATGATCCGAATTTTGACTCGGAATATTACCGTTCTTTCACTTTCAAATTGAAAGCGCGCCCCTTTAATAAGATTGTGCCAACTTCAACTAATAATGTTGTTAGCTTGTTCAATTAGCCATGTTTAGGATGAGAGTGCACCCCTTTAATATGACTGTGCCAACTTTTACTAATAATATCTGGGAAAGCTTATTTAAATACCTTTCGGAATATATTTAGTTGGATGTCCAGAAGTTTGTAAGATAATACGAAATTACATCGCTATTCTGAGCTAAAGGGGTGGATAAATATTAATATATTCTACTTTCATTTGATAGACGTAACGTTGGATTTGATTGATTGATAGAAAAAGATGAGTTTGGTCGACTGTTGAATTTATTCTGAATAGGTTGCCAACGAACAGGTTACCAGCTGGATCTGTCGAATAGATCGCTACCCGAATAGGTCGCCGAATTGTTTTCGGTTAGCGCCTTCTGGTGTAATAATGTTGATAATTCATAATTTTTCTGGACATTTTCATTTTAAGATTTTAACTTCATGACTTTTTGAAACGTAGAAGATATTTTCACAAGAGTTCAAACTTCAGATTTTTTTATTAGACACTTTCAGAAACCAATGAATTGATTTCTTTGTCGTGTAAAATTTAGAAATTATTTTATAATTTTAATATTTAATGATATATAAAAGTTACCGATAAAACGGCGAAAATGAAATATAAAGTCAATTTTTTGTTTAAAATGTTGATTTTGTGCATGAAGTGTTGACACAAAAATGTAGAAACAAGAATCATTAGTTTAGAATGTTGCGTTCGTGTCTAAAATGTTCAAACTGGAATGTAGAAACAAGAATCATGAATATTGTCCCATTTGGTCTTCCATATAGATTGGCTATGTTTTATGAACGTTCTTTTGCTTACAATGAAGTCTACTCAAAATCTAAGCATAAGACCGTTCATAAGAATTTTTCTGGGAAAACAAAATAAGGTAAGTTTACTTAAATGCAAAGTCGACTAAGAATTTTCTAGATATCGGGCCCTGGATTCGACCCGACACCAATAGGTGACACGGCGTAGGATCCCCTGAACAAACTCATGTGTTAAACTGCCATTTCTAAACACCCGATGCTTTATCTCATTGTGTGAGTGTGTGTGTGCGAGAGAGAGGGGGAGAGAGAGAGAGTAAAATGAATCAAACTCTGAAAAATAATTGAAATGTGTGTGGAAAATTCCACCAGTATTATTCAACAATACGACATCGTTTGGTAACATATTGTTGTAAATATATGCAATAAATTATACTAGATTCAGTTTGATATTTTCAAATAATCAATAAGTTTATGGGACAATATTTTTTTCATCTGTTTGAAATTTAAATACTCTTCCTTTCTCATATTTCTGAGTTGAGAACTGTGTCCTATACTTGAGTCTTGTTGGCATAATCAAGGTATTTGTCCTAGGCGTCACTAGGTCTCTACGTGCTACTAATCCAATACACCTCTTTGTCTCCACGTGCCACTAATCCAATACACCTCTTTGTCTCTACGTGCTACTAATCCAATACACCTATTTGTCTCTGCGTGCTACTAATCCAATACACCTCTTTGTCTCTGTTTGCTACTAATCCAATCAACCTCTTTGTTAACTTTATTAAGAAAGTATCACCCCTCAAAACAACATCCAAACAGCCAAGAACTAGTCGGCCTAAGTATTCGAACCCCTGGTTGTCCGTGACAAGGAGTGGGGTCGCTTGTCCAACCTCGGGGTTTTTCTCCGGCTCCGGGTCCTCCGGTTCTCAACACTGCTTAAGACCCCTACGCACAAGGGAATTATTGATATAAAATTAAAACGAAATGACCTAGTTTTTGTAGAGTGGACGTTAAACCCCATTTCTCTCTCTGTGACGACCTAAGTGAGGTTTGTTCATCGGGGTGCATGAATAGTAAATTAAACTAGTTTCATTCTCAGTCTAAGAAAACAAGCATCAAAAGGGACTGGTATTTCTCACAAAGAGTACCAACCAAGCTTCATATTGATTCTTTCCGCTTATGAGAGAGAAGTCGCTCTAAATTTAGATACCGAGGAGTGGCGCTAGTGTAAAAAGTTTATACTTAGCCTGGCCAAGGAAAGCATCTTAAGAAGCCGCCACATCTATAAGGTGAAATCATTATATGAATAAATTAAACAGATGACCGAATGTTAATTTCACGTTTGTCGATGTGTGGAATTTATTGTTTCCGTATTGTCTATTTTGTTGTTTTGGATTCCACTTAAATCGGGTTGCTGTAAAATCTGGTCTGTTTTAAAGTACGTAATGCTAGCAGGGGCGCAGATTGCCAAAAATTAGTTGTGTGGACAGTCTATGCGCGGGCGCAAAGGATTGTTTTTAGCTCAATTTACTCGCTTACATCCTACACAGCAAAGAGGGGTTAGATGTCTATTGCGTCAGTTGGCGTGATTTCGATTATCCGGTCGCACGTGACAAGGAGTAGGGCCACCTGTTTAACCTCGTGGATTTTGTACGGTTTCCTCCCACAGCTAAAACCTCGACCCGCAATCGAATTATTGAAATAAAATTGAACCATGTCAGTCCGGAAATGACCTACTTTGTGCCGCGTGGACATTAAATCTCTCTCTCTCTCTCTCTCTCTCTCTCTCTCTCTCTCTCAACTCTCTCTCAGACAAAATTTGATATATACGGCCCAACAGGACATGATTGATTTTAAAACACGTTTAAAATGTCTATGAAACAGATGTGCAATTATTTTGGTTTTCAATATATATGCGAAATGACAAATAAATAAATTAAAACTCTACATCCTTTGATCCTGCGTATTATCTGTTTTTTTAGTCCATTAGACAGAAATATGTTTCTCATTCTGACTTGCCTTTATTAATACACACCCATTTATGTTCCGTCATCAGTATTTTAATAGGGGGATCATGCATGGTGGCTACTAAGTCGGTAAGCTCGCTAGCCTGGAGGTCGGGAGCATTGGCTGTGAAGGTTCATCCAGATTTTCCGGGCAAAATTTCCCTCATACCGTAGAACAGTAGGACGTTAAACCCCATTTCATTTTATATTTTCGAACTCTGTCCATTCTGTCACTTAAAAATGGCCTTTATTACATAGAAATTGACAGACAAGAGCGGGTAGGATAAAATTTCCCTCATACCGTAGAACAGTAGGACGTTAAACCCCATTTCATTTTATATGTTTGAACTCTGTCCACTCTGTCAATTAAAAATATCCTTTATTTCATAGAAATTGACAGAAAACTAGAGCAGGTAGGATAAAATTGATATAAAGTCGGCGGCCATATTTGCGGACATCATAGTGGAATAACCTACCACGTGGCGAGTGTCGACCCACGTTCAAAATACTAACTTCGGCACCCACTAAACATTTCTTTAAACAATTGTCCACGTCCTATATAATATATTCATGTTCGTTTCATATAACTTTTATGCCAACAAAAACTTATAATATTTTATTTTGTATGTTTGCTCAAAATATTGGATCGGGAAAGAAGATAACAACGGAAATTAAATTTCATACAAAATCGACCGTGGAGATAGTTAAACTTGTGTAATCAATCATTTCATAAAACCTAATTTAATATATTTTACAGTGAGTCATAGTCATGTAAATATATACGTTCATAAAAGGGCAGCCTCAATGGCTCACTGAGTTGAAGTGGTAGTAGAGAGTGCCCCAGACCTGACCGCCTCGGAAATTCATCCCGAGCCCGCTCTTTCGACTAGATTTAATACGTTTCTGTAAAGGCACGTGTTTTTTATTGCCTTATATTGAAAGGGACAATAACACTCTTGCTGGCTCGACAGGTCCAGAAAAAATAGCCTTATTCTAACTACTAGATGTTTAAGTTGTTCCCCTGGGGGTGTAGCATGTAACGCAAGCAATAGGGATGACCCCTGGGGTATAAGGAATAAGTATGCAAAGTTTCAAGATGATCCGTTAAGATATGCGGTCTGTAGATGACAAACAAATAAATACAAAAATTGGGCGTGACTCTGTCATTTGGCGAAGAGCATGCACTACATAGCCTGTAGCTAATAGGTGTAGCTCTATCCCTGGATGCTGGGTTCATTTTTAGAGTATAAAGAAGAAGTATGTAAAGTATCAAGACAATCCCTGAAGAATTAGGCCCGTAGACGACCCACATCCATACATACATGCACACACACAGTCAGGGACGACGGCCATATACATCCACATTATCTCCATCTTCATCATTTAAAGGTGCTACATCAATGACATTAATGCACCGACCATGCGCCAAGTGTCTACTAAAATAAGTTATTCGTATCTTTGTGATCTGATAAGATTTGAAAAATTGGATGTGTTTTGGGAATTTTTTGATTTCTCTAGGTTATTGGGGTTTAAATTATTCCAATCTGTAACTGTGTTTGGTATAAAGCTGTACGTGTAGGAATCTGTACGCGAATAATGTATATAGAATTGTTTGCTGTGCTTGTTCCGATTTTTTCTGTTGCTTGGTTTGGTGTCAGAAGTAGGTAAGCTTGTCTGAGTCTATTTGCTCTTCTTCGGACTTTTAATTTCTTTCAGTTTAGGTCTACAATTATCTGGGTCATCGATCCATCTTCATAGGTGTAATTGTTGGTAACAAATATCGTTTTTATACTTTTTCTTATCGATAACTCTGTAACAAACACAGTCATCGGTAAATAAACGAATGTCTGAATCTATATCATCTAAATGTCGTTTATGTGTTTGGGACCTCAAATTTTCCCGGTAAGATCACAGCATCAGTGATGAATTAAATTGACAGATAATTCGTGTTTTTTATGTCTAAGACTTAGATGATACTGAGTTAGAGACTTTGTTACTTTTATCAACACGTGAACACGCTAGTTCGTACTAACGGTATACAATATATTGAAAACATTATGAATCATATTGACGAGGTGAAAACTAAATTATTGAACAATATCTACGATAATGTAACTAAATGGAATATCTTACGTGCTCAAAAGCAATAGTAATACACAATTTTCCTCGGAATAGGGGAAAGAAAGCAAATAAACACTGTTTTTTACTGACTAACGACAAAAAGTCATGACATGATTTCCGTTTGTAATAAAATACCGTTTGAAATTTATAAATTGTATGAAAATTGTATTCACAAACCAGTAAATCAATACAATCATAAAATATTTTAATAATAATAAACAACTAGTAATTGAATATGAACGTAAAACTGCTCTCAAATCATTCAAACACAAAAAAAACGGTAACGTTCAATTCTACCTTTAAAAATGGAACATTCTCTCCTTTAATAGACAATTGGTAATAAAACTAATTTCAAAATCCGCAAAAAATAACAAAACTCAACCGATTGATTGGTGTAGTACTTTTGGTATTCAAGATCATATTTTAATATTGCATCTTTAATTATTGGTTAACACTTTCTATAGAGACAAATTCCGCGTACTAATGAAAATGGTGACATTTAACCCCAAGAAAAATGGTATGGGGACGTTGACAAATTTCCATCATTACATACATTTTGTATTAGAGCTAAATGTCTAGACATTTATTAACATAAGGTCATAATCAACTTTCGATGCCATGTGATTTTCATTAGATTTGAATAGGATCTGCTATTCATCATCCAGAATGGATAATCGAGACTTTGTTTATTATTATTATCACGGTATGTCTAATAATTGTAAAACATGCCCCATTTTGAATAGTAATAATTCGTTTACATCTTCTTTAACTAATAAAACGTATTTTACACGAGGGTTTGAGAAATTAAATTGTAAAACATCTAATATTATCTACGGTATGGAATGTACGCTCTGTGGACTGGTTTATGTTGGCGAAACTAAGGGGCCTTTACATTTACGTATTAACGGTCATCGTCACAATATAAATAAGGGCAGTAACCAGATTCTTTATAGACATTTTAACCAACCCGACCACTCTATATTATCAATGAGGGTGTCTATATTAGAGAAAATTTACCACCATACCAACAGCCCTACGTTGAGTACTCCATTTCGCAGAGACCGAGAGGAATATTGGATACGTACATTAGGTACTGCCACCCCTTATGGGTGCAATGACAATGTAGCTAGTATTGGAAATCTGTCTAGCCCGGCGTGTGGCAATGTTAGTGTCATGACGTTATTCCCCAAGTTTCGTCGTCGAAAACGCAGTCATGGACATCGTCGCTACACACCACCCAATATCAGCACTATTTCACTTGATGCCCTTTTGGAAATTATCCAAGAACCACTAGGGCCACACCATATCCGTACTAAACTGTATTCGATTCCACTTACTATTTTGAAATTGCTTAAATCCGATATTTGGATTCAAATTGTACTGATCCTGCATCCATTGAATATAGGGTTGTTTCCATTGTTCTTGACATTGCTAACTGTCGTTTGGACATTGCGACTGAGCCTGGTGCGTCTAACACCACTAATAGCTCTTTTCTAAAACTGAAATTTGCTAATAAAGGCATTGATGCTATCGGGTTAAGCCAAATATTACACCATAAGCATGTCACAGCACACATCCCTCCTTATTTCAAAACCGTTACTGTTCCAAGGATTTCTTATACATACACTACCCCCATTGCACCCAAAATATTTAATTACAGAAACGCATTATCTAACATCAATGCAAAGGAATTATATGATAACCCTCTACCCTGTTCTTGCTCTACGTCGTCCTTCATTTACCAACCAGCTGGACATGTAGTCACTGGTGATTTGAATATAGTCCAGCATAGTAAGTTACGTGAAATTTTATCCAAAGGGCCCAAATACCGGGAACCACAACCATTTTCATGGGATCAAAATTTCAAACTTATTATGGATGCCGTAGAGGACTACGCTAGATCATGGGCCAAGAGGGGAGATGTTATCTCTGATACTCTCTCAGATTGGACTAAGTCTATTAGTCGTTTACTTAAACGCAGAATTTATATGCAACGTTTGTTAGTTGATACTAGGCCTAAATCTATTTTCAATGATGCTAGCATTGTTGAAAATCTTATTAGCACCCTTTCCGAGGTGTATCGGTGAATATCAGGACAGTTTTGGTCGGGGGATCAGCCGAGGCTGTAAGTCATTGTACCAGCTGACAAGGCGTCCAATAATCTAGTGTTTATATGTAAACGGTACTATTATGACTGCCTGTTCAAAGAACTAAATTTCGGGAAACCTATTGACAGTGCTACGTATAAACGCTCGACTTTAAGTAAGGATGAAATTTTATCCAATCACAGATCTGTACTCACTTCATTTGGTACGCCATGTGGCGATACCTATACAGACCTGCCGCTGCTATATTGGATACCTAAACTACATAAAAATCCCTACAAGCAACGTTTTATAGCAGGTTCATCCCGTTGTTCCACAAAACCACTTTCAAAAGTATTGACATCTATACTAACGGCAGCGAAAGAGGGTATTCAAAAATACTGCAACAAAATATACTCTCGTAGTGGTATTAATCAAATGTGGATCTTAAAAAATTCCAAAGAATTACTTGATGGTTTGCAATCTAGATCACTTGCTTCAGTCTCATCTATACAAACGTTTGACTTTTGTACCTTGTACACTAAAATTCCCCATAGTAAATTAAAAACTCGGTTGAAAGACATTATTCACAGTGTCTTTTCAACTAAATCGGGACATGCTAGATATAAATATTTAGTTGTTAATTATAATTCCACTTATTTTGTCAAGAACCATAGTGATTCAAAAAACAAATACACAGCCATCAAGATATTCAGATGTTGGATTTTTTAATTGATAATATCTTTGTTGAATTTGGAGGGGAAATTTATCAGCAAGTGGTAGGTATACCCATGGGTACCAACTGTGCACCTTTGCTTGCTGATTTGTTTCTCTATTCCTACGAAGCCGAGTACATGCAGGCACTCGTAAAATCTAATAAACGTTTAGTTAGACATTTTAATTTCACTTATCGATATATCGATGATGTTCTATCACTGAATAATCGAAAAATTCAGTGATTATATAGAATTCATATACCCTGATGAGCTCGAAATTAAAAATACTACTGACAGTGACAATTGCGCTTCCTACTTGGATCTGCGTCTCGATTTTGACAATTGCCATAAACTAAGTGTTAAATTGTACGATAAACGTGATGACTTTGACTTTCCGATTGTTAACTTTCCATTTATTAGTAGTAACATTCCAATATCACCAGCTTATGGAGTGTTTGTATCTCAGCTAATTCGTTACGCAAGAGCTTGTTCATTCTATTCTGATTTTTTGAGTAGATCGAGGCATTTGTCATCTAAGCTTCAACTACAGGGATACTTGCGAACTAGACTTATTAAAGCCTTTAAAAAGTTTTATGGTCGTCATATTGACTTGATCGGTAAATATAACATGTCTCTCTCGACTATTATTCTAGACATATTTAGTTGACGGGTATACTATCTACCTGATTATATATGTGTACTACATCGTTAACACTGTTCATCACGTGCATTTTGCATACCGATAGTTCATTGGTCTATCACGCTATTTTACCGAGTTTTAGCTTAATAGATTGGATGCAGCTATGGCGGGTGTGGCGCGCCAGGCAGGGTAAGCTTACTCTTCCTAGGACACCTGTTACCACTGTTTGTCGTGTATTTTGTACACGGTGAACAGTCCATATGCTGATTACACTATTTTGCGTTTTTACACATTTTTGCCTATACCGTTTTTAGGACTTCGAATTTTGACTAATGGTTTGGATTGTTCGTACTTGGTTTTATTTTATCAATCGAGGCTACAATTTGGAGTGATTTGACTGAAATTTTCAGCATATTTCTGTTACATTATCAATTTAACTAGTATAGCGAGAAATGTCAGCTCTTTATCTAATCTTCCATAATGTATCTTCAATACACAAACAAAATGGGAAAGACTATTTACAAATATAATTACAAATATCGCCCTTCACATGGTTACCATACCGATCCTTCAGCAAATACTTCTTCCTGATGTTCTTGCAGCAAATGTCGCAAAATAGTCGGGTAAAGATAAGCCAAATGGAGTGGATACCTAGAACAAATTGCAACAGAATTTTTCTCGATGGAATTTGGTAGAGGGGTACCTGAAGGTCTTCCAAACAAAAATCGCCCAAAATAAAAAGATAGGTTTTCGAGATATTAGCATAAATCCAATATGGCCGCCATTTGCACCCTAAAACTCCAATATCTCGGGAATGGTTGAGTTTGGAGGGTGTAAATGTTTTACGGGTAGATAGGAAAGTTGTACAGATGACACAGAAAAACATAGCTAAAAGACGTTCCTGTGACGTCATACCGTCACGCGGCCAATAATTAGCATAAATTCAATATGGCCGCCATTGAAACTTAAAACTCTGTTATCTCGGGAATGGATAAATTTGGAAGTTAAATATATACGAGTAGATAGGAAAGGGCTACCAACGAACTATAACAACAATGCCAGGCGACTTTCTTGTGACGTCATAGTTAGCACAAATCCATGCGTCAGACGGTCATACGGCAAACATTTTGCATAAATCCAATATGGCCGCCATTTACACCTTAAAACGCCAATATCTCGGCAATGGATGACTTTGGAATGTATAAATGTATTACTGGTAAGGTAGATAGGAAAGTGCGACCAATTATTAAAGTATCAGAAAAAAACATTGCCAAATGACGTCACCGTGACGTCGTATACGTCATACGTCCAATAATTAGTATAAATGCAATATGGCCGCCATTGAAACCATGAACACCTAGTTTCTCGCGGATGGTTGAGTTTACAGGGTAAAAATGTATTACTTGTATCATCTTATCAAACAATTCATATATTTCTTGAATATCTATGTACGTACATGTCATCAGTTAGTGAAGGTTTTAACTGGAATATTTTACTTGGATTCTGATAGACCTGGGGCGGTATTTATAAAAATTCTGTCAAAAATTACTGCTAACTTTGTAGATTTTCTTAAGACCTATTTATTAAACATTTTACTTTTTTAATTACTCCTAACTATGACACATACTTAGGAGTCCTCCTGTTGCACTCCTAGCTTGTTAAAAGTACTCTTATCTTGGTTAACATGGTCGTCATAAATCGATTAATTTAGGCCAAAAAGCCGACCTTACAACCATCGCCCTGCGAAATTATCATATGCCCATAACTTAGAATTTCAATATTTGCGTTCGTGTCGGGTGAATTAGTTAACAAACTTGACAGGTCTAGTTCTGGAGCTTCTGTCCATGTGTCTCTAGAAGGGTGGTTAATAATAATACTTTAGTCATTTACCTAATTATTGGATATTATAGCGCATTAAGATCGCCATAAGCGTGGTCACCATGGTCGCCAATGATCGCAGAGTCACGGCGTTTATTTTGGGCATGTTCAAAACAAACGCCAAGATTCTGCGATCTAATACCCCCGACTGGCTGAGGTTGCCTAGTCAGATCGATTGGCGTCCTTATTGCGCTGCAGCGATCGTACAGCGATGAGAAAATGCACAAACGTGAACACAACAAACGAAAATGTCCCAAAATATCCCAAACTCGATAAAGAAATGTATTTTTACAGATCTTTCCAGGGCAGATCGCAGAACTTTGGCGTTTGTTTTGAACATGCCCAAAATAAACGCCGTGACTCAGCGATCATTGGCGACCATCGAGACAACAGCGCGATATCTGGCGTTTCAACCACACTTTACCACGCTTATGGCGAGTTTGGCGGGCTCTGGGGCCATATTCCGTCACTGTAGCAGCGTAGTAAAGGGCCACCCGGTCAGACGGGGTAAAGAACGCGACTTCTTTCAAGTTTGTAAATTTTTGGGACATTTTCTCGCGTTGTGTTTACGTTTACCGGTGACCTTGTAAATTTATTAGTCGAAGCAGCGCAGTAAGAAAGCCACTCGGTCTGACAGGGGAATAATGAAGATGAATGGTATTTCTATATAATTTATAAACAACAGTGATATTTTGGTAAAATCCTTACCATTGTCAAAATATCCACCAACTTCTATTTGTTTATGACATGTGTTTGATAGACCAAAAAGGGTACTGTTTTCCCCCTGGTTTTGGGAGAATTGGGATGCTTATTCCATTTTGGAAGGAAATGAACGCCTAGGCCAGTGTATGACGTTCAGAAATTTGGGGGGTTTTGCAAGAGGGTGTTGAGTGAAATTTATCATAACTCATTCTGATATTCCCAGCAGGTATCATCAATGCTTCAACGATCTGTGCCAAGGGCCAAATTGGAAAAAGGCCTCAGGCCAGGCCTAATTTGCTACCCTTGTAAAATGACGTGATTATTATTATTATTATTATTATAACATGGAACATAGAAGTCTTGCAAGCAGTTTAGTTGTAAAGCTTTAGAAATGAACTAGCCTGTAGTTTTATTTTATTGCAGTTTTAAGGTTCCAATGGCAGCCATATTAGATTTATGCCAATTGTTGGATTATGACGTTATGACGTCATAGATTTTGCTTTTTTTTATTACTTGGTACCACTTTTATATCGACCCCTAATACATTTACACCCTATGAAAGGGTTTTGAGGTGCCAATGGCGGCCATATTGGATTTATAAAAAAATACACGAAAACCTGCCTTTTTTATTTTGGATTCATTCCAATTGTAACCGGTATGACTTAAGACGTCACAGGGACGTCACCGGCATTATTTTTCTAGTTCTTTGGTAGCACTTTCATATCTACACGTAATACATTTACCCTACAAGAGATATCGGAGTTTTAAGTTTCAATGGCGGCCACATTGGATTTATGCTAATTATTGGCCGCGTGACGGTATAACGTCACAGGAACGTCTTTAAGCTATGTTTTTCTGTGTCATCTGTACCACTTTCCTATCTACCCGTAATACATTTACACCCTCCAAACTCAACAATTCCCGAGATATTAGAGTTTTAAGGTGCAAATGGCGGCCATATTGGATTTATGCTAATTATTGGCCGCATGACGGTATGACGTCACAGGAACGTCTTTTAGCTATGTTTTTCTGTGTCATCTGTACCACTTTCCTATCTACCCGTAATACATTTACACCCTCAAAACTCAACCATCCCCGAGATATTGAAGTTTTAAGGTGCCATTGGCGGCCATATTGGATTTATGCTAATATCTCGAAAACCTATTTTTTTATTTTGGTTGATTTTTGTTTGGGAGACCCTCGGGTACCCCTCTACCAAATTCCATCGAGAAAAATTCTGTTGCAATTTGTCTAGGTCATTTATTATTTTTACCGGACTAAAATGCAAACTGCCGAACAGAAAGTTTGCTGTGGGCAAACTTCGAAATTTTGTATATCTTTGTTACCTGTAAGTCGAATAAAATTAAATTATTTTTCATGATATGAGACAATGTGTGAGAAAGAGACATTAACGCAAAATAGGTCATTTTGTTTGTCAATTTGGTCTGATTTCCCGAAATTTGAACTCAACCGTTCTTAGAGTGTAACCGTGATATAATCAAACGATTTTTTAAATCGGGTAATAATTGTGACCTCCAGAGGGATCACAAGCTAAAATAGGTGCTTTTACGGACAACCAGAGGCCATTATTCAGGAAATTACGTTCCGATAGACGCAAATATCGAAAGGAACCAAGATCTTTGGGTTATAAACATGCATGTCAAGTTTCATCAGAACCGATTCAAAATTGTGACCTCTATAGAGTCCACAAGCTAAAAACGTGATTTTTTGTACAATCAGACGCCATAATCCATGACGTTTGGATCCGATACATGCCAATATCGAAAGCAGCCGAGATCTTTTACTATAACATAATACTATACTATAACATATACTATATACTATAACATAATACTGTATACTATAACATAATACTGTATACTATAACATAATACTGTATACTATAACATACTACTGTATACTATAACATACTACTGTATACTATAACATATACTATAACATAATACTGTATACTATAACATAATACTGTATACTATAACATAATACTGTATACTATAACATAATACTGTATACTATAACATAATACTGTATACTATAACATATACTATATACTATAACATAATACTGTATACTATAACATACTACTGTATACTATAACATAATACTGTATACTATAACATAATACTGAATACTATAACATAATACTGTATACTATATACCATATACTATATACTATAACATCCAAGTTCTAGAACACCAAATACCATTTCACAGACATTTCAAATTATCATAAATAGAGTTAAAACCCATAAGCTTTTATTTTGATAACAAAAAAAGGTTACTTATTTATAACTACAACCAAGGTGGCAATACTCTTTGATGACAATTGTTAAAATGTTAAAACCTGGCTTCCTATAACTTGGGGGGGGGGGGGTAATAATTTGCTTTTCAGGGGAAGTGGTTACTTCCCTTCATCTCACTTTTAAAACCACTGATCATAACAAGATAGAACAGGGTCCTTATTTCTCATCTGGGTTTTCCGACAAGGTTCCCCTTTGTCAGTGTTGCAGGACGGAGAACAACGCATAGTCGTTGTGATTAAAGAAACACGGTTTTATCAACCGTAAACACTGTACTATCTAGACCATAAAAAAAACAATCACCAACTAGTGTAGTCATTTTGCATCATTCTGGGAAAAGGTAGTCCCTGCTGTCAAAGCCATTGAATACAACCATTGTTTTTTTAATAGCTGAATTCAATGGCGCGAGTGGACGTTAGACCCCATCTCTCTCTCTCTTATATGAACTATACTATGATGCTTACTTTAATATCTTGTATTGAAACAACCATACATTGTTTATCTTCTGATTCTACCGTTAATAAAACAGACGCCACATTATCAGGAAACGTAAACATATAGTATTCTGGGGCTGCTGGGGATACACTCGTATTCTTTACACTATCTAGACTGAAAAACAACACCATCAAAATATCATTTTAGGGAACAGATCGACGAACATCTTCTTGATTCAAAAAATCTTTCATCTTAAAATCTGAAATATCTGGCCTCTCCCAGGTCTTTTTCACACAGATGACATCCAAAAACCTTATTACATTCTTTGGGGGGGGGGGGGGGGAATTAACACATTTTTAAAGGTTTGTAAGTTTTAGATCTAATCTCTTGCGGGATAGGAGCCAAGCTAAAAATAAATTCTACATAACGGACACAGGAGAATCAATTTTCAATACAACCAGCCTCTTACGTATGTCAAGGGGATTTTTAGCTTGCACACACATGTAGATACATGTACAGGTGGTACTCGATTTATCATGCCATCCAAATAACTATACCCACTGTCCTTGACAGTCCTGTAGACGTCAATCCTGCCAAGTGAGAACTTCTCGCATAAATGTTATGACACATTAAAATCTGCTGACCGAGTCTAGTCTTGCGTATGTTTCGTTGCTTGGCAACCTATCTGGAATATTGTTTTTATACTCCATCTGATTAGTCAAAAGCAAAACTAGCACTAATTAGTTGTGTTTTACATTACAGTTTATTTAAATTCTAATGGGTTTAATTGAGGAGAGCTGTCAAGACATGAATTTGGAATATGGAATTTCGAATTTGGATTTTCGCATTTGGAAATTTGAATTTGGAATTTCGCATTTGGATTTCGCATTTGGAATTAGGAAATTTGGGCTTTCGTATAAATCCACTTGAAATTCAAA
Organism: Patella pellucida; assembly: GCA_917208275.1. NCBI lineage: Eukaryota > Metazoa > Mollusca > Gastropoda > Patellidae > Patella > Patella pellucida. The sequence continues at coordinate 53,739,328 of OU795043.1, forward strand.
AGCAACATCATTTAAACTTATACATTTCATTCTTTCTAGTATGATTTCACGTAATTTTGAATTAAATTTTTTTGACAAGACGTAGATGTATTATATAGAGAGCGGGAAATGGAGTTTAACGTCCACTCGACACAAACTAGGTCATTTCGGAACTAAGATATGGTTTAATTTTATTTCAATAATTGGCTTGCGCGTATGGGTCTTTAGCAGTGGGAGGAAAGCAGAGGAACCAGAGGTATGGAACTTGGACACTGTACTTTATGGTCTTGCGTCCAATGGCAGATATATCATTGTTCCTATTCCAACTGTCAATCATCTTTAACATACGGCTACCATTTTCTTAACACACGCCCCCACTAAGCCTCTGCGTCCACTGACAGATCTACCCTTCTTCGTATTTCAACTGTCAATCATTTTGTACATAAACTACAATCTTATAACACCCGCCCCCACCCAGGTCTTGCGTCCAATGACAGATCTACCCTTCTTCGTATTCCAACTGTCAATCATCTTTTATGTGTGACATAGCTTTATTTAACGTCCGCGTCCACCTAAGTATTGTCGCTACCATCTTATAAGCCCGCCCCTACCCAACCCTTTCGACAAACAAATGAAAGTTGGAATAGGGGTGTCGGGTCAAACATAATCGCAAAAACTTACAAAGGCCTATTTCAAATTTACATATTCATATGTAGGATAAGCTTATCGATATTTACAGGCTTAAATCCAATTATGTTTAGAGAAAAATGCATATTGTTGTTATATCTGAAAGTTCATTCAGATTTTCCGGCGTGGTCTCCCCTTGTCAGTGATGCAGGACGGAGAGCCTGACAAGGACAGCTGTCTAGTCGTTGGGATGGGACGAAAACCGAGGTCCCATGTAATAATAATAATAATAATAATGAGGTTTTATATAGCGTCTGCTCCATGTTTACACATGCTCAAAACGCCTTTGATAATGGCTCTACTGGTAAAACTGTCGAAACATTGGCGTGCATGTACAAAATCCCTTGGCAATTGGAATTCGTTAAGATTAGGAGTAGACCGTAGGACCGCTGTCCGGGCAAAATTTCCACCATACAGCACACTGTATGATTGGTATGACATGTGCCTGACTTTATTAGCCCAGGTTAGGAGTAGAACAGTAGGACGTTAAACCCCATTTTATTTTCTTAATTTTAGGCTATGTATATATATATATATATAAAAAAAAAAAGTTGTGGTAACAGCTCTCAGGTGATATATAAATAAATAAGATGTTTGAAAAAAAACAAACTACATATTTCAAGTTAGCGCTTTCAGTTCCATCGGAACCTCACCAGACTTTTTAATATGATAGCGTTATATAAACACAAATAATAACAATAGAAAGACGTCACATCCGACGTTTACAATAAATGTTGAGTATACTACTGTTATTAATAATTTAAGTTGAAATTTAGTTACATACACAATGAAATATACATTTGCAATGAAATATATTTATAATTTTAAACTACACCAGTTAAACTTTAACATTGAGTTCGGGGTTGTATTTCCGTATAAACATGCTTTCTTTTATTTCTAATAGCGCTTGATTTGCTACATTTAATTTGTACATAGGGAAAACAGTGTATCTACCTCCGCCACAACGATCTAGATGTTCGCTCAAAGGAATAGTTCTATTTTCTGCGTTTTTAATTTGTGAACGATGGAGGTTCATTCGTCTACTAAATTGCAATTCTGTTTTCCCTATGTATCTGCAGTTACAACCTGCGCATATCATCAAATAGATTACATTATTTGATTTACAATTCATATTTTGTTTGATGGTAAATATTTGGTGATTTGTGACAGTGATAGACGACCCTTCGATAATATCATTACATGTTAAACACCGATTATCATTACATTTAGAAACTGTGGGTGTAGAAGATATGGAATCAAATTTTGAAGATGTCAACATTGTTCGTAAACTATGTGGTTGTTTAAGACTGTTAATTATTGTGATTCGATTAATAATTTGGCTCATTTTTTTTACTATTTTGAAGAATATGACGGTGTTTGTCATATATTAATTTACCTCTCTCTGTGATGGATTGAAAGTTGTAACTAAAGCTATTTCCTTATTAGTTGAAACATTTTGGTAAATTTTCGGTTCTCTTAATTTTGTCTGATCAAGGGAAAGGGCCTTTTTGTTTCCCTCTAAAATGAGTTTGATGGGATAATTCTGTCGAAGTAAATAACCTTTCAATTCGTTTAGTCTGACGAGTTTAGTTTGATGGTTCGATACAATTGTGCACACTCTTCTAGCTAGACTAAACGGAATGTTTCGTTTTGTATGGGGTGGATGACAAGATTTGAAATTTAGGTACTGGTGTGTATCTGTACTTTTAAAGAATAAATCTGTTTCTATTGTACCTCCTGCTGATAATTTGACTGTTACATCCAGAAGTTTAGAGATATATTACTCTGTTCGATTGTAAACTTTATACTTTGGTCTAACGAGTTTAGTAAATCAAGCAGTATTGTTATAGTTTGTTCGTTTTGCTTTAATATAAAAAAACAATCATCTAGAAATCGTTTCCAGTGAAGTTTTGTATAGTTACAAAAGGTGGCGCCAAAAGTTATATCTAGTTTGGTGTACCAAATTTCCTCTAGATATCCCAAGGACAGAGTAGCATATGTAGGCCCTACTTTCGTTCCCATGGCAACCCCTTTTATTTGCCTATAGTATAGGCTATCAAAATAAAATATATTATTGGATATGACCAGATCAAGTGCGTTAAGTATAAAAGATTTTGTGAAACGATCTGGTATCTCGTCTGGAAAATTTTGTATCCAGTATTCAATAGCTTTAAGTCCTAACGTTCGATCAATATTATTATATAAGTTTATCACATCAAAGCTTATAAGTGTACTACCTGGTTCTACGGATTTGGGTAATTGGTGTAGAAAATCAATGTCGTCACGTAGATAACTTTTAACGTGAGTACATAATGGTTTGAGAATAATATCAATGAAATTACTGAGCCTTTGTGTACCACTGTTTGGTCCTCCAACTATAGGTCTAAACTTGAGGTCTGGTGGATTTTCAATGCAAATAACTGTACTTTTGTTAGTCTTAATTAGTTCTTGGATGACTTTACTTTTATGTATTTTTTGGTAATCCATAAAAATTTGCCGTGTGTGGCTCGAATTCGGTTAGATATTCATATTCTTTATCAGTAAATTGGCCAATGAAATCTTTTAGGAAATGCCTTATTTTACGTTTTATATACTATTGATATTTTCACTAGATGGGTTATAGTATTGTTTATCTTGGAGCATTTGTAATATATTAGAATGATAAAAGGACTTATTTAAAATTACAATAGCCCCACCTTTATCAGCCTGTTTGATAATTATGTCTCTATTGTTTCGTAAATTAATAAGGCCTATCTTCTCATGCGAATTTAGGTTGTTGTTTACCTTAATATAATCGACTTTGTGGGCTAAAGTTTCATTTATGAATTGATCCAAATATGTATCTCTTCCTACGTGTGGGGTGAAGTCTGATTTGTTTCTTACTAGACTTTCTGAATATGAGATGGAAGGTTGCGATTGTTCATTTTCATTTAAATTCCGTGTTGTGTTAAAATCTTCATGATATTCGGCTAATCTTAGTTTTTCTGCAAAATTTGACAATTCGGATTGTAAAAGTTCACCATTATAAGTTGGCGTAGGTGTGAATTTTAAACCTTTGTTCAAAAAATTTATCTCACCTATTTCTAATTGATATGAACTTAAATTGAATATTGCTGGTTCATAATTTACCTCCACCGGTCTCGAAATCGGTTTTGGCGTTTGTCTAAAAATAGTTATTTCTGTTTGAATTTGAATTTGGATCTCGAAAAGGAGATCTGTTATAGTCTCTAAAATCTCTACTGTTATTTCTGCGGTCTCGAGATCTTCCAGGACTCACATACTGTCTTCGACTGTAGATCGGAGCTTGTTGATATCTTGGAATGAATCTTTCATTAGTTTCACCTGTATTCGTAAGGTTATATTGGATTCTGCGGGTTGGCGACGTACGTTGATTCCGCGAAATTTCCCTAGTGGTATTGGGT